>OW052064.1:0-600000 GCA_932526445.1 Phragmatobia fuliginosa | reverse complement strand
CCTGACTACCGAGGTAGGCCACGGCGGGGTAGAGTGCGTAGACCAGTTTTTCGGGGAACGCTCTATGTCTAGCAAGCTCACAAGCTTCCCCCGCGTAAAATATAAATAAAAAAATAATGTCTTTCAGAAGCCATAAAAATAAGGTAAAAGATAAAAAAATATAGTTTAAATTTAAATATCTTAATTCTAATACAAATAACTAATCAAATACATGATCACATTCATAGCTGAGATTTCTTCATTCATGTAATATGTTTGTACTATTATGCAACGTAGATAATAGTTGTGAAAATAATTTTTGTAAATACTTATCTATGTGACGTACGAAGGTGATTCACACGTATACATATGTACTATGTATATGTAAATGTGTATGGGTATTAAAGTTTGTTTTAATGAGGGAGTCTAAATGAGAAGCAGAACCGTCAGATGTTAAATGGCTATGGGTACCTCTAACTCATAAGTCTTTCACACCTTCGAGTCCTCCCTCACATAACTAGAAGAAACTTGGCTCTCTCGTTATCGTTATCATGCATCAAGGTCATAATCAACTTTGTTTAAGCATTTGTCCAGTCCATAAACCTTCACCTTTTACACTATTAATAAAACAATTATTATCACTGCTAGGTTACAACAACTAAAGATAACACTTTATTTCCATGATAGGGTTACCAGGAAAAATCTTTATTATAGTACAAAAAAGACATAATTTCATTGATTGCTCGGCTTTCCTTATTTCGCATATCACATTATTACGCAATAGATTAAATATCTGTAATTTTAATTCATAAAAATCTTTATCAATAGGTAATTGGATAATATCTAAAATATCCGATGTAATCAGGTATAGATAAAAATGAAAAATATCGAAGATGAGTAATGCTCCGGATTAGTACTGCATACTGGTACCACAGCCTCATAGAATTTAGATAACTAAGTATCAAGCAGTTGTTTTATTTTGTGTAGTTTCTAGACGCATCACGAAATCGACATGTGACAATAGTGTTTTACGCTGACAACACTGGAAGACGTTCGAAACAGACTCACGAAAGTTACTGTGTAGTGGTAATCATTACACAGTTATTGTAAAATTGGTCTTCACATCATCATCAACAACCCATAACGTCCCACTGCTGGGCTCAGGTCTCCTCTCGAGAGAGGGTTAAGGCCATACGTCCCCACGCTGGTCGAGTGCGGGTTGGGGACAGGCAAGACACGTTGTGGCTACGTAATCTTGCTGTTGGATGTTTTTAAGCCGCCCGAAGGCCTCCAACTAAGCTTCACGACTGCTATCTTATGATAACAACCGGGACCGACTGCTTAACGTGACCTCCGAATGGAAATGCTCATTACCTATAATGCCACAAACGGTCACCCATCTAGGTCCGACCGCGCCGTCGTTGCTTACCCTTGGTGATTGTTTCCAATCACCTAAGGCCACTCGGCTATGAGCGCTTCACATAAACATACGATATATTAGACGAATTCGACAGCATATTATATGTGAGTGGGTCGGACACAACCGTCGCTACCTATGCCTATAACTTCTGTCAATGCTTTTTACCTGACGAGTTACTGGACTTCAAGTCCCCCTCGCCCTGATTCTGGGAGAAGTAACATACTTGGGATTCTTAATTTGCAGGTTTTCATGAGCGCGAAAGTCACTTACTGACAGACACGTACTCAAAAGACCCTTTATTTCGTTTCCCAATATAAAAAATCTACTCATCGTTAGATTGGTTCATTTACAGTGTTTTCAAACTGACACTCATATAGAGATACGATTAGTATGTACATTTAAATAGTAGTGGACCACTGTAGATCAAAATATTTTCTAAACAATTTGATTGTAAATGACATTTTATCACAGAACAGAGTTCATTGTTGCGCATTTTATATTAATATTAAGGTCCTTTTTCACGAAAATATATTGTGAATTCACATTGTCACACGAAGGATTTCATATTTGCACAATAAAAAGTAACCTTTTATTTAAAAAAAGCTGTTCCTGAGATATGAAAAGTAGGTAGGTGGGTAAGGGAAAATGATATCTGTAATTATTGTCATTCATTTAAATTCTGTTGTACTCAGCGTCATCTAGGAGTATGATCAAAATTAGGCAATGACCTACTAAACTTTATCCTCTGGTGCTTTCTATCAGGCGGGGTAGTCACTACAATGTAAATAAAAAAGAAAGAAATGTTTAATTTAATTTATTGAATTTCAGGCACAGAGATTACAAGACAAAGGACGATGAGTAATATTTTTAAATGAATTATCTTAAGAAGTAATAAATAGCATTATATTATCTGAATATAAATATCTAGTTCAGTTTAGTAAATACTAACAGTAGATGATTGGATGCCGACAGAGTAGCATCGTGCAGTTGCGAGACACAAATACGGGCGCAAGCGCAGCGCAGCTTCCCAGAAAGCGTTTTCCTCGTCACAGCGCGCGGAGATCGCGCTGACGAATCGCCTACGTCACAACGTTGACGCGGTGTCGCGAATAAAGTATAAAAAGTAGTGTGTGCGCGGTGCGCGAAGCCTAGTGTTGTTTGGTGCTTGACGGGTTCGCAAGGTGTACACCCTGGCGCCCAGACATGCCTGTATGGAGTCCGCGCTGCCTACGCCGCCGGCAGACTCCGATGCTGAAGACTCCGGCGACGACTCCGTGCCGGCCGGTAACTCCTAACCCCTAGTTCATGTGTAGTTGAGCGAGGATGTGATCAGTGCAGTGTTGGATGCATGTGTTGTGGTGTGATCTGTGCGTGAAATCTAATGTTTTTGTTGATGAGTTTTATGTCAGAATTTTGTGATAAGAAGGATTCATCGAGGAAACTGTATGTACAGACAAATTATTATTTAGAGACTATCACCAACATGATGTAAAGGAAGATGAGGAATGTTATGATAGTAATTTCATAAACGCAAAAATTTACGTATAACAAAAATACAAAATAATAAGTTTCGTAGCATTTCAAAGTATCCCAAATATTATTTAATTTAGTTTTTGAACACACAAATGAAATGAAGCTTTAGAGCACAAAATTAAATATGTTCGCATTTTCATTTAATTTTAATTTAAAATTTACTCTAAATTTCAAGATATATTTGAACAACACGTTTAAACTATCAAATAATAAAAGCGTAATAAATTTCAGTATAACTAAAAGGTTCGAATCTCTAAAAAAGTTTTTTTTTAAAATCTCGTATAACTTAATCTTTATATCAAAGTTTTAAATGTACAATCATCATCTTCAGATATGTGACATGTGCAGTCGCCGGGCACGCGTTTAGGCCTAAAGAAACGAATGATATGATAACAGACCTAGTACAAAACTAGTTAAGCTATAATTAACATTAATAATTTTTATAAGTTTTTCTGCATTATTTAGTGCTTTTTTTAAATCGGTTAATAAATTAAACAATATTTTTGATATAGAACAGATAAATTAAATCAAAGCAAACCATTTTTATTTCAAGTAAACCAATACAACGGCACTTTTGAAACGTCAAGTAGCCAGTCAGTAGTCAGTCGTGAAGCTAATTGTCTGTTCCAATTCGTAGATCCTATGGAGAAGAACAGACAAGAAACTCCATAGACACTCTTTTGATAGAAAGAAGACTGTGTGTCAACACGGTTTAGTTTTCCAATAGTTTTTCAGTTGCACAGTGGCATATTGATTAAGTTACTTTCAAATCCATGTGATAACTTCACACCTATTTAACGTAGGTAATCCATTAAAAAAATAGAAAACTAAAGACGTAGCAAAATGAATGACATTGGTAGTAGAAATGAAGAATTAATTTCATATTACTCTCGACTCTTACTCTCGACCCCAAATCCTGTTTCTACCACCATCATCATCATCTTCCTAGGCTTTATTACCAAGTTTATTTGAGGTTGGCTCCCAATTCAACCGGTCTTACCTGAATATCAGTTCTTCCACGGAGCGACTGGCATCGGACCTCCGCATTCTTGAGGGAGACCAGAAACTAAATAGTAAATATTTTGTTCTCATGATGTTTCTGTTAACTCTAACATATAATAAAAATACAAAACATACAATAAATTCCAAAAAAGTATGGCCGAATTTAAGAGCAAACGGAAATAAATAAAAAGAATTTTCCATATTTGCTTATAAATGACAGATTTTTGAGGTAATAAACATAAGAGCATAATACCTGCTACCGAATTATGAAACTTAACATGTTCCTTGGAATCAATTAGAACATTTTCATGATATCTTTTATATTGATATTGTTATTTTTATTGTATATTAGAAACTGTTTTATTATAGGGTCTGAAGCTCTATAGCTATGATATCATACGGCTCTGAAACCTGGTTAATCACATACACAGTGTTTTTAATTAGGTATTAATTTTGCGAAAGAGAACTATTAGGAATAATTATAGCTAAACAATCTAAGAACGCAAATAAAACTTGTGTTCGAAAGTTAAAATTATAGATTTTTCATTAGCAGTAACCATACCCCTTTCTCAACGAAACCTACACCACGATCTGAACTAACCATGAAAATGTGACTACAAAGTTTCAAAATTAAACTGCTAAGCAAAATTAACTTAATATTCGTTTTGAGATAGCTTTTATAGAGATTAAAAAACAGCAACTCTAATATAGCTTTTCACCGTATGACTGAGCTTATTAGAACCCAACGGTACTCGTCACCCTAAGGATGAAAACTCACCTATGACTGTTGGTTGCATCCGCGTGGTGATACATTAAGAATACGAAGTATCACCATCCCTATGTTCCCCGTGGGTGTCGTAAAAGCTGATTTATGGAGTAAACAACTCAGGCCAACAAAAAGAAAACTTGAAACAAATATTAACCAACCCCTCTGGCCTAGGTTGTATGGTATGCCAAAACATCTTTTATGCAAAGAGGCCATTAAAGGCTACTGATGTTAATTATGACTCACTAACTATTGTACCAATGATTCGTCAAATGATTTGTTGATTATGCCAAAAAACTTTATTGTCCCTATTACCAAAATATCTTCTCAGACCCCATATTTTTATAAATATTACCTACACTTAATTTTATAGTCCAAAAGAAAAGTATTCCATTGTATTATGAACAGTTTTCAACGGTCCACAGTGCCGGACACGAACTTCTCCTAAAAAAGGAATTTATTGGTAAATACTACCACGATGGTCAGAATTTTATTTTACCCTTAAGATTACGGAGGTCCGATGCATGTTGCTCTGTGGAAAAACTGATATTCAAGTTAAACCGATTGAACTAGTAGCCGACCCCCAATAATATTGGGCATAAGGCAAGGAAGAAGAAGAAGCAGGACAGACGGGTTGGTATAGGATTTGTTTCAAGCTTTCCTTGTTCACGTTAGTTTACGGCTCTTACGACACCCACGAATAGAATAGTTGTGCCACTACGTATTCTTGTTCTGTCACCGCACGTATAACACACACTCTGATTTTGGTCCTTTTTTATTATTTTCCATAACTAAGCTCTACCTACACAAGTACGAAGTTCTCACTGTACCTAACCGAGGTCATTATACACTATTACTAAGGTTTAGTCTTTACGAACTTTCTACCATGGGAGAAAAAGCTTTCTTGTTTAAAATGTTATGACAAATGTATAAGAGACTCATAAACTTTGTAAAATAATTGAGCTCAACTGAGGTCAAATTAAACTTAATACAATAGGATAATTATCTTTACATGTAAGTCGTCATTTTCTAAACAAGTCTCGTAAAATTTAAAGACTTATTATTTTTAAACTATAAAGAAAATTGCTTTTCAATAATTACGAATGAATAATAAAAACTTATGATACGAACGAACGAAAGGTTAGAAGCTTCTACAGACATTTTACGGTTTTAGATTCATGGAACCTACAGAAGTACACCCCTCATTGAATAGCATGTACCAGTTTGAATACAATTTGTTAATTTACTTAATTACAATCAAACTGCCTCATTGGTCTAGTGGTTAGCGTATGCGACTGCTAATCAAGAGGTTTCCGGTTCAAATCCCGGGTCGGGCCAAAAGTGTTTTTGGGTTTTTCTTAGGAAATTCCTAATAGCAGCCCGGAGTTTAGAATTTTGGCAGTTATTTCACGCCCGTGCCTCGGAGAGCACGTAAAGCCGTCGGTACCGGGTGTCATGAACATCTATGGCAATCGTTATTGGGAAGTCAGTGTTGCGGAGGTCCGATGCCAATCGCTCCGTGGAAAAACTGAAATTCAGGTAAAACCGGTTGAACTAGTAGCCGACCACAAATAAACTTGGGAATAAAGGCTAGGAAGAAACTTAATTACAATCAACGTCAATAGAATTAGCCTCTACTATTTCATTTGAATATTGACTAATTTTTATAATATTTAGGAGACTTTTTATGTATAAACAATAGATACATACATACATACATACTTTAGTATACAATATTCCCGCAGTCAGGATCTTTTTCTCCGATAATTCTTTGTCACCTTCAAGAGCCTTATGCCTTTGCCTGATGGAAAACATGAGTAGAATCCAAGAGTCATCACCCTCACAGTGAACACAGATAATGCATCATGGTGACCCACACTATGGCGGTCTAGTGAGTTACTACTGAATTATTGGCCATTGGGCCTATGATCTCGCACTCACTAACTAAATACGACATCTGAGTGATGTCATTTTTGAGTTGTTTTTCTGAGAGGGTTGTATCAGCCAGGTTGAGCCGGTCCGTTTATGCTGAACTTGCTTTACTATCTTGATATTGGTTGTAGTTGTGTGGTGTAGATATTGTCATTAAGCGTAGTTAGCTTAGTTTTATTAATGGTGGAATATGACAACACTGTTTATCTTCATACAGTCACGATCTTTGCATAATAATATGTCATCAGTTCTCTTCGAATTCCAAGTTCCATTAGAATACCGGCCTTGGCATTATGAATGTGGTCATTTCGTCATCATCAACACCTAGGGTTTGACTGACTCCAATATCATAAGATATTGTTTTTCTTTGCCGTTTGTGTCCTTTTTATCATCATGTTGCTCATAATTAAATAAATAATAAATATTTTTTTCGGGCATTTTACACACAACGCTATTAGACCCCAAACTAATCAGAGCTTGTATTATATATATATACATAAACATACTTTTTTTTCTAAATACATACATATTATACATAGAATACACCCAAACTCCGAAACAAATATTTGTGGATCACACAAACATTTGGTCCGATACGGGAATCGAACCCGAGACTTGATCAGCAGTCGCATACGCTAAGTAGACCAATTAGTACAGGGTTGTGTTACTGAAACATGTTTATTAAAAATTTCAAAATATTCAAGATAGTAGAGAGATGCTGATTTAGCACGAAAGGGCATTGAAGACCAACCTCAAAATGACAGCGTTCGTGCTGCAGTGACCATGCCGCCATAGTATGGGTCACCATGCTGCATTGCTTACCCTCACAATGAGGATGGTGACCCCTACTCCTGGATTCTACTCATGCCTTCTATCAGGCAGAGTAGAGTCACTTTGGTAGGCTTAAACATTTAACAAAAAGCCATGGCCTATAATGAACCCGAAGCCTTAATTTTATAAAAATCTAAAAGATTTATCTTCGGTTTATCACCTAACCTCAATAATTTATTTTCAAAGGGAATTAGTCATATCGTCAAATACCGAGAACAGTTAAATATAAACTTTCAAAAACTAGACAATGAGTAATACACAGGCACAGTCACCATCCACTGTTACCTCTGCACTCTAATACCTCCTCCTCAACAATTGTTCACTTCTTCCTAGTTTGTTAGTAAAGAGGGCCCTGACTTCCCAATAAAGATTGCCATAAATGTTCATGACAACCGGGACCGACGGTTTTACGTGCTCTCCGAGGCACAGGCGTGAATTACCCCGCCAAACTTCCAAACTCCGGGTTGCTATTAGGAATTCCTAAGAAATACCCAAAAACAGTTTTTGGTCCGACCCGGCATTTGAAACCGGGACCTCTTGATTAGCAGTCGCATACGCTATCCACTAAACCAACGAAGCAGTATACAATCCCTACTAATATTATAAATGCGAAAGTAACTCTGTCTGTCTGTCTGTCTCTTACGCTTTCACGCCTAAACCACTGAACTGATTTTGATGAAATTTGGTATGAAGATAGAACTAAACTTGGGAAAGGACATAGGCTACTTTTTACCGCGATAACTGACATACACGCGGGCGGAGCCGCGGGCGAAAACTAGTTGTTAATAAATACAGGTCGCTATAGTGTGGGTCACCACTCATCATACTACATTGTCCACGTTCGCTTTGAGAATGGTGACAACGACTTTTGGATTATAATTTATGCTTTCCATCAGGCAAGGCAAAGCAAAGAGTCATTTTGACGGCTAAAAAAAATACCTAAACAATACTTGACCAGATCATTATCACGGGTGATACGGCATAATACAAAACCAGTGCTAAGTAATAATATTCTAATGTTTTAAATAAATTAGGTACTGGTTCCCAGAATCCAATATACCCCTTCCCTGATTCTTGAGATCTAACGATAGCAATGAACTTGTAACTCTTTAGTTGCAGGTGTCCACTAGCATCGGTAGGAGAACCATATACTCTACCACATGCCATAAAAGTGTATTAAAACCAGAAAACACATATTTGGTAGCTATTTGCCTGCCTTATTCGGAATTTTATCAGGGAGCAGCTATATGTTTGGTTTTGTAAATTGTTTTACCTATTTTTATGCCGCAGTTTTTACGCAATTTTTCCTTGAAAATGTATCAATTTCAGACGAGATAAGTTTTATTTAGAATCTGTGGTAAAGGTTACCAAGTCATAAATCTAACATTCGATTGAGATTGAACAAGATCAAAGAAGTTTTGTTCGTCCTATCACTGATAGGAAAGTAGACGGTCCTATAGAAAACTCACTCTTCATCATCAAAAGCTTTTAATAGTTCTGGACATAGACCTCTCCTTAGAAAAAAGTTTGAACCTACTAATACCACGCTGATCTGACTGAGTATCAAAAAAAATATCCTTTTATGAAATCATCCGGGTAAAACGAAAATATTGTAAAATAACTACAAAATTAAGTTTACACATCTCACGCACGGCCCGTCCCATAGTGAATATATATTTTAACTATTTTAACCTACGAGTATTATGGAAAAATTACACAACAAAGAAGGCTCCCGTTATGCAAATATTAGTCCTGGCTGGAATCCGAATTGACGATCTCGTGGTTCCGACCAGCCCTCTTAGCAACTGTGAACTGATTAACAAATTGTAATCCGTCCATAATTTTGTTATTATCCTCATCTTACTATCACGTAACTTCAATTAACCACTGAAAATTAAAGATACTATAGCTAACCACCGATATTCCAAAGATTATTGCTGTTTATTTTTCTTTTGAACTTTAAAAAAAACTAAAAACTAAAACCCAACGACGACAAAAAACTACGCTGAAAAAGTATGAAACAAGATTTTGAGGACATTGGATTAAAGAACGTTACTTAAGAAGCAAGACTCTACAAAGATACCTTGTAAGTTGACAATAATGTCATACGATACCATACAATAATTATAAGTACCTAGCTTTCACCCGCGGCTGCGCTTGCGTCTTTTTTTATATATTACTAGTATTCGCCCGCGGCTCCACCTTCGTGGATGTCAGATATCGCGGTAAAAAGTAGCCTATGTCCTTTCCCAAGTTCAGTTCTATCTTCATACCAAATTTCATCAAAATCGGTTCAGTGGTTTAGGCGTGAAAGCGTAACAGATAGACAGACAGACAGAGTTATTTTCGCATTTATAATATTATTTAGTAGGGATAGGCGGCAAACGTGAAACGGTCTATGTCGGTTATCGCAGTAAAAAGTAGCCTATGTTAGGATATGTCCTTTTTCACGCTTTAGAATATCTGGATGTAAAATGTTATTTAAATCAGTGTTTATCGCGAACAGACAGACAGACAGATGCGGCGGAGGACTTTATTTTATAATATGTAGTGATACATAGAAACGTACCATAAAACTATAACAACGCAAGACTACGGCTTTTCAAATCACTACATAGTCTAAAACAAAGTCGCTTTCTCTGTCCCTATGTATGCTTAAATCTTAAAAACTGCGAAACGGATTTTGATGCCATTTTCTTTAATAGATAGAGTGATTCAAGAGGAAGGTTTTTATGTATACATGCATAATATAGTAGATAATAATTTTAGGGGTTTCTAATGTGTGTTTTTACGCTTACATTGCAAACGCTGGCTGTACCCTACGAGATAGATCAAAATAATGTACTACAGTATTGTACTTCTTAAAAATATGTCTATCTCTTAGTTATAACCCACAATAACCATTTTTTATTTTTACGAGAAATAATGGCCTATTTACGAAGCGATTTTAAGCAATACAGTATTAATCCTTATCCAATTAAGTACCTTAAATAAATTGTGTATTTAATATAGATTACAATGGCCCTTTACAGTATGTAATTTAATTTAATAATTTTGAAGATATTACTGATTTAAAATGTAGGAACGAAGCAATTGTGGCGGTACCGGCCAGGCCCGTTAGTTGACGCTGCTGTAGATTTGTCACTATCAGTTGATATCTAAACACAATACTTTATTATGAATTTTATTAAAATTCTAAGGCTACGAAGTTCGCCGGGTCAGCTAGTATCAAAATTGGGAATATATTCAAATGTACCTGCAGCTGATACTGCTGAATGTAGATAGATCATAAAATACTTTAGAATAAATTGGCAAGAGATAGGTCATGATGCGGAATCGAGCTAGTTCCTCTGTGATATTTATAGACGACTTATAATCAATGTAGATATGATTACGTGACCGATAAGAAACTCAGTATTTAAGGTATGGTAATAAACCTAAATTAAAAACCATAAATACCTATCGTATAACTGGAACTCACTGTCAGCTCACGTGTTACCTTTACACTATGATCCCGGGTCCTTTAGGCGAGGCGTGATAAAAGCATCTCACTAGGCCGCCATAGGATGGGTTACCTTTACTTACGATATTGCCTGTATTCGCAGTGGCGCTCCTAATTTTGGATTCTGCCCATCTCCTTGGCACTCGTTAAAAAAAAAAAGAAAAGAATATGTCAGGTTTACCTGTAATCTAGAACACCCTTAATTTTTGAGCTCAAAGGGCGACAATACACGTACGAATTTTTGGGGGGACCCATCTGCTTCCTTTGCTGCTTCTACAGACTCAACATACAATCTACAATTGAGGTTTTAAGTAGATTTAGGGACAGAGTGCTTTAGGAGTTCGTAAGTAATAATTTAAGCTTGTCTGAGATGAATTTACGATCTCCTGGATAAACAGAGATCCAATTAGGCCAGAAGCCGCAGACCGCTGGCGAATAAATATTTACGAATTCCGTTAAACGATACTTAGGTGTATTTAATCCATCGTCAGTACAACATAATCATATTATGATGGATTAAAGTTACAGTTACGACATAATACTGCATTAAACAAAATCTCTGTAATTTATCTCTATACAATTATTTTTCCTACTGTTGAAAATACGCACTAATGTTACTATATAAAATATTAATGAAAAATTACAATACATTTCTAAAATGATAAGATGGACACGAATTATTTTGTAGGAATTCTTTAACGGATTAATAACAATTTTCTATGAACCTGAGTACAACACAAAATTTCTAGAGTGGTAGGTAAAAAGTTCATATGGGTATTGTATTATAATTAAGGGCATCCGCAATTTCCTGCAAACAGTTCGATTCTGAAAACTTAAACTTCGTAATATCTAATCCATTAACCACTACATTTGCGAAGCCCATATTTGGCAGCAATTTCATTATTTAATAATATACTTTTAGTTCATTTTAGGTGTATTATGCATGAAGCATGACGCACATGGGAAAACCCTGCATGAGTCAGGGGCGTGTACGACTTGTGGTATCGAAGTGCACTTGGCTAATATTAGACCAATTGGCTATTATAGTTCCCTGTAGGCAGGGATAGGGTAAATCGTAAACTATATTAGTATAATTTCAATCTATAAACTGTGCTCATTACTTCTTTATTTTCACTTCAGGAGGTGGTACTTATAAGGTATTTTCAAATAAAATAAAAAAATAGAAACAGATGATTTTAAAGTAAAAAACCAGCCATATAGGCACACAATCTATACATCTACACAAATAAATATAACTATAGTGTCTGTTTGTAATATTAAATGAACAGATGTTTACTACATCCATATGAGAGTATAGTACTAAATCTAAAAAGCTTGGAAATGTTGCGGTAATGTCATTCTGTTGGTTCGCCTAATCTTTCGGCTGGTCCGATTTTGACGGCACTTTCGTTGACAGATAGTTGATAACATAAGGAATAGCATCGGCTATTTTTTTTATTGCGTTACTCGCAATTTACGTATACGAATAAAGTAGTTGAAATGTCAAAATAACAGTTTTTACTAAATTTATAACAAAGTATATATACGGTAATTATATCATTAAAGCTTTTTGTTTTTTTCGTCTGTCTGTTTGTCGTAATCGTATCGCTAACCAAAATAAAACTTATTTCTAGTGATGTTCAGTTTTCTAACAACAGAATGAGCTTATAAGTCACATAATTAGCATTCATGTATCATATTGGTTCTATTCTGTTTAGATCCGGAGAAATGGGAGCGATCAGACGTGGCGCGGTGTGTCCGCTGGGTGGCCAAGACGTTCTCAGTGCGCGCTCCGAGGAAGCACCTGCTCCCGGACACGGGGAAGGCGCTGTTGGCGCTCACACAGGACAACTGGACACAGGTATTATCACCACTTCTGTAATTTTACATGCTAACTGTGCGATTGGAATCTTGGTGTACAAGGTCGACGGTCGTCTACAGTTTAGTGGTTAGCGTATGCGGCTGCTGATCAAAAGGTCTCGAGTTCGATTCCCGGGTCGGACCAAATATTATTTGTGAGATCCACAAATATTTGTTTCGGAGTCTAGTTGCTTTATATGTACAATATATATGTATTTACAAAGGCATGTTTATGTATTTATATCACTTGTCTAGTACTCATAGTACAAGCTCTGCTTAGTTTGGGACTAGATGTCGTTGTGTAGGATGTTCGAAAAATATTCATAGCAATACTTTCTAGGCGATATGGTTCCATGGCTACGTAAGGGCCAGGAACCATACAGCTCATGCCTCCGGGTAGATGACACTGAAGTCCAAGTGGACCACTACATGCTTAGGCCTCATACTAGACAGTAGGTGGAGCTTTGAGGAGCATTTTGTGCGAGTCAGAGGCCCTGGGTTCTATTCCCATCCAGGATCAATATTGTTTAACTATGGGGAACGACGATTACTTGTTCTGTTTTAAGGTGTACCTATGTAAAAGGTTAATGTTTGTTGAGAAATATATGCCCCGGTTGACGATAAAACGCTTGACTACTGTTACGGAAGTTTGACTAAAAATTTAAGTGGTAAAATTTGACTGTTTAACACGCCTCTGTTTACTCTCTTTGAGTAAGCGTGAATGTACCTACATATGTGGTACTGGTTTCTTGGTAACTGTATATTTAGGAAGAGAATGTTATCCTAGGTCCTAGGTATACAGAAGTTGAAATTTTATTAACGTACTAGCTAATGCCCGCGGCTCCGCTCGCGTCCTAGGGGTATGAAAAATTTCATAAAAATCGGTCAAGCCGTTTCGGAGGAGTATGGTAACTAACATTGTGTCATGAGAATTTTATATATAAGATTGTCGCTTGTGTAATAAACGACAGAATTTTGAGTTATCAATGTCAAATGTTCGAGTATAATATGGCAGCTTAAAGCTTTAAAAGTGCCAAAACATAATTAAGTAAACCTCTAAATTTGGTGTGTAGTAGATACAAGATGGTGTGCAATTTAATTTTAAAGATTATGTGTGTTATAGATATGCGACGGCAACGAGCAATCAGCGCGTATCTACCACGCTTACCTGCTACATACGCACGCGGGCGCCAAGGGAGCGCCGCCCCCCGAGCCGCTGCCGGAGCACCAGGCTGCCCCCAGTAGCGCTGCCGATTACAGTGAGTGCATTCTTTTCACATCAAATTTAGCATTTCATCATCCGCCTATAGTAATTTCTTGTTGGAAAGCAACAGACCGGGCTCTATGGTGTGCTGTGCCTTGGGAGAGGCCTATGTTTAGCAGTAGACAGCGACGGGCTGATGATAATAGGACTACGCCACTGTAACTCCTCTTTTTTCCTCTTTTCGTAAACTAGGTTGACCGTCCTACCACCAGACCTCCAGAATTCGAGATTGTTTTCTTATTTTATAGATTTTTATTAGTAAGTACCCGATGTCACAATTACGAGGGTTATTATCGATTATGTACATTTATAGATCCGTTACTTAACTGATGAATCAGTAGAGAGCAGTAGCGTTGAGATTCGTTTCTAAGAAAACATTGCATTTACAATTCAATTATATTGTGAGTCAATACTCTAAAAAACCTAAGCCTACCAATGATGATGGTATTGCATAATACATAATAACATACATTTTACTTATAATTCAAACATGTAAGGAGTGGATATCGCGGTATTTATGAAGCGTAGTTGTGGTATCGTTTAAAATACCGCCATCTCTCGGCGTGTACCTAAATGAGAAAGCGCGCCAAAAAACTTATGAATGGATGCGGAATGAATCACTAGCGCGCGTTCCATTCATCTCTCACGGTTACTGACTCAAAGCACGATTCAAGGAAATAAAATTTTGAACTGGAATTACTTGACACATAAAACACTATACCGTAAAATTAATAAAGTGGCGTAAATTATTTTATCATGTATATTTAATAAGATATCAAGTGTTATCGAATGATATTGATCGATTTAGTTCTGTACTAATAGGTCACCTGTGTTAGGGTCACTGCACGGTTAACTATGCACCGTCGAGAATGCGTTCCTGGTATTGCTTTTTTTTTCGTTTATAGTTTTATTTTATATTGAAGCTAGATGTATACAGTGTGCTACCTTAATTTTTATCCCTAATTGAAATTTTACAGCAAATAAAGTATTACAGCGTATTTTCTAAACGATAATAAATTGGTGTTTTGGTTATTTACATCTTCTTTTTTTTTTATTTGATAATGTACTCTATAAATGCCGATTCACGATTGTCATCAAAAACTATTTCGAATTTCCGCTATTCTTCCCCCATCCCATGGGTATACAGAAATGGTACAATCTGCCCCAATATGGCACTGTATCTAAATAGATCTCTTACGTAATGACGTCTGTTTGGTACCTAATCATTATTTCACTTATCATTTTGAGGGTTCGAGGCCTTGTGGACCTTCAAGAATAGAGAGAGGGTTATTGTGGGCTTGTCTTTATAATTTTTAATACTCATTTAGGAGTGAATAAATAATGTCAGATGTTTACTTTTATGACTGCTCATGCACTCATACCGTAAGAATTAAAAACACGTAAAAATATTTGTCATACTTGTCTCTTTGCCAAATTTTAAGCGTTTCTTGTATTACTGTAGCATGCCACATCAGTGTCAATTATAATTGGTAGGTACTAAACAAAACTATTAATAGAATTATGGACATTAATTTCATATTTCTTACCATGGTATTAAGGGTAACGAAATGCAAATCTCGAATGAGTCCGGTTGTTTTTCCTGTGAATTAGAGATAGGTACTACATTAAAATTGAACCTATTATCCTACCTATTAAAAGGTTTTGTATTTAAAAAAAATGTTGAGCCGGAAGACGGTTATATATTACAAAAACGTGTACACGATCTGCAAAAACAGTATGTACTAGGTATTAAAGATAATTCTTTGAATTTTGACCAATCATCGAATTCCATGTGTAATAATTACAAATATTCCCGCCAAGATGGCGGGCACACATATTTGGCGGTCTTCCTAACGTTCCGTTACTCACACGCACTGATTCACAAATTTGTTGATACTAAACTCATTTCTACTGACACATGTGCGAAAAACTAGCTAAGAAGAATGTGTTACGTTACGATCAGTTACAAACGTACGATTGCAGTTTCATCGCCTTGTTATGAGAATATAATGGATTTTATGGTTAAAAATATCACAGTAAATAATATGATTGGGTATAACTGTGGCAGGAATTAAGGTCAAGATGTAAAATATTTAAATTTCAACAAGCATAAATTAATAAACAGAGTCCAGTATGAGCATGAACGATAGTGATTAAAGATTTAAAATCAGCCCCCCCCTAGCCAAGTTGCGAAATTTCTATTTTGATCACGTGATTGAGTACCATGAATGAAACAAAAGTATAGAGAAATACACAAACAAAAGAATAGAGAATAGAATAGAAAACGAAAATCTTTTTCAAATTGGCAAGGGGGGCAGAGCCTACTAAACTAACCTACTATCTACCCTTTACCTTTAATCTGAGCTACATATTGATTGCGCCTCAGATTACGAAATAAAACCTGTTGTTTTTTAACCTGAGGATTGCACAAACACTGCCACTATCAAATTTGAAATGGTTTTTTGTCGGTAAAGAGACTAGGAGTCAGAGTTACATGGCACACGTTCGTATGCATTATATAAACTATTTACTTAAAAACATCCTGTACAATATGAGGAAAATATTATCTATACAAGTAGGTATGCAATAAAATTAATTTATCTCTGAACTAACTTTTTAAATACAAATAAAAATTTGTATAGGAGACTACCGAAGCGTGAATATTCAGTTTAAATTCGATGACTAAACCGTCATTGACCAAATTAATCTTCGCACTTCACTTTCTCATTGAGAAACACATTTTTAGGGTTCCGTAGCCAAATGGCAAAAAACGGAACCCTTATAGATTCGTCAAGTCTGTCTGTCTGTCTGTCTGTCTGTCTGTCTGTCTGTCTGTCTGTCTGTCTGTCCGTCCGTATGTCACAGCCAATTATTTCCGAAACTATAAGAGCTATACTGTTGAAATTTGATCAGTCGATGTATTCTGTGAACCGCATTAAGATTTTTATATAAAAATAGAAAAAAAACAATACATTTTGGGGGTCCCCATACTTGGAACTGAAACTCAAAATTTTTTTTTTCATCAAACCTATACGTGTGGGGTATCTATGGATAGGTCTTCAAAAATGATGTTGAGGTTTCTAATATCATTTTTTTCTAAACTGAATAGTTTGCGCGAGAGACACTTCCAAAGTGGAAAAATGTGTGTCCCCCCCCCCTCTAACTTCTAAAATAAGAGAGTGATAAAACTAAAAAAAATATATGTTGTACATTACCATGTAAACTACCAACGAAAATTGGTTTGAACGAGATCTAGTGAGTAGTTTTTTTTTTATACGTCATAAATCGTAACACGCAATATACCTTTCATCCAATCAATACACTAGTATAAAAACATCGATGAAAGTTACAACGAACTACAAGAACTTTTATATGATGTTCCTTGCTGGTACGGAACCCTTCATGGGCGAGTCCGACTCGCACTTGGCCGCTTTTTTTTAATACCTACGTCATAACTCATAATAAAACATCAATGAAAGTTACAACGAACTACAAAACTTTTATATGATGTTACTCGCTGCTACGGAACCCTTCATGGGCGAGTCCGACTCGCACTAGGCCGCTTTTTGTTTTACGACCAAACCTGTCGTTGCAAAACTAACCGTTCTACACTCGGTATTTATCAATCAGCTTGTCTCCGGTAATGAGTAATGTATTTTTACACAAGATGTGCCACTTATGGCCCAAACATTATAGTAATAGAGGAAATGAATCATTATTTACTCGGAACTATGATTCAAAGTTCCGGATTGATTCATCAAATTACTATAATCTTACAGTCCCGAATGAATTAAAGTCTTATGGCATGAGTAATAGTGTTTATTTTTGTTTCGTGAAGCGCACGTGGTTAGGATGTTGTTGGCATGAGTAAATGTTGGCGCCTGCGCCGCGACGCACCGTGGGAGAGCTGTGGAACTAACAATGTGTCATATTTGGCCCACTGTAACTAAACGGTTGCTCCATAAATTGTACATAATATTCTCGATAATTATATACGCAAATTACGTGTGTTAGAAATTCTATTCTAAAGGCTAAAACCGTAACATACAGCCAAGTGTCCAATTTATAAGCGATCTTTTATCATTGTATTCCTATATAGCTAACCCACGCAGGCCTTCTGCCTCTTCAAATGCCTGTAGCCTGATGTTATACCGTGACAAAAAAATTGTTTCCCATACAAAAAGTTATAGTGAGCCAACCTTAAAAATAATAGGCATATGTTTTTTTAGATTTTCAAGAGGTACACTTCCTTCATACGTTACTTATTTTCACGAATCTTTAATCGTTTTCGCAGCGCACGTAATGAAAGCTCTCAAAAGATATAATTTTCTCCCGTTTTGGCAATATTTTTCATTGATACTCCTCTCATATTGGTCGAAGCGTAATGGTTTATAGCTTATAACCTTCCTCAATAAAAGGACTATCTAATAATGAAATCATTTTTCAAATCAGACCGGTAGTTCCTGAAATATGCGCTTCAAACAAACGAACAAACTCTTAATTTTTTAGTATTAGTATAAGTATATTGTAGATTACCGGTCCAAAATAAAAAAATAAGAATATCAATGTTATTTGATGACATTTGCACATAATGTTTTTATTTTTGATTTAATCGATGGTAATGTGTTTTGGGCGTTTAACAAATAAAGCAAAAATGTATCAATCGTCTCGTTCGACCTAAATGTTTTTTTTATAAAACCGACGTCTTTTTCTGTACTGCCACAATAAAAAATTATAAACGGTGAGTTTATTTAACGGTGGGTCGTTATTGGCTGGCTTCAAATTTTTGACACGCCCACCAGAGCTCATATGACATAAAGTCGGGACTAAATGTTCAAGCAAATTAGACGCAAATAAACACAAAACGTTAAATAAAGTTTTCTTTTATTTGACTGATTTAGGAGCAAGGTTGCAGACGGTCACCTTGTGTAACGATACAAATCTGATATGATTGCTTAATTATGTATATTAGTGATTAGTTAAAATAAGTGCCTACGTGCTTTACGTTTAGAAATTCACTGAGATACATCCTTACTGGTACTTACTTTCGCCCGTAGCTCCACCCGCGTGTACGTCGGTTTTCGCCGTTAAAAGTAGCCCATATTCTTTCACAGGGACTAGTTTCTCTGTTTAAAATTTTTATTACAATAAGTTCAGTTGTTTTGGCGAGAAAGTGTCACATACTGACTGATAAGACTGTCTGTCACACTTTCACGCCAATCATCTCAGGAAGTACTTGTCCGATTTTTTTTTTTAATTTAATTAGGTATGTACAGTACAATTATCGAGGAAAGTTATAGGCTATATATCATGACGCTACGACCGATAGGAGTTGTATGACAGTGCCTTAAAGTCAACGTAATTGAAATTCAATTAACAATCTTAGAGTCGAACGATTCATTCATAAATCTTATTTGCCTTACACAGTCAATAAGTATTAATTGCTTAGGAAAATAATAATCATTTACACAAATAATTTTAATTGAAGTGTCTCTTTGTATTATGATTTACACAATTTTCCTAAATGGGTATGAAAGTGCATATATATTTTTTAATTTCCTGTTTTTGTGTGTTTGTTACGAGTTATATCTTTTGACCGATTTTGACAAGACTTTTACTGGCATATACCTAAAGTCATCACAAAATAAGAAGCCCGTTTTGACATTTGTCATTTGACATGCCGCGATAACTTTGTATGAACGTCTTTTTTAAGAAATTGAAAAATCAAATTCATAATCCTATTTAATTACTATGTTACCCATAAACTATCACAACGCGTAACATAAATAATCATCAAGTTTAACTTTATATTGAAAAAATTCACTCAAAAACACGAATTAATCGTTGATTAATATTCCCGCAGGACTTTACTACAATGTTTTGTCTTTGGGTTGGTTGCCGTAGTGTTGTAACCGTTAAAAGCCGTTTTTTGGCCGAATAAAATAGAGTTTCTGAAAATCGTTTACAAAAATTACATTAAAAAGTGGCCAAGTGCGAGTCGGACTCGCCCATGAAGGGTTCCGTATCAGCAAGTAATATGATATAAAAGTTCTTGTAGTTCGTTGTAACTTTCATCGATGTTTTTATACTAGTGTATTGACTGGATGAAAGGTAAATTGCGTGTTACGATTTATGACGTATTAAAAAAAAAACTACTCACTACATCTTGTTCAAACCAATTTTCATTGGTAGTTTGCATGGTAATGTATAACATATATTTTTTTTAGTTTTATCACTCTCTTATTTTAGAAGTTAGAGGGGGGGGGGACACATTTTTCCACTTTGGAAGTGTCTCTCGCGCAAACTATTCAGTTTAAAAAAAAATGATATTAGAAACCTCAACATCATTTTTGAACACCTATCCATAAATACACACGTATAGGTTTGATGAAAAAAAAATTTTTGAGTTTCAGTTCCAAGTATCCCCATACTTGGAACTGAAACCCAAAAATTTTTTTTTAAAAGTCCTTAAAAGTCAGTCTTTAAAAGAATTATCAAAGCAGTACATAATTTGTTTCCTTTCTCTATAGAACGGTTTGTCTATGACCAAGCGGCACGAGATCCATGGGCGTACCGTGTACTGCGCAGTCTTTCGTTCGACATCTTGTGAAGTTGACTTTGCGCTCGTTTATGTTTGATATTTTTTCTAGACTCGGCTTTGCTTTTGAACTGTTTTTGTTTACTATCACGTTGACCTTGGCTCTTCTTTTCCGGACATTGATTAGACATAGCGATTTGGACTCGATTTTGGTGTTTGTTGTTATATTGTACAAACTCTGTTTCAACATGTCGAAAAGAGGACGTACAATCAACAGCCAATCTCGCGAATTGGTTGTGATGTTAACCGAATACTTCGAACGCGAATCAGTTACTGGTGGACCATTAATACCCGTAACACAAGTGCAAGATCGCGTAGCAGAAGCACTTGGAATCGGCAAAAAAACAATTCGAACCATTTTGAAGGAAAAGTATGGGTCTTCCGGTACTGAAGAAATGTGATACATATGCCTAAGAAGAGGAAGAAAAGAAAGCCTATAACAGGTATTGACACATTTGACGCAGATGCTATTCAAAACCACGTATATGCTTATTACGCGAGAAGTGAAGTTGGTGGTATCACTAAGAGAGGCTGGCCTGTTTAGTGGCAGTGCAACATCTTTAATAACAATTATGAAGCAAATTGGTTTCAAATACAAGAAAACCGACAAGGGGGAAATTATGATCTAACGATATAATATAATTTTGCACAGAGTAGTAAAATTACAAATTACGATACTGTCATATTTATCGATGAAACTTGGCTGAACTCGAATCATACCGTGCCACAGTCATGGACGGATGATGCCAAGGCATCTTGTTCAAAAGTGCCAATGGGAAAGGGTGGACGCTTAATAATCTGCCATGCAGGCTCAGCCGGGGGAGGTTTTGTGCATAATGCTCTACTCGCATTCGAGTCCAGAAGTACAAAAGAATACTACGAAGAAATGGATGCAAATAAATTCTTAGAGTGGTTTACTAAGTTGTTAACAAACCTCCCCAAACAGTGCACAATAATTATGGATAATGCACCTTACCATTCAGTTCAAATAGATAAGGCACCTACTCATGCAAGGAAAAAGGCAGATTTAGTGCCGTGGTTACAAAGAAAAGGCGTAGAAGCTGACATGAATTTATTGAAAGCTGAACTGCTGGAATTAGTAAAACAAAATAAACCTGCAAAGTTAAGATATAAAATCGATGAATTGGCACTTTAACATGGTCACAAATTGATAAGAACGCCGCCGTACCATTGTCAGTAAAATGCTATTGAATTAATCTGGGCTCAGGTCAAAGGATACGCAGCACGTCATTATACAAAGCCACCATTCTCACCACATATTCTCCACTAAGAATATGATGACGTTGTTAAAAGAAGCTTGTGATAAAATAACTAAAGAAGATTAGGCAAAAGTGGTAGAAAAGACGCGAAAAATAATAAAGGAAGATTATGATAGAGACGTCAATATTGATATTATTATAGAAAATGAAATAATTATATATACAGGCGACGATAGCTCATCTGGCTCGTCATCAGAAGAAAATGATTGATTTCACTTTTCTTGATTTTGTTGTGATTGAGATAAATTTTTAAATTAAAGACAAATTGACATTTCTTTCCATTGTATCATTTCAAATTTTATTGTCTATAACATGAAAGTTTAAGTTATATGTTCTAATTATAACTTAAATCCAATGCACTTTGTGCTATATAGTCAAATCAATCAAATACTCTACAAGTTTGAATTGATTTATCGTAAGTGTCGTGAACCAAGTCGTATGATACATCACTAGTTACGCCACGATGACAAATGTCAAAACGGGCTTCTTATTTTGTGACGACTATAGCTGATGACATTATAAATAAACAAGATCTATTACTACCTTGTCTATTTATTACTAACTGAGAACCTCAATTATGTATCTAACCTCCTACATCGCATCTCTTCAGAGTAGACTGGTAGACATGAATATAATATATCAATATTGCTTAAGGGTCTGTGTTCAAAGCCTCGCCGATGCTATACTTACTAAGCACGATCGATATTCCACGATTGGATAATTACATTGCGGTTTTACAAACAACTTCGCAGGAAAGTTAAATTATAACTTCAATGGACAGCCGACACTTTATGTTTACCGATAAGATTACACGATAAACATTGTTGTTAAGCAACATTTCCTCGATTTAATTCGATGTTAAATGAATGGAAAACTAAGATGTTTCTCTAAGTTATAGTATTCAAATTAGTATTGCACTAATTGTATTTATATAAGTAGTGCGTTTATAATTAAATAAAACGTCCATTTGTCAAGGAAGGCTATGGAATATATATTTTTACGCTGCGACTAATAGGAGCAGAGTAGAGAGCTTCCATTGCCTGCGTTGCGTACGGTTTGTTTTCGCAAAAATAATGTATGAAAGAATTGTTCACCTTAGTTCTAAAAGAAAGTCCGCGACAGCATTAGGTTTCAGGGAAAGGTTGGCGTAAAGCGAAGTGTTCAAGAAACACCTACTGTATGTTTTGTTGTTGCGTTGCCATTTTGTCATTCATATGAACACCAACCTACGTTAGGATGGTAGAACTACCTAAAGCATTAAGTTCACCATTGTATATTTTCTTCATAAACTTACTAGAAAGCATTTTACAGCGCACAGTTCGAGCATCAACCGCTGCGTGATCTCTATATAGCACAAACATCACAATAGAAGAGAAAAACCAGTTTCCAAAATCGCACGCTGATGGGGATCTCTCTCACGAAAGTTTGAATTAAGTTAAGCGGGGTATCACGGCGGTAAATCTAAATATAACATACAGATAATGAGTGCGGCCCATTTTGTGAATATGTTCTAGGAAAGGACGATGGCGTCGAGACGGCGCCGCGTCGTGTAATTGAGAATAGTCGCCAAGTTGTGGCTTTGTGGGGCATAGGTTAAGTGGGGGAGCAGACGAGGAAATCTGCTATACACCAATGAGATTCAGAATTTGTTAGGTTGATTTAAGAAAAATATGCTATGCTATGTCTCGCAGTGGACTGCAACGGGCTGGTGTTTTAGGTTTAAGTTATTCATTTTCTGTTTTCTTATAAGATATTTTTCCCTTCAGATACAGAGACTGCGGTTTAAACATGTGTAGGTATAAATCAAATTTCAAATCATCAAAATTTTGTAAGAAAAATCTGACCATTGTATGCTATAGATAGACATATACGAATTGATGTGGTTACAGATTTGTCCTGAAGCGTGACAACTAACTTAATTTATAACAATTTCAAAGGTTAATGTATATCCAAACGCGATTTTCTGTAATCTCTTGATTTCACAATTTTTTTCAAGTTAAGAAAAATAAGCTCAACGAGTTCCGTTGTCTATGTTTCGTTCACCTAAGTAAGTTAAGTTAGAGGGAAACCAGGCGAAATATTGAAGTTAACGTACCTACACGTAGACCTCCGTAGAACAGCATCACGGCTAAAAATTAAATTAATTAATTAGCTAAATTAATAATAATAAATGAATTAGTTACCTGTTAGTTACCTGTAGTTACCTGTTTGAAGTAGGTAATACAAATTATTATTTGTTGCAACTGATTATTTGATTATGTATGTAGTATACAGTTTTTTTATGTTTGGATCTAACAAAGTGAATCTACTTTGCCTGAAGGAAAGCACGAGTAGAATCCATGAAGTAGAGGTCAGCATCCTCATTGCGAAAAGAGAAACACACTATGCCAGTCCAGTATGCTAGTGCACCATTAAGTCTGCAGTCTCACACTCACTAACCAAGTACTACCCCATGAATGATGTCATTGTCAGGTAGATCTTCTGTGTTAGGGTAGTTCTGCCCCGGTCCTTGTTACTAAATATACTCGTTACCTTGTTAGGATATAGAAACAAGAGTTTAAACTTCGCCGTCGCTTAAGATTAGCAGTTTAAAAAGACATGAAAAGACTTTAAATGGTAAAGTAAGATGGTATCAACGCTTTAGAATCCTTACACAACCATACTACCTTTGATTGAAGTCTAATTAAATCAGTAAAATCCAGTTTACACACGATATTCACCACACACAGCATCGAGGAAGTGCGCACGCGCCGGTGACGTCATACGACCACGAATGTATTGTGGTCGCGTAATGTTGCGGCCGGGGGTATTCCACGTCTCTAAGATGGAACATAGACTCTTAGATGTATCATAATAGTCTTCGGACATATCAAATACTCTGTCCAAGACTACTTCCATTTCAGCGTTTTCATTTTCTTTGTATTGCTTCGATACATCTATACATGGGCGTACCCAGGGGGGGGCAGGGAGGGGCAGCTGCCCCCCCCTGGAAATCTCCCAGAACATGTATAAACTCGCCTAATTACTAATCAAAGTGTAAACGGGGCCTTATGCTATGCTATGCTAATTTTTAAATAAACCGCGCAGTAGACACTGGTAAAATGCACGGGGCAATTGCCAAAAAACCGCATGCGACGATGGCGGACGAAGAATACCGAACCGAGTCCCGCTGTGTTACCCGCCGTTATTGTTGTCAATCTCGAATAACGCCGCGGAGTGAAGCTAGTCACATCAAAAACGATGTGACGGTGGTCCGATAAAGTAACCACCTCCTCCGTCACCCTCCATCCAGACACATAGTCGAATGCCGAGAGAGTCGCCCGTGTTAAATCGACAATCGACTCCCCCTGCTACCGTACACAGGTGTTTTTTTTTTTATGTGTGGAAAATCATTATGGACCGTCACCCCACCTGGGGTTACGGCGGTGGTGTGTCGGACTTGAACCGACTAAAAACCTCACAGTGCGCCCTCTCCGCGCTTCTCCGTTTAGGAGGAGGAGAAGTCCAGGGTCAGATCTCCTTTTGGACTCCCCCTTAGCCTGCCCGCTCCTGATGCGGGCACCGTCTCGGTTCGACGACCCTCTCTTAGGCGGTGTCCAGCACACACCGACGCCACCCCCTCGCGGCTGGCTACATAGTGCGGGTGGAGGGAAAACCCGTCCGACCACCCGCGGCCACACTCAAGGCGGCATGAGACGCAGATGTTCGCGCCTCGCGCGCTCAGGTCCGAGTGGAGGTCATCCTCACGGGCCGTCTCCGCCGCCTCCTTCTGCAAGATTACGTCCTCGCAGAAGGTTGCGACCGCGGTAAAACAGCTCTCGCTGCCGGCCATGGAACGAACGACGGCCGGTAGCGAGAGATCCTCTCCGATGACTGCAGTGAGGACCCGGCTCTGCGTCTCCCATGCGGGGCAGACCGCCTGCGTGTGATGAGCCAAATCCTCGCTGCAGTCGCAGTGGTGGCAGGCGGTACTCAATTCCCTCCTGGCGACCGAGTGCGGGTACTTTCCGAAGCAAACATGCCCGGAAAAAACCTGCGTCAGTCGGAAGGTAAGGGTCCCGTGCTGCCGCACTGCCCATTCGCCGATGACCGGCTGAAGCGCCTCTACGGTGGCAAAGCCAGCACGTGGAGTCTCCAGCCGGATCGACTAGCGATCCATCGTGGCTCGGTGAACGGCTTCGCGCCACTCGCGCACTTACTCAGGCGGAGGTCCAACACCACCACTCTCCGCCCGGTAGTTAGCCATTCGCCGATAAACGTCGGCGAGCACCTGAGCCTCCAAATCCCACGGGGGTGTTCCGGCCAGGGCGCACGCTGCCTCCGTCGACACGGTGCAGTAGCCCCGTATGGCTCTGACCGCCAGAGTTCTTTGCGGCCGCCTGAGGCGCGCCCTATTCTGCTCGGTCAGAGCCGCCGCCCACACCGGTGCACCGTAGAGTGCCATAGACCGGACAACCCCCGTGTACAGCTGCCTCGTGGCGACACTGGCTCCTCCCAGATTGGGCAAAAGACGCCCAAGGAAGAAGGCAGTGCCGATCAGCTTCGGAGCAAGCTGCCGGAAGTGCTCGTCGAAGAGCCACCTGCCGTCGAGGACCAGACCCAGGTACCTCATCTGGGCCCGGACCGGTACGAGGACCGAGTTGACCTCGATGGAGGCGCCGGCGGGTGGACCACGACGGGGCCCATGGAAAAGTTGGGCCTCCGTCTTTACCGTTTAGGGTTGAGACTCGCTACAACCGTACACAGGTGCTGACTGAACCCCGGTTCACAATGCCGAGGTTCAGTCCCGCCGCCTACTCGACTAGTGTATCTCCTCTTGAGTTGTCTAGGCCATCTCCTCACTCTGTGGAGCGGGCGTTGAAATCGCCCAAGACAAGTATCGGATGAGACAGGAAAGTGCAAATGCAACTCCTAAGTCAATCCAAGCACGCCTCGAAAATGGAGAAACCGCGATTCGGAGATATGTAGCAGCCCACAATGACCATGGGGTCCCATTCTACTGCCACAAACCTCAGCCCTCGTTGAAGGAGGGCGCAATGGAGGCTATTGTCCAACTCTGCCCAATATATGGCGACAGTTCTATCTTCCGAACCAAACCACCGGGGATGATTCGGGACGTAATATGGCTCCGCCACCACCGCTAAGGCAACCGACTGCTCAGCGATCGTCTGCAAAAGCAAGTCTTGTGCTGCGCGGCAGTGGTTGATGTTGCCCTGTAAGACTTTATGGATGGACACGAATTTTCAAGCTTCCATTGCCTCCTGTACCTCACTGATTTCCGGCTGTGTCCCTGTAGTCGATGATTCGCGGGCCCCTTTTCTTTTTTCTCGGCGGGGAGCACTTCTTGCTCCCTAGCCGATGATTCGCGGGACGGCCAAGGTCCGAACAGACCGGGCATTTTGGCGTTTTCGCAGTGCATGTTCGTGTCACGTGACCTATGTCACCGCACACGTAACATCTCGCACCCCGGTCCGTCTCGTTGGGACACTTAGCTCTCACGTGTCCCATTTCAAGGCACCGGCAGCACTGTAACGGGCGTGCTTGCAGTGTCTCTGCCCTGGCCAAAACCCAGCCCACCTGTAACCGTTTAGCGTTCACTATTTTCCGAACAGCGGCAAGTGGACAGCGAACCCAGGCCGTGCCCATTCGTGACGGGGAGGCACGTATGTCTCCGGCTTTGACGTCGGAGATTGCACATTCCCCTGCCGCCCCTACCGCCCTGGCGACTTCAGCTTGGGTAATTGACTCCTCCAGGTGAATCACCAGTATGTCTCCTGTCTGTCTGTCTGTCTGTCTGTAATAGCATCCGTGTCAGACAGAACATTTCGCAGGCGTGATGCCAGTTTGTCTGGTGGCGGTGGGGCAGCCGCCCGTCGCCCTGAATGGGCCATCTCTGCCATTTTCCTGGGCATGGCCTTTCGACCAAGGGACTCACGTCTCGCTCGATAGTGGGGCCGCTGTCGGCTGTTGCCTCTACTGCATAGTGGAAAGCGATACTGGCGCTTGCGACATCTGTGTAGCCCACTGACCCTTCTTCCTCCTACTCTTCTTTTTGGCTTTAGGCGACTGCACTTCCTCCTTCCTGACTGGGCTTCCGTCCCCGGACTTAAGGCCGCTGGAAGCAGCAAGTTCTTTGTACCTGGGCACTGACCTCCTATCATCTTTTTTTGGACCTCAGCAAGAACGCGGTCCAGCATGGCCGCGAATTGGTCTCGGTAAGCTGCTGTTTTTTGATAACGCTGCTTTGCTGGTCTTACCTCAGGCAGTAATGGAGCTCCGCCGCAACCAAGATGGACCCGGTGCGTCATCCCGCTTCGTCTCGGTCTCTGTTCCACTTTCATTGCTCTTTCCACCCCTTGTTGTGCCCTTTTGCCGTGCGAGTTTCTTGGGTCGGTTTTTATCTGACGTGTCCTTCGGTTTTCGCTCACGGGTTTATGGTGATCGCGAGGCTGGAGCAGAGAGCCAAGCATCGTTCACCTCTGAATCTCCTTCCTGCAACCCTGGACCTTGATTAAAGAATTCCATAGGCTGACGCTCGATCGTCGCCTCCTGAGCGCTCCCTTGATTGGGCGCGAGAAGACGCTGGGTTCGGCGTCCTGGGATGCACAAAACTGGACATGTGCCCAGACTCGGACATCCTTGTGTATGTAACTGTGCCCCCCCTTGATACGGTGGGCAGAACACTCCTGTGTCAGCCACTGAGGCTGACGCTGGAGTGCCGAGGGATTCTCCGTCCGCGGCGCGGCCGGTACCCTCCTCCTGGGGTAATATATTCTTTTGAGTAACGTCCATAATGGTTTTGCTCTTATGGACGTGAGCTAACGTTGTGTTGCCCTAGCGGCTGGCGTATCCCCCTAGCCGATAACCTCTTCGCCGGGCTCCCTCAGCTTGGGTTAGGGGTAAATTTTTAAAGACCTTTTCTCTACCCCTGAGAAGACTCCCGCTCCCGATTGCAGTCCCGTCGCCCCTCTTGTAGCCCTTAGGCTGCACTCCTTTTGCCAGGGACTACATTGGCCGCGCCAGTAACATAATGTCTCGTGTACCTTCCGCGTGCAACTGTAGGTCGTCGCATTAGACGCCGTGGTACGGTCTTTTGGAAGGCACACTACATATACCTAATGATTCATGTAGGTGTGTTTGAGTAGTGTGTATGACAAAACAGCCGCGGAGGATCCGACCTAAAAATTTGACTTGCCCTCCCCTAGGCCAGATGCTGGGTACGCCCATGCATCTATACTACTATTATAAAGTTCCGATTTGAAAAAATCTTTCAGTAGTAGATAGCACATTTATTGAGATAGGATTTAAGCTAAATATCGTCACGCTAATACTGATAGGAGCGGAGCACTAATGAAGAGCGTTTAAAAATCTGGTTTTGTTTTCCTCTTGAGGGCTTCCGCTGCATGACGGTTAAAGTTTCGCAATAATGACAGTAGCAAAGTTCTAAAAAAGGTCTGCGTTAGCATAATATGTCTTTTAAGGTTGGCTCACTATTACCTTTTATATGGTAAACAAATATGCTTCCGAAGTACAGCATCACGCTACCTACAGGTAGTAGAGGCGCAGACGGGGCGGGGTGAATCAGCTAGTCACAATATAGAATGATCCCTGATGATGATGATGATGAAGAACCATGAGGTGTTCTGACATTATTAAAGTATAGGTATTCTAATACTGAAAAAAGTTAAGACCATGGCATCATGGCATTACCAGCGTTTTTAAATACTTAACGAACTATGTGCAAGGCTAAAAGAAAACTTTAACTGTTGTTAATGACTATAAAAATATTTCGCTCAAACAAAAACCTAAAAAACAGCGCAAAATGCGTTGTTATCACGTTAAGAAACTTTAAGTTCTACGGACTTCAGCAACATGTCTGGTAGAGATATATACTACCTTTAGGGTTTCATATAAATATCATATTCTATACCTACAATGGTCAAAATATAGTGTTTCAAAACAAGCAAGTCAGTTTTTGCTCTTTTTGTATTTGTGTATCATTTTTATTTTTGTAAATAAGCAATAGCTATTAATTATCACGTTTAAAGGTCACTGCGGTTAAATATTTGTGGTTTATGTTGCAATCAATACTTTTGGCATCCTCTATCGATATTGAAGCCCTTAAAAGCTTATTTAAATATTGTTCTTTAAAAATAATGAGGTTTGAATATTAAATAACATCGTATTTTATTTAGAGTTCGCGGGTTGACACATAAGGGTCGCGACGGGGCGTACATTAGCAAGTCAATATGCGGATTGCGATTGTGCGTTGAATCCTTATTGCTGTCAAAATATTCATTCACTCATTCACTTGAGCCACGTGCTCCTGTCAAAATGTTACACTATTATGTTTAGATGGAACATTCTTCAGGGATAATAATTTTATATTAATAGTTAATGGTATAACCTGTTAATGCTTCAGTTTGAGAATGGAAGTGATGATTCACTTTAATTAAGTAGAAACTGGAATCCATGTAAGGCACGTGCCGAGTGCCATAATTGAAAAATAAATTCCAATTGAAAGTGTCACCTACGTGCCATTTAATTATATAATTTTAATATTTCTTTGGTATATTTATTTAAAAATATTCTGAAGATAGAAAAACATTTCTGTTAATTTAAAAAGCTTAAATAATAGTTAGGGTTGATCAGCATTAGGAATATTTTCGTGTCACGTGTCGGAGGACTTGACAAACATACAAGAATCGAAGACAAAGACCACCGATACTCTTAGTAACCATTTATAGATAACACCAACTTTTGTCCTTTGTGGGGTTTGAACCCATAACACATCGTAGTTGAAAGCAGCTAGGTGATCGTTTAAACAACGCATGTTTCGTCTAAGAAATAATGGTATAATACACAGCTACTACATGTCGTTACTACGAACGAGGAGGTCAACTACAAGCTGTATATGACTCGGGGTCCGTTAGTACCAGAAACTTTCTCTGTAAGCTACACCTAACACCCGGGGCTACTGATACAATTAGTGCCTGTAACAGACAGACTGCTAGACGGCAGCAGGCGTCCTTTATTTAAGTTACTTTAAAACTTCTTTGAAAATTACATTTATTAGGCAATGTTATAATTTATGTAAAAGCTGTTTACGTACTGAAAAAAAAGCGGCCAAGTGCGAGCCGGACTCGCCCATGAAGGGTTCCGTAGCAGCAAGTAACGTCATATAAAAGTTCTTGTAGTTCCTTGTAACTTTGGTCGATGTTTTAATAAATTGAATTTAAGGGAAATTGCGGTTTACGATTTAAGACGTATTAAAAAAAAACTACTAACTAGATCTCGTTCAAACCAATTTTCGGTGGAAGTTTGCATAGTAATGTACATATTTTTTTTTTTTAGTTTTATCATTCTCTTCTTTTAGAAGTTACAGGGGACGACGACGACGACACATTTTACCATTTCGGAAGTGTCTCTCGCACAAACTATTCAGCATAACAGTTTAGAATAAAAGATGTTAGAAACCTCTTTTTGATGAAAAAAAAGTTTTTAAGTTTCAGTTCTAAGTATGGGGACCTAGAAAAGTTATTGCTTTTTTTATATTTTTGTGTAAAAATATTAATGCGGTTCACAGAATACGTCTACTGACCAAGTTTCAACAGTATAGGTCTTATAATTTCGGAAAAAAGTGACTGTGACATACGGACGGACAGACAGACAGACAGACATGACGAATCTATAAGGGTTCCGTTTTTTGCCATTTGGCAACGGAAGCCTAAAAATTAGTTTCCGCCTTAATTTTGAAATTTGAGTTAGTCGATTATCACCTGTCGTAGTGTACTCCAGACCGCATTCCTCGGCTTTCACATTCCCGCGGCAGTGGTCCGCGGCTGCCGACCAGCCGGAGGTGTCTGAATCATCCGCGAGGAATGCGGCCCGTGAGAACTCGCCTATAGGTGTACCAGTTCGAGAGCCTCGCGGATACCACCTAGCTAGTTATGTAATGGGACAATCACTTCACAACACACCACACATATGTATATACATTTCTGCATTATTTATGCATACATTTTAGAACGATAGCGTAAGTCACGTTATAAATGTGAATTGATAGGGGTCTAGTGAATCTGACTGATTAGCTAGATTATATAAAAATGGACTGCTGTTCGTTAGTCTCGCTTAAACTCGAGAACGGCTGTACCGATTTGGATAATTTTGGTCTTGAATTATTTGTGGAAGTCCAGAGACGGTTTAAAGGTGAATATATAAAAATGAATTGCATTTTTTTTATTAATTATGGATTCCTCTTGATTTGTTTTAAGTTTATTTTATACAAAAGTTTAGGTCTCCTATTTATCAATTGAGGCAGTACGAAGTCTGCCGGGTATAAATGTTATGTAGGTAATTTTGAAGTTTGTTTGTAGCAATATCCTATTTGTTATTTGTAATCACAATTGTAAATATATTATTTGTCTTAGACGGAAATCAATAAAAAGTTTAGCCTAAGTTACTACTTTTTAGATTAGCTTCCGTCCCTGGCGTTAATTACGATTTACAACAAACGCCGCGGGACTCAGCTAGTATATGGTATAAAATTGAACATACTGTCACTAAAACATTTGCAAGAAAATGGGTAGAACAAGAGACAAAACATCAACAACCCATAACGTCCAACTGCTGGACGAGGGTCTCCTCTCAGGGGAGGGTTAAGGGCATACGTCCCCACGCTGGTAATGTTGCTGGTAGCTAAGCTTCACGACTGCTATCTTATGATAACAATCAGAACCGACTGTTTAACGTTACCTATAATCACGGAAACGCTCATGACATATCATGTCACAAACGGTCACCCATCTAGGTCTGACCGCGCCCTCGTTGCTTACCCTCGGTAAATGTTTCCAATCACCTAGGGCCGCTTCACCTAGTAATGTTTCACGTAAGATGTGTCTTGTCTTGTGACGTGCGGCTTCTAATGCCTGACGTTAACCCATCGTCCCTGGCAGGAGATGGCAGGAGGACTAAGGTGTGAGGAGTGCGGGGGAGTGCACTTGTCAGGGAGGAGCGTAACAGACTCCGCCTGCGACGGCTACGCCCTCCACGCTACGCCGTATCTGCGCAAGTGATAAGATACTGGCGGTTATCCTCTAACGATTTGTCATGTGCGTATTTGCCGTTAAGAATACGAAACATCATCGTTAAAACTTTTCATTGATATTTTGGAAATAGGGATTCTTAATTTCACAAAATGTTGCTTATTTTTTTGTGCTTGTTTACTAGTTCTTTGATTAGTTTTTAAATTATATTACTTCAACTGAAGATGAGTGCATAGGTTGCTTAATATTATCACACTGTACATATATTTTTTTCCATATACATAAATAAAATCAGAGTTTCCGAGTCACGAACTACGGAACCCGTTCTAGTAACCTTTCAATCTTTTTAAAGGAACTATCTAACAATACCTCGGCAGACGCGAGAAATAAAAATCACACCCATATAACATGTAGTGGGGAGTACCCCAAATAAAAATAATTTTCATGATCTTATTTTCGCACTTTGTTGATATAATAAAACACATATCCATGCAAAGTTTCATCTTTCTAACATTAACCGTTTGAAAGGTACATCGAGAGAGGACGAACATGAAGAAACTATTAGGGTTCCGAGTCATAAATTATGGAACCGTAAGAAGTATTAGATTGTGTAAAAGCACATATTTAAGATGAAGCTTATCATCAGCCATTCACTTTATGAAAGTGAATAATAGTATAACATCGTTTTGATTACAACATACACAAATATACAAATTGATGCCCCAATTCGAAAGTTTGTGTTGAGTTGTGTGTTACGACATTTCTTACTTAACATACAGTTGGTAATTTTGTTAAATGGAATTCGGAAGTCATTCATGACTCTCTTGTGACTAGAGAGTGTGTTAATTAGTAAAAAAAACTTTGTTTTGATTAGAAATAATTTAAACAACCGATAGTACTAAACAAGAATCGAAAGGAATTGGTTTTTTTTTTCAAGTTTTGAACATAATCTGTATAGACTTTTTTTACTAAATGATTCTAAAATACTAAATGCATATATAGAAGTATGTAGCTATGTATATAATTTTTTATGTAAGTTTTGTTTGTCTGTTTTTTTTTATGTCTAATCTCTGGCACGGGATTTTGACGGTACTTTCACTAGCAGATAACTGATATCATTAAGTTACCGTCGCCCCGCTGCCTTACTTGCGATTTATAACAATAACCACGAAAAACAACGCAGGAGACAACTAGTTATGACTAATTACTAAGTTTTGATTAGAAGCTTGTAATAACCCTCCCCAAACTTAGAGTAACCAGAAAGACGTACAGAAAATAAAAGAACTACATAAATAGTTATAGCTGTACTTTTCTTCTTCTTCCTTCTTCTTCTTCCTAGACTTTATTCCCAAGATTGTTTATGGTCGGCTACTAGTACTTATACTTGTGCAAAAAAAAAACTTAATATTTCTTACGAGCGTACATGATGTTTATTAAAACACACATTCACTGCTACTAATATTAGATTAACTATTTACAAAATCAATAATAAAATTAAAATTCATAACGGAACAAAGTCGCTATCTCTTCTTATCTGCAACAGGCCACTTGGCACTTATTTCTAAGAAACACTCAATGGCCGCATCCGCTTGCAGACAAACCGCTATAATTCATGGCGCGCTTTCAAAGGCCGACCAATGTTAATAAAATTATACGTTTAATTGTTACTTTACTGATTCGGTACCTTGTTATATAATAGTCGGTATTCCCGCCAATTAATACGCGACACTTATTGGTATACCAGCGTGATATTGGGGGCCTCAATTCCTGGGAACAATTAAATGATTTAAGTATCGGATCGGTGATTTAAAAGGGGTTTAGTAATGCTGTGGGTGGGTATTGGGGTTTATATTATATTATAGTATTTTCGGTTTGGTGTTATAAAATTTGTACTTAATATGGGTTTCAATAAATGCGACGTTTAAAAAATTGGCTGAAATATATACAAGTAATTAAAATTGATCATTCCGTTTGGCATTTCAAAACAAAAGGTTTTCGCCAAATGCTTATCAAAGTACTAACATCAAAAAATCTCATGTTTTTACTGTAAACGGGACTTATTCGCGATAATATTATAAAGGTTACGATACCGATAGGATACGAAAATAGAAGGTATCGTAACCTTTATAATATTATCGCGAATAAGTCCCGTTTACAGTAAAAACATGAGTATGTGTAAAATTCGCGTAAGTCTAAAAACAGTTATCAAAAAATCTATTATTAAAATTTTTGTTTGTCTGCTTGTTTTGGATAATTGGATACGAAACAAGTGGACTTTAGCAACTCGTAATTTCAAGCAACAACTGCAGACAACACCGCGGGGATCAGCTAGTTATATGAATATATCCTACTGCATGTTTGTAACTTTGTGTACTTCCATTTCTTCTTTCCAAAGAAATGGAAGTATCCATTTCTTTCATACAACTCTTTATTTTACCCCCGTTAATAGAAAATAGATAACTGACACGCAGTCAAAGAATATATTTATTACAATATAGTTTTTATGCAACTATTTGAACTAATTACATCCTTTAATGTTTTGCCGATTTAATAGGAAAAATAACAACCTGTGTTCTTTATTATTAAAGAGTGATTACTTGACCTGAACCACCCCATAGAGGTTGACAAGTTAACCCCGAGCAAGGGCGCGGGGTTCGCTATATTGGGCGCACACCGCGGGGCGCCATGCATTATGCATGCCGGGAGCCGAGCTGCATGCATTATGGAACAGCCCCCAGTTTATCTAGCTTCTATTAAATCATGATGCCAGAGATTGTTTTTTAACGGGATGGGCCTGTTGGTCTAGTCGTTAGTTACCCTAACTGCAAAGATAGAGGTAGTGGCTTAGAGTATACATAAGCTTATGTATACTCTAAGGGTAGTGGCTTCCGTTCCCACCCGGGACAAAAAGTTGTGTGATAAGCGTGATATATTTTGTTGTGTGGGTATAATTTATCTATGTATGACTCAAAAATATCTAATAAATACAATTTAATAGACTCACGTGTAGGAGACAAGTTCCTCTATGATCCCGAGTCCTCTAAGCGGGGTGTGAAAAATCATCTCACTAAGCCGCCATAGTGTGGACAGCTATACTGCCCGTACTACTGTTACTATAACAGGGGCCCTGTATGCTTTGAGATCAGATTGGCTCGAACATAATAACTAAGTGATAAACGATTTGCTGTATTTTGGGACACGGTTTATTGGAAAATATGGAAAATGACTATTATTCTCCTTTCTAAGGAGAGGCCTATGTTTAATTCATATTATACTTTATTGATGGAATCTGTTGTATTCTATTTTCCACACTTAGTCTTGGCGAGTTTGAACAGAGAGAAGAATGGGATGGTGTATATCTTGAAAGATAATTAGGGCTTACTGTCTTAGGAATATCTACTCTATAACAACAAAAATTTTCCAATGAATCAACTAGGTTCCTAATAAAATGTTTGTTGTTAGATAATTTAGTCTTAAATACTTTTAAAAGAGATAATAAAATAACTGAGCAACACATACCCAGTTAATGAAACTCTTGCTCGAAAATAACGGATCTCTGTTGGCTGAAGTAATAACTGTAATATTTACTGCACTACTTGTGTGTGAATCTGCAGATTGAGCAGGCGGAATGTGAACGTAGGTAGAACAGTTTCCAGGTGATCTTCCATTCATTCCTTCTCAGTTGTTTGCGCACCCCTACACACATCCGCGGTTCAACTGCTCTGGACGTGGGTAGTGATTATTTCTAGTCGTGTTTTCTGATTCATTGGTTAATTCAGTTCTGTGGTTAGAAATAATATATGTACTAAACAAGTGAGTTGTTATTTTCCAACCACGGTTCGATGGATCTATAAATAAATATAAGAATAATACACCTCACATACGGTTGATTTTTAAATAATTTGACTGCCTTGTTGGTCTAGTGCGTACATACGCTAAGAGCAACAAGGCCAAGAGGCAAGAGGTCTTGGGTTCAATACCCGGATCAGACCAACTGTTTGTTTGATCTGCAAGTATTCGTTTCGGAGTTTGGATTTTTTCTAAGTATTATATATCTGTATTTATAAAAAAACGAGGTATACGTATTTATATTGTCTAGTACCCATAGTTCAAGTTTTGCTTAGTTTGGGATTAGATGGCGTTGTGTGTACGATGTTTGAAATACTTATTACAGGTATTTACAGTAGATAGAGTAGGTACTTAGTATAGGTATTTTCTTAAGGAACCGTCCTAAAGACGGTTCCTTAAGAATGATACCACATTCCACATACCATAGGGAACCTATGTCAAGAAATTACTTCATTGCATTCAAACGGCGGAAACATGGATGTTTATCAGTATCTGTTCTTGTCCGTATATAACCAGCTTTCTTCAGTCCCAAGTCAAACTTTGTCATATATACTTTATTTTATTTTGCGTCTCTTAATTGTTGTTATTTGTTATACCTATACAAATACAATTAGGGGTATTAGTATCTTAGTATATGCTCTCAACTTTAATTTTATCAAGATAGTTGTATTCAGTCGAAGGCTTCCGCTTACAAGTAAGGTGATTCATCACATCCTAGCGATTGAAGTACATGATATAATACAGGTACATTCACGTCAGATGGGAGCAACAACAGTGAATAATTACTTTTATAGAAGGACAAACTAACAGACATGTCTACTAGCATCGGGGCTGTCCATTAATCACGTGAGGCTCGAAGGGGGGGGGAGGGGTCCATAAAAATCTCGAAACATCACAAGGGGTAGGGGGGGGGTGTAGTAATATATCACGTGTATTTATTCTTTCGACAATCGCGCGATGAAAACTGAACCTAAAAGCAGCGTGATGTGTATTTATTTGGAACGTCTTATTAGGAACGTCGTACAAAGAAAAGCTAAGGCACATGTGAGCTCTTGTCACACAACTGAATACGAGCAATTATAGTCTAGAGATGCACAATGTTCGTCCTTCCCGCATCCTCGCGCGACGGTCGAACGGTAGATCGAGAGGGATTCTCTGCGTATTGCGCGAAAAGGTTGACGCCGAGTGGCTTGATGAAACCGATGTTGAACTTCAACAAAGCACTGTGCTACCAACTGACTTGCAAGATGCTCATATAGTTATTGGCAAAAAAAAGATCATGTGATTAATGGACGGCCCTTTAGATACTTGCAACTCAAGAGCCTATTTGACTAAGACCAACTATGTGAAACAGGCAACGAAATAAGATTTATATAATATATATCCGGTATCCCAAAAAGTGTGATATACCGTGATTAATATATTATTGACATTGTACATTTACTAAATAGAGACTCGACTGTTATTATTTGTCTACGATGATGTCATTTGATCCAAAAATTATTATAACCTGTCAGAAATAAAACGATCAACACACTAGGAAAGTGTGTGATCTTAGACAATTTTAGGTCTGGATGACGATTTCAACATTTATTCTCATCTGTATTTCCTAATTTTACCTTATTTTGTCATAAGTAGTGTTGTGTTTTTAAGTGAATAAGTATGTCTTTGTCTTTGGCATGCTTAGTAGTCTAAATGGATTGTTTTTGAATTAGCGAGTGTCCTTAGATTTACTTCATCGTGAGAGCCACACTGGCAACAAGAAAGTTTTAAAAATAATATTATTCATTTCTAAGTTTTTAATAGTTCTAAATTATCACGAAATCGTGGTTTTATTTGTGTTTTGGTAATTGATTTAAATGTAATTTAAAAAACAAATTCATAATTTACTAAATTTTATGCAATGCTTACAATATGAAGTATGCAGTAATTATGAAAATTTAAGAGGTTATTAAACGTTTTAAAAGTAGGTCTTCATTCGTTTGGAAAACGTGAGTTTTGAAACAAATATTTTAAAGTCTCTGATGTCAATAATGGTCTTTAGAAAATGTGTCCTTAGAGTTTAGAAATTATCTTTATTAAGTAGCTTGTTTTAACTAATTACTATGGTTAGATATTCAAGTCTATGTATGTGAATTTTCTCCCTTTTCTCTTATGTTCACTCGGAGTTACTAGTCCTGCAAGTTTAAATACAACTCAGTAATATCGATGTAAGAGGGATGTTTGTCGGTCGGAGTGGCTCAACCCGGCTGTGCTCACAGCGTGAGGGCTTCATTACAACGCCGGGATTAGCTTACCCCTTGACACAAACGGCAATGTTTGTCGGTGGATTATTCACTAGGATTTTCGGATTGTTTATGACTATCTAAACTAATGTTAAATTTAATTAATAGCATAGAGCAAGTGCTATTAATTTTTATTTTTTTTTGTTACAATTTAATTGTGAAAATTACAGACCAAAAATATGAAAAGTTAAACAGTTAGCAATAGTCGTAAAAGTGTCGGTAAGCCGTACTAGGAAAGAGATAATAATTATCATATTTAATTAAAATATATTCGTATAAAAATTACTTGACTAACTGATTTACTACCCATCCCTCGAAGAGTACGATAAACCGTCAGTCCCTACCGTCATGAACATCTATGACAGTCGTTGTTAGGAAGTCAGTACCTTCAAATATGTGAATAACTAGTTCAGTCTTCAAATTCAGTTTAACCCTCAGGGTGACTACGGCACACTAGAGATCTTTCGACGGTTAATTATAGACTGTTTTGATAGAAATAATAATTTCATTCAATGACCAGCACATAGAACTGTTGTTCAGACTTTCGAATTATGATAGGAATAATATAAATCTCGTGTCTACATAATATTAAAATTTTAATTAGCGCATATTATATTTAAATTTATACATGGTTCTGAAATTTTGACTGGATTAAATTCTTTTTTTTTACACAAGTATTTAGATGATTTGTTGTTTATCAGATCAAATTAATCAAAACAATAGCAATTGCAAAATTAATACTATTAAAACTTCATAATATATTACCTACTTCTATTTTTCAATTTGTTTATTTAAACACACTTACGCATAATTTAAACTCTTCATTGTCGCCACTCGTTGGAACTTGATTAAATATATTCTAGAATTAAACTTAATTTGTAGTCATTTCACTATGAAAGTATCCAAGGCTACGTTACAAGTGTAGTTAATTGTAGAATGTAAACTTTACGTAGGTACTCAATGCTAAATTCACATAACTACGTGATGCAAGCGACGTTTAATATAATTCACTTAAAAACAGGAACCTTTTTACACTTCACGGCAATCAGACGGGACATTATCTTTATCCTCTTGCCATCAAGTGTCACAGAGTGCCCGCCCTCTCAACCAGGGAGGGGGCGTGAGGGCGGGACATGATGTAGCCAGTTTCCGACACTCGAGTATTTCCGGAGACGCATCCGGCCGTATATCCGGCTCACGGGATTTAATAATAAATTATAAAAAAAAAATGAATAGATGGAATTTAAATGAGTGATAAGAAAGTGATGGAGTGATTAAGTGATGCTGTGGCTGAGCACCAGCGAGCACCGACGCTTCCAGCATCTGTACCACGGTCGTTCGTAGATTTTCTTTCTACATCTAAACTCTCATTCTATTTCCTGCTCTTGCTTATCTGGTATATTTTTAATATATATTTTCAATATTTTTAAGAATATATTATCTGTAATAATATATTTCACTGAAATCAATAGACAAGCGGGATAGATATTTGATCACAATTAGAAAAAATATTTTAATGAGTGGAATTTTATAAAAAAAAATTTTTACTAATAACAATTACAGTTCACTTTCATGAGATATACTTTCTTACATAAATTTCTACAATTTGCGTCATTTACAATAACCCGCTTTGCATCGTTCCCGACGCAAAAGTGCCCGTGATAGTGGCAGCGTTGCCTCGCGGAATTGTAATGAACAATCCTTGCATATGGAACGAATCAGAGCAGGAGTTAATGCGTAATTTGGCGAATTTCTGCAATTTTAACTAACTAATGTTAAACAAGTCAGCAAAATCGACCACAACATTGTTTTTCAACAAGGACTGGTAGTCGCCTTCCTGATTATGGTGACTGAAAGTATATTGAACGAATTGTTACAGACCCGTACGGTGCCCTGAGCGGGTGCGCCAGAGCTTCTGGCGGTCAGGTACAGCTGTGGCAGTTTTTACTCGAAGAATTAGCAGCCGGCGCACCCGGGATTTGCTGGGAGGTGTGTTAAATTGTAGACATACATATTTTAAGGGATTTTGTCATTATAAATCTTTCCGTAAGATAAATAACTTAATAACTAGTAAATAAGAATCGGATAAGCATAGTGTATACTTTACTGTAACTTATCCGTATAATATTGGAACCTTTGTGAATGGAGGGTTCTATGTCCAGCACTGGACTCTTAAAAGCTGTTGAAATGATGATGCAATCAGGACTTCACTATGTTTGTGATATTTATGGTTCAAGGGACAAACGAAAAGGCCTGATCGTAACTATCATTGTCCATGAGTCCCTGTAACCTAAGAGACACATATCAATTTCTGTCCCGACTGCCTTATTGGTCTAGTGGTTAGCGTATGCGGCTGCTGATCAAGAGGTCTCGGGTTCAAATGTTTGTGCGATCTGCAAATATTTGCTTAGAAGTCTGGGTTTGGGTGTTTTCTATATATAATATGTATGTAATTACAAAAAAAAACTATGTTTATGTATTTATATCAGTTGTATATAGTACCCATAATACAAGCTCTGCTTAGTTTGGGACTAGATGACGTCTGCATGTCAGTTGTGTGTCAGATGTCCAAAATATTATTATTCTTCTACACTATTATTCTTCCATTGAACTTCTTTATTATTTAATCTGTAAGTACTAAATATTTGGAGTATCTTGTAAGATTATGATGTTGAATGACGTTAGGGTCCTCCTGGCGATGGCGAGTTTCGTCTGTCAGACCCTGACGAGGTGGCGCGACGGTGGGGCCGGCGCAAACAGAAGCCCAACATGAACTACGACAAACTGTCCAGGGCGCTCCGGTACTACTACGACAAGAATATCATGAGCAAGGTAAGATATTATCAGGTGGGGTTCAGTGCCTATCATCACGCATGAAGAAGACTCGTGGAGTAAGAGAACCAACGATTCCTATTTATACATTACTAGCTAATTCTTGCAACTTTGCCCAGTTTTGTAACACGTTTCACTGACGTTCGTTTCCTATAACCATGGGCGTCTTCAATGTCACTGTTAGTGGCGCCGCGTCGCACTTTGCCTTTCAACGAACAATTTGGTGCAGTGGTTTTTGAGTTTATCACAGCCAGACAGACGCGGTGTAGGACTTTATTTTATATGTATTGTCGTTTTACTCAATTCCCTGAAGGGTCTACTAGTATTATATTCGGCTGCCTTGTTGTCTAGTGGTTAGCGGATTCGATTCCCGGGTCAAACCTAATATTTGTGTGATCCACAAATATTTGTTTTGGAGTCTGGTGTTTTCTATATGTATTTACAAAAAAAGGTATGTTTATGTATGTACGGTTTACGTACACTTACGCAACTATAACATTATTTCGCTGATTACGCAAATCGGTCGATTCCTTGCCTTTTCGCCGTAATAATCTTTGTGGACTCGGTGTGCACTTTAACTCGGTAATTTTCGCTATGTTGTAAGAATCACTCTATATTATTTGTGTATAACTAGTGAACAATAAACCTTTTAATATTACGTGAAGAATTTTCTCTCACCAGCACACTCACACCTTAACTAACTAATAGTAATGTACAGTTCACGACACTGTACAATGTATTTATATCAGTTGTCTAGTAGCCATAACACAAGCTCTGCTTAGTTTGGGACTACATGACGTTTTGTGTAGGATGTACGAAATATATATTTGTGTTATATTATTCAAAATATTCAGTATACAGTACAGTATACTGTCTCGTTAGTCTAGACTCTAGTGGATAGCGTATGCGACTGCTAATCAATGTTGTCTGGTTCGAGTTACGGGTCAGGCCAAAGTGTTTTTCTTAGGAAAATTCCTAATAGCAGAGTTTGGAAGTTTGGCGGTGATTCACGCCCGTGCGTCGGAGAACACGTAAAGCAGTCGGACCCGGTTGTCATGAACATCTATGGCAATCGTTATTGGGAAGTCAGTGCCCTCAAATTTACTGACAACTAGTTCAACCATCGAATTTCAGTTCTCCTTTAGGATTGCGGAGATCAGATGCCAGTCGCTCCGTGGAAAAACTGATATTCCAGTAAAACCGGTTGAACAAGTAGCCGACCCCAAATAATATTGGGAATAAGGCTAGGAGAAGAAGATGATGTATAAATAAGATTCGTTGGTTCTCTTACTCCACGAGTCTTCTTCATGCGTGATGATAGGCACCATTCGTGACTTATTAATATGTAGTAAATATAGAATGTTATGTCGGACGATATAAAAAAGACGGCAGGGCCGACCTGGACTAGACACGCCGCATCCAGAAGCGAATGGAGAACCATGCAAGAGGCATACATTCAGCAGTGGATGCAAATATGGTGAGGATGATGATGATGATGATAGAATGTTCATTCATTACAGGTGTGTTACATACAAATCGCTATGGAGCTACATAGGTAGCTCTCAGCTACTCAGTTCGCACGTTTGTAATGGCCCCAGTATAGACTGGGGCCATTACAAACGTGCGAACTGAGTCATAAATCATTTTTGTAAGACCTTTCGCTCACACTTATTGGCATATCGGATCTCTCGCTCACACTGCTATTGTTACAACACTAGAAGTGTGAGCGAGAGATCCGATTGATTAATGACTCAGTTCGCCCGTTTGTAATGGCCCAAGTATATCAATGCATATATCTAATTAATATATCTCATATCTGTGTTGGATAGTTATCACAGATAGCACAGATAACAGATTAATTACTAATTATTATTTTCAATCGCCCTTTGCACTTTGATCGGACGCAACGTTTGTATAACTAGTTGAATCCCGCGGTGTTACCTGCGGTTAATGTTTTAAATAGCCAGTATCGCTGCGGAGCGAATCTTGCCTAAAAAAATAGTCGAAGCTACTCCTTATGTAATCAGCTATCTGCCTGTACAAGCCCCGTCAAAATTGGTCCAGCTGTTCGAGGGATTAGCCAGAACAAACAAAATTGGTCCAGCTGTTCGAGGGATTAGCCAGAACAAACAAAATTGGTCCAGCTGTTCGAGGGATTAGCCAGAACAAACAAAATTGGTCCAGCTGTTCGAGGGATTAGCCAGAACAAACAAAATTGGTCCAGCTGTTCGAGGGATTAGCAAGAACAAACAAAATTGGTCCAGCTGTTCGAGGGATTAGCCAGAACAAACAAAATTGGTCCAGCTGTTCGAGGGATTAGCCAGAACAAACAAACATTTTAAGAAATGCTTTTTGATTTTCATCATCATCATCATCATCAACAGCCTTTAACAGTCCACTGCTGGACATAGGCCTCTCCTTAGAAAGGAGGTTTAGGCCTACTATACAACGCTGGCCAGACGGATTGGTGTAGGGTTGGTTTCAAGTTTTCCTTCTCTTTGCATCGATGTTGTCTTGCGTAGTTTATCCCTTAGTCGCCTTTTACGACACCCGCGGGTTGGATAGGGGTGGCGACACTCTGTATTCTTAATCCGTCACCACACGGACAATGTTTTGTTTGATTTTAGTTCTCCTATACACTTTGATTTGGTAAAAAAAATGTTCAATCGAAATTATTATAAAATTTATTTATTTGTACAGATTACGGTATAATTTGATTTATCATTTTACTTTGTAACATAAGCTTTTCTCAAAATTGTCCGTCTGTCTGTTTGTTCCGGCTAATCTTTGGAACGGTTGAACAGATTTTGACGGAACTTTCACTAGCAAATAACTAACGCTATAAGTAGTAACTTAGACTAAGTTATTCAGACTATTTTAACTACGATTTGACGATAACGTGGGGCTCAGGTCGTTTTTTATGATCAAAAGATCGTAGATGTTTCGTAGCAAGTATAACTACAGAATCGAACTCGACCGTAACGAGTTTGTAGCAGAGCTTTCACCTCTACGGCTACGTAGTGAGTTGGCTATACCTTCTTGAACTGATACTGTGTAATATTGCCCTCTAGCCAAGATGGAAACGCTTTTCGTTTTCTATTATATTTCTCTTGTTTCATTAGCTAATGTCACTTATGTTTTTTTACTGTAAACGGGACTTATTCGCGATAAAACTATAAAGGTAAAAGTCGCGAAATGCTAAAAACAGATAATGTAGCCAAGTCACGTGAATAAAAAAAATATAATCGGATATAAGTAAATATAACAATAAAATATTGCCCTTACAGGTGACTGCGGAACCTATTCTATGCGTAGCCTGACACGCACTTAGCTGAATTTTAACAATAAAATGATAAAATTTGTAAATCATTTAAACCCTGTTTTATGATTATTTTTTCTAAATTATAATAATTGAATGCCTGTTTTAGGCTTATTTTTTATTAAGTATAATGATTAATAATGAAGCATGTCGCTGTAGAACAATTATTACACATTTGAAATTAAAAAATACTGTTAATTATTTAAATTAAATCATATTTTTAACCGACTTCAAAAAAAAGGAGGAGGTTCTCTATTCGCCGGAATCTTTTTTTTTTTTTATGTATGTTCAGCGATAATTTCGTCGTTTATGAACCGATTTCAAAAATTCTTTTTACATTGGAATGGGCGTAGCTTACAGGTGGTCCCAACGTCACCATATCGGGATCTGATGATGGGATCCCAAGGAAATCGAGGGATCTCCTCAAATATCATAGGCACAATTTTTGCGATTTGGGTACGCGGAATTCAATGAAGTCGGTTTTTTTTGTTAAAATTATAAGGATTCTTTTCCTCGAACGAACGAAAATACAAAATTTAGAATAATATAACTATATCTGTGAAGAGACCGCAACAAATACGAAATAATATTTACGTATATTCATGCCAATATTATATGAAGTAACCTGTTACGGTTTCACGGCTAAACCACAGCACCGATTTCGATGGAATTTCGCATGAGAATACTTTGATTCTTGAGGAAGGATATAGGCTATACTTCGCCACGGCAACCGACACACATGCGGGCGGAATCGCAGGCTAAAGCTAGTTTACTATAATTTAGATATCTACTTTTTAGCCGACTTCAAAAAAAAGGAGGAGGTTCTCAATTCGTCGGAATCTTTTTTTATATTTTTCTATGTATGTTCAGCGATAATTTCGTCGTTTATGAACCGATTACAAAAATTATTTTTGCATTGGAATAGGCGTAGCTTACAGGTGGTCCCATCGTCACCATATCGGGATCTGATGATGGGATCCCAAGGAAATCGAGGGAACTCCTCAAATATCATAGGCACAATGTCGCGATTTAGGTACTCGGAATAGTTTTTCATTGAAGTCGGTTCCTTTTTGTTAAAATTATTACTAAATGCATATGTATGTATAAACGGCACAAATGACAAAATATATATTTTTTACAATTTTTGTCTGTCTGTTTGTTCCGGGCAATCTCTGGAACGGCTGGACCGATTTCGACGGGACTTTCACTGGCAGATAGCTGATGATATAAGGAGTAACTTAGGCTACTTTTTTAGACTAGCTTCACCCCGCGGCGTTGCCCGCGGTTACAACAACAAACGCGGTTAACACCGCGGGGCTCAGCTAGTTCTACTTCTGAAACTCTTAGTATATTTTATTTTTAAGAATATTTTATCCATAAATAAGTAATTTGACGATGTGTTAATATGTACACAAATAGCCGAAGATACCAAAAAAGGATTTAGAAAACCTTATACCACGACAGGTCTATCTAACCTAACACGAGTGAAGCCGCGCACGTGAGTTAGTCAGTTATGAATATGAAATTGATTGTCTGCACTTCTGCAGGTACACGGCAAGCGGTACGCCTACAGGTTCAGCTGGGCGGGGCTGACGGCAGCGTGCCAGGCGCAGGCAGCCGACACCCCTCCCTACTGGCACTACCTGCCCCCCACCCAACACGCTCAGCAGCCGCCACCACCGCCAACCACACAGTGAATTAAATACACACGTTTTTTATGTGTAACCATTTTAGCTACCTCAAACGCTGTTATTTTTTTGAGATAACTAGCTGTGGAATTGAATTACGTAGAAGCATTTCGGAACTGAAAGCTGTAAATAAACTGGATCTTTTCTTTTAATCTAGGTTAAGATATTAATACTTGAAGGAAGTTGTACTTATAATTTTGAAAATAGAAATATTATGTATTTGGAAAATGATCCCTCACTCGAAATAAATTATAAGTAGTAAACATGGATGTCATAGTAATCCTCGGATCACTCTAAAGTAGTTTACATAAAAATTCATGTGCTTTTTCAAATACGTATCATTTAAAAACATGTTTATTTTCCACAAAGAACTCATTGTCAAAACATTGTTATTGGAATCAGAAACTTGAAAACATTTTCTAACATTTTAATTATAAGTTACAATTTGACTTTTTTTAAAAGAACTTGAATATTGTTTTCACGGAGAGATTTTAGAGAACAGAAGACGTTGAATGCAAAATCCTTTACACTCTTGGGCACATTATGCCGTTTCTCATCATAAAACATTTTTATTGTTATAATTATTAACGTCGTTGAAGTATTATTGTAGTAATATTATACGTATTATGTTGTGCCTATTGAGGTGTAGACTGAACAATTGTGGTTCAGAGACCAAAAGTCGCCGAATTACGCACAAATGTGGTGACTCTTGCTTTGACTCGTTCCTGGTGCAAAAGAAGGCCGTTGCAATCCAGTGAGGCAACGCTGTCAGTATCAAGGGCACGATACTAATTTTTGACATCACAAAATGCAAGATTACTAAACAGATATCATCTATTAGAACTCTATTGTATAAACTTTATACAGATAATCATTATGCTGTATTATTATTACTGTATAATTACTAGTTTTTACGTCTTATTCTCGATAGAATGTGTTGTTTATTGATGCCAGACAAAGTTACTGTACTGTGCAGTATAGAAAGCATGTGTTTGTTATACTTTGAACAATGTATGTGGACAATTTGGTATTTGTATTCGCTATTATATTTAATTAAAATCAATATAGTTGACTCATAGCTACTATAAACATCATACAATACAGAATCATCGACATCATGTCTAGAAAACAAATATGATACCAATTTCACAATGTTTCTATGATTGTACTATTAAATAAGGTCTTAGTACGAGTATAATGTGCCTAAAACTGTCTGGAGAATTCTACAGTTTTTAGACTCGACATAATAAAAATTGGAGTAAGATACAAAAGATGAATATTACTTTCTTGCCATAAAACCGTTCATTTGAATTTGAGTCACTCTTTGTATGCATTTGTTAAATCAAGGAATGTTATAAAGTAACTAATATCACTTTGTCTCACGAGTGGAGTAGAAAACGAAAACATACTAAAGAAACAGATACATATGTAATTGTATAGTTTTTGTTGATGTTCTACTTACGGCAAGACCCTTGTGGATTGGTCAATTCTGTAGCTTTGTAAATCTCATCGTGGATCCCTATAAAGATTTAGACGCTGCATTTCAGTTCTTTGATTAAAGAAAATGTGTAAATAATTCATAGGTTAGTTACAGTAAGTGTAACCTTTGTTGTTATATTAGTTGTCTATAAATATGTTTTGTTTTAGTTAGGGTATATCAGGAATGCTTGTTATTAGTTCCTAGGTGTATATTAAATGCGTCATATTAATAAATCTTTACGAATAAATTAAATTGAAGTATTTGTTTGTAATATCAAATGAAAAGTTTTCACCCAATGCTTATGAAAGTATAAATGGTGCTTACATCTAAATAGCATTTGTGTGTCTGTTTGTTTCGGCTAATCTCTGGAACAATTTGGCCGATTTTAACGGGACTTTTACTGGAAAATAACCGATAACACAAGGAGTAACTTAAAAAATATATACTACCTTCTATTACTCGCATCGCAACAATATTAACATATTTTGGATGAATTGATAACTTATTTAGATTTATATATATATATATATATATATATATATATATATATATATATATATATATCTTCCTCTTCTTTGTAAGCAGTTTTGACTTCGAAGTTACGATTCCGACCTTGAATCTAGATAATTTTGCAAAAGCAAAGCATACTCATGTTTTTACTGTAAACGGGACTTATTCACGATAATATTATAAAGGTTACGATACCTTCTATTTTCCGACGTTTCGAACGGGTTATACCGCTCGTGGTCACGGGTAGACTTACGAGACGGGTAGAGTCTACCCGTGACCACGAGCGGTATAACCCGTTCGAAACGTCGGAAAATAGAAGGTATCGTAACCTTTATAATATTATCGCGAATAAGTCCCGTTTACAGTAAAAACATGAGTATGTGTAAAAGTCGCGAAAGTCTAAAAACAGTTAAAAGCAAAGCAGTTCATGCCGACTTTTATATTGTAGAGATTTACGTAATCGATTATTACTATAATCGAATGAGAATTACAGATAACATATAGTATGCATATTTAATTTCTCATACGATTGTGTAAGCTTTAATTTATCTAATTAACGGGCAAGATAATCAAGTTACGTTACAGATTACAAGCTAAGTATGCAGCTACTTAATTATTATTTCTTTTTGTGTTTCAAATATATATCGTTTGATATGAATATGTACAAAGTCCTTTTCCTGTCACGTATTTTAGATACGATTGTTATCGATTAAGTATATCATTATACAAGTTCAAAGGTTCGACAACTATCGCGGGTAACACCGGCAAGTGCAATCAGTTCGTAGGAAACTGACACTTAGGGGCCGTCCATTAATCCTTTTTTTTGGCATTGTTAACCCCCCTCCTCCCTCCCCCTTGGTGATACATGGTGAGGTTTAAGACTACCCTCCCCCCTCCTCCTATATCACGTGTATTTTTACTAACTACAAAGAATCTGTTTTTTTTTTAATATTAGTAAAATATACCTGATAAGTATCAACAAATTTTATTATCGAAAATGAAAGACTATAATAATTAAGTTCAGAGGTAGAGTAGAAAGGTTGCAGGTTTACTGACATGAAAATAATTAAAGAAATGCGAAAATTTGCAGAAAAACTCTAATACACGATATATTGTGATATTTCGTGTTTTTTTTAACCCCCCCCCCCCTCGAGCCTCACGTGATTAATGGACAGTATCTAAGCACTGTAAAATACATATTATTAATATAATATTATTATGTATAATTTTATGTTGTTACTTAGACTTAGTTGTTAAGAATAATATGTACATAATACAATAACTATATTGTGCTAAGTGGTACACAGTTACTGGTTTTTGTATACAATACGTCTATTGAATATCTCTAGTGAATTTTATTGTTATACTTGTAATTAACTAAGGGTATTTTCTCTTTTTCTTCTTTTTAGTAGTATTGTGTGGAACTACGAGGGCGAAAGTCAGTGCTTAATACTAGTGACAATGGAATACGAATAAGTTCCGAAGTGTCGTGCTATTTTCACTCATATAATACTAATAATATGTTTTGTAAACTTAATTGAAATATGGAAAGGTTGATCTAAAGTTTCGTAAATGGTTGATTTCGGGAAACAAGTTCAATATCGTAAGTAATTCATCGGTTTGTTCTAAATTTATGTATGTATCTATTTCAGTAAAGTTTATGGCATATTGTGATCTGTAATTTCTTAATTCCTGTAAAATAGTTTATTAAAATAGTTATCTAATTAAAACGACTTTCTAAATTGGAAGTGTATCTGGGCGACCCAATCCTAAAATGTAGGGTATATGATACAGTATGGGAAACAGTACATACATTTAAAAATAATTTATTGGGGCATGGGGGCACCATTGTGCGCCATCTAGCGACCTCATGGAGAACTACATAGCATCTGCTACTCATAGTGTTTTCGAACCGCTTCGTATTGATATTTAGTCAAAACATCTAATTTTGGATATATCGATGTAGTTAATTAAATTATCCAAATAAAAAACAAAAAAAAACTTCATGATTTCATGAACTTAAATATGAGGTTTTTTTTTCGATGAAAAATACTTTTTTAAAATACCCGGTGTTTTGCATATAATTATATATTGTCGTCGCATTCTACTTCTCTGTAAACAATCATTCACGTCACGTTTATGATTGCGAATACACCTTATCATTTAGTTACAATTTTTATCTGACGATAAAGATTGCATTAAAACTGTGTGCCTGAAGTCTGTTGTGTTAGATATTAATACGTTACCGTGATCTGATTTAATTTCTTAATAATAATGATTCAGTTTTTGATTTAAGAGGTTTAGTTGTGATTTAACGGACAGGAGAGAAGGTGCTGAGTTTTTATATGCCAGTGTCACAAACACGCAAAGATGCGACGCGTAATGTTAGACGCGCTGATGGTCGGCTGGGGGATCGGCACGTGGCTCGGAGTCAGCGGCCTCTTCGTCCAGCTCCCATTACTAGTGGACCGGTTACCCGAGGGCTGGGCACTCGCCTCGTCCATGGTGTTAGTGATACAGCTAGCGAACGTCGGCATCATAGTATACGCCGTTCTTAGCAGGTTACTGCCCAGAATATCCGACGGGATGTATATCTACGGTCTCCTAGCCATAGGAACACTCGCTTTGGTTCTGAATGCGTTCTTGTATGATACGATAAGTGAAATCGGTGGCTCTGACCGCTCGGCAGCGTTCTTATCGTTGACATTCTCCGCGGCGCTGGTGGGATGCACCAGCTCAGTGTTGTTCTACCCGTACTTAAGACATTTTCTTGATATATACCTCGCGACGTACTTAGTAGGAGAGGGGTTGAGTGGCTTCATTCCAAGCATACTGGCGCTAATCCAAGGCATAGGTGGAGAACCGGAATGTATACCTTCAGAGGATGGTTCAACCGTAGTGGCAAATTTCCCCCCGCCCCGGTTTAATACAATGGTATTTTTATTGCTCCTAGGACTGTTATCTGCGATCAGCTTGATCAGTTTTATCATTATTAATAACTACGGAGGGTTTAATAGCGAGAGAGTAGAATTAGTAGCAGAAGACAAGACTGAAGAGAAGGTGGTAGAAGAGAAGTCGATCCTGGCCCCGAGTTGGTTCGCTGTGTTTGGTCTGATGATGATGTTGAACGCGCTAATGAACGGTGTGATGCCGTCAATACAGTCATACTCGTCGAGGCCTTACGGCACGCGCGCTCACCACTTGGCCACGTCTCTGGGCGCGATGGCCAACCCGACCGCGTGTATGGCCGGCATATGGCTGCGCCCTATGCCCTTGCCGTTTCTCGCAGCAATGCTCTCCATCACCACTGCGCCGCTCTGCTTCATCTTGGCGACGGCGCTTCTCAGTCCCTTCCCACCATTGTTTGACAGCGTTGGTGGGGAAGTGTTAATTGTAAGTAAATTAAATATACTAAATACCTATCTCTCTTTCTATTAGATCTCGCTTAAAACTTCCTGATCCCGACTTCAATATCAATACAAACTAATATTATTCATTCGAAAGTGTATCAATGCCAAATTTTATTGAAACCGATGCAGGGGTTCAGCGGTGAAAGTTTTACAGACAGACAGAAGTAATTTCCAATTTATAATATTACCTAATAAGGATCTATATTCTGCAAAGATAAATAATGTTAAGAAAAGGTTTTTGTGTGCATTCATACACAGGCATATTTTGCATTAGTTCTTATTGACAGTTCTAGAGGATGTCGAAAAATTCGTTAAATGAAGAAATTTATTACATTGAAGTTCATTACAGTAAAGGTGCTTGTAAACGGGCTATTTTTGATAATTTCTTGCTGCAATATTATAGCCACCAAGTTGCTGATTATATATCATAACACAGTACAACACTTGCTGAATTTTTGCTGTAAAGCCCGGTGATATTGTCAATATATTTCATTATAGTTCCAAGTATTTAATGTGTAGCCGGCTATATTGCAAATGATTTATCCCGCTTGCTTAAAATTGCAAATATACTGAACCAACAAAGGTAGGTAACATTACAAAGCTGAAGAGTTTGTTTGTTTGTTTGATCGCACTAATCTCGGGAAACACTTGTCCGATTTGAAAAAATTCTTTAACTGTTAGAAAATCCATTTATTGAGGTAGGTTATGGGTTATATATCATCACGCTACTACTAGTAGGAGCGAAGTGTCAATGTTTTAATGACGGGAGAACATTATATGACTAGTGTGAATATGACTGCCTTGCTGGTCTAGTGGTTAGCGTATGCGGCTGCTCAAGAGGTCTCGGGTTCGATTCCCGGGTCGGATCAAATATTTGTGTATCCACACGCATCGCAGAAATCTGAAATTTGACATGTGTTTTCCTTGAGAAGTGTAAGCGAGAGCTATAATAGGATTTCGAAAAATTCCACCCCTGAAGGGGTGAAGAAGGCAATCAAAGATATGCATTAGAATAACAAGTAGGCGAAGTCACGAATAAAAGCTAGTAGTAATTATTTGACAACACTGATAACAAATTAGATAATTCTAAACCCTATAAGTCTTAATAATATATCTGTATATCTATGAAGCAATTACAATACTTAAACAATTACCTCTGTTGTGATTTGTTTCGGATCATGAGATACACATTAATCCTAAAAATACCTGTGTTTATTTTGATGTTATAATTCATATCTTGCACTTTACCTATATCTAAAAGTGACACGCTACATATTTTTACATATTGTTCTTCTTCTGTTGATGAGATGGCAACCAGCGGAATAATATAAGCTATTTTTGCCAATGTCATGTATTTAAGAGGATCGACTCTAAAATCGCTCAAAAAAGCACTTACGGTTATGGCAAGAAAAACAAATTATTATTTTGGCAACATTTACAACACATCTGATTAAAATAATTCGTGAAAACAAACCGTCATTGACGAATTGCTAACAGCGGAAGAGAACTGCATTAGCACCGGAGGTCAGGTTCTACCTCCCTTTCGGAGTCATTGTTTGCCTGTGCTGGTACTACGTAGTCCCACAGTACCAAGTCCAACTAAAAAAATCATAGACAAGAAAAAATTCCCGTGGTAATAAGTCTACAGGTATTGATAATATGATTCAAATTCAACTCATTTATTGCTATATGTCCATAGTTCAACTGATCTAGTTTTACTACCAGCGAGAGTGCAGGCAAGGATATTGGCAGAAATAGCTGGTGTTATTATTCGGCTGGTTACCATCTCATGACAAGAAGAAGAAGAGTCAGTTGGTTTCCATTAGTTTGTAACTCAACGGATGTCTTTCAGGTGCTGAGCTGGATCGTGGTAACTGGCGTGATATCATACGCACGTATGTGGGTGTACGGTTGGGCGAGGAGGGGAGGCGCCAGGGGCATGCGCGCCTGTGGAGCGGTCACCCAGCTCGGCTCCTTACTAGGCTCAGTTGTAATGTACTTCCTAGTTAATTTTACGAATCTATTCGTTCAGGGCTCGGCTTGTCCCGCCAACAACAATCTGCATTCTATTTACTAAGTTATTTAAAACTTAAAATTATGATTAATCTACTTTAAGAAGTCAAAACACTAGATGATATAAAATACAATATTTAAATACAAGCGTCAATAAATTTAAGTTATTTAAATATATTTTTAGTTTTTTGTATTTCACGTATTTCATTTGTCTATTTCCTTTGTAACTTTCTCAATTACAAAATGAGCCAAGTGCGTGCCACGCTTAAAACAGGGCTCCGTAGTCATCTATAGTAACACATGGATTTAAAATCATGTCCAATAGATAGTTGTTATGTTTACTTATTATTTCGTTATTTAAAATCATGTCCAATAGATAGTTGTTATGTTTACTTATTATTTCGTTATTTAAAATCATGTCCAATAGATAGTTGTTATGTTTACTTATTATTTCGTTATTTAAAATCATGTCCAATAGATAGTTTGTTATGTTTACTTATTATTTCGTTATTTAAAATCATGTCCAATAGATAGTTTGTTATGTTTACTTATTATTTCGTTATTTAAAATCATGTCCAATAGATAGTTTGTTATGTTTACTTATTATTTCGTTATTTAAAATCATGTCCAATAGATAGTTGTTATGTTTACTTAATATTTCGTTATTTTTGAATGAAGTTTTTCAAGTAAGCACATTTTACAATTTCGATCTCTATTATTCCTGAACTAATAAATTTATAGAAGCCGTCATAGTTTTCCTTCAAAGTTCAGCATATGCCATCATTCAATTCTTCAGATTTTTAAAGTCAGCCAGTTTAGCTTTTAGAGGGGGGAGCGCCCTGTTTTAACAAATAAATGCCCTCTGAGGTAGAATAACTTACAAATGGGTACCCTAATAAAAAAAAATGCCTTAGCACCCTCTCCATGTATTCAAAAGATCTATCTAATGATACCTCTCACGATGAGTAAGACTCGAGAAAAAAACACCCCCACTTTACGTATAGGGGAGCAAATTTTTTTCGTGGTTTTTATATAGCACTTTGTCGACGTGGTAAAAACACGTATCCGTGCAAAGTTTCATCTTCATCATCAAGCACGGATGAACATGACAAAACTCATGAACTACGGAACTCTAAAAAATTTTTTGTTCTGAGTTTGGGGGATCCTCCGTGATACAGGTGTAGATATATTCTTGGTGCTGGAAACGTCTTTATAATTTTCAAAAGATGCTAAAAGATAAAAATTGTGGAGAAAAGGGTGTATCGTGTCCCTCGTCCCGTGTCTAATACCAAGTGGGTGTAACTCCGCACTTTAGGTGTAGTCGGCTGCCTGTGGTGTGGTGGGTTGATGATACATGATAGAAAGAGATGCAATTGTAGGTAAATATAATCGTAGGTGCTTCGGCGCTGTGCAATCTGAATTGAAGTTAATGTAATAACACCAAGGGTCCCGACTTCTTTAATTTACTTTTCGCAGTGAGTTTTCTGTACTGGTACTATTATGTATTCTGTGCTAATACATAGAGAAGATCCTCCAACCAGGCGAGGTGATCGTGCCTGGCAGGCCACGGCCCAACGGTTGATATTAAGCAGTTGCGTATATGCTAATCGGCGCGAGAATTTTTATATCGCGATCCAGGATCATTTACACCGTGGTTCAGTGTTTCTTTGGTACATGGCGCTGTTGTATATTTTTCTTGCGCTGTATTTTTGTTTATGTACATATATTAGATGCCAAAATGAATCTGCACTGCCTTATAGTAGGAAACATGAACAAAATTCAGGAGTATTACAATATTATCCATCTATTACATTAGTTAAAGTAATTTATTTCATTAATATTTACAAGAGAGCACGAAAGTATCCATAACACGAGACATGTGGGAGATCTGTCGATGTAGTTGATGGTGGGCGGTCTACAACAGCTGCACAGCAAGCAACACGAACAAGGTGAGCAGCAGTGCGCCGCACAGCGTGCGGTCCGCCAGCACGCTCGCCGCCGCCCACGCGCCGCTCTCTGACGATGTGCACACCTCCTGGACACGCCACCATTCATACGTACATTAACATCGTAATACGGCTCTCATAGTCATGTTCAATATGGTTAGACTATAAAAAAAAATACTGGCTGTCAATACCCAGTCTCCGTAATTCGGAGGTGATCATAAGCAGTCGGTCCAGTTGTTGTCATAGGATTACAGTCGTGACATTAGTTGAAGGCCTCCGGCCGCTTAAAAATATCCAAGGGTAAAATTACGTTGCCACAACATTATTGGTCAATAACTAAATTGCGTGGGGACGTATTGTTGTTGATTGTTGATGAAAACTGCAAAGTTTTACATACAAAGAGTTCCAAAACATACACGGATGTTTCACATTGTTTAGCTGGATGGCTCGATCTCTCCCATGCGGGGAATACCCTTAATCTCCTCTACTATTTTTGCGATAGATATTCGTGTGCGTGTCCACTTTCGAAAAGATTAACCTAATAAGTTTACATTATACTAGCTTTTGCCCGCCTACACACAGCCGGTTATCGCGTTAAAAAGTAGCCCATGTTCTTTCTCAGGTTCAAGACTATATGTCTATCAAATCTGTGTGATGGCATGACAGAGAAACAGAGTTAATTTCCCATTAACTATATTGGTAAGGATCGTGGATACCTAAACAGTTGGTACAATTCGTCAGAATAAGATAAAAATGTATACTGACCGGGGAAGGAGTGAGCCTGCAGATAGTGGACAGGCTAGAGAGCAGTGAGCGCAGAAGGCTCGGCGGCGGCACGGGGCAGGTCGCGACTCGCCGCACGAGTGCCGCGCCCGCACAGCACAGCGCACCGCACACGCACATGCCACACATCAGAGACAACACGCGCGGGACCGTGTGCGCGCCTGGCAGCCGGAGCAGCGCTGTGATCATCCTACAATCCAAGACCGACACATATCCCTCAAGATTGACACTAAACTTATACTGGTTTATAGCAAAGTATGTACAATTGTACAAACATAACATACATGTTAGACGTGGATATTGTTTTTAAGACGCGGGTAACGTCGCGGGGCGAAGTTAGTCTAGCTAGACAAGCTAGCTTTGTGCCAATAAAAGTCCCGTCCCAATCGATCTAATCGTTCCAGAGATTAGCCGGAACAAGCTGACAGACGGATACAAAATTCATAAATTGTTTGATGTAAGCATCTCGTGTGTAAGATGTTCGAAAAAATATCCTTTCATATTAAATTAGTGAAAAGCTGTTAATTATTAATTATAAACGGATTATAACGTTACTGGACGATTATATAATCATATAAATAAAATAAAAAAATTAAACTATATTGATGTAAATACTGTACTGTTCATTCGAAATTACAAACAGATCGTTCAATTTTTATAAATCGAATAGATAAATTTTAAGAAAATTAGCAAAATCAAAAAATGATTTTCTGTGTGACATGAGGTCGGTCCAACTTTGGTATATATAATAAAAGAGTTCAAGTCGTACTAACCACAGAGCCGCGATGAACGACGCGCAGGCTGCTAGCGCATGTCGTTGATCAGGAGGTAGTGCTACAGCTGCGGCTAGAACGAGTGCGGAGGCAATCAACACGGTGGTGGCCGCTAGCGCATGCGCGGGAGCACGCCGCTTCACCACCACCATCCACACCGCCACACTCGTCTCCTCCTCGCCGCGGTTCCACTCCAATGTGTCGCCGTTGATAGACTGGATCTCCCAAGTCCCACTTTCGAATACAACTGCACTCTGCATTAAATCAGAATTAGGTTTAGTAAAGTAAATGTAATCCATAATGTCCCACTGCCGTGCTCGGGTATGCCACGCTGACCGAGTTCGGGTTGGGGACTAGCAAGGCACATTGTGGCTACGTAATCTAACCGTTAGATTTTTAAGGCGCCCGAAGGCCTCCAAGTAAGAAGATTCACGACTGCTATCTTCTGATAACAATCGGGACCGACGGCTTAAACGGTCATAACATATTATGTGAGAAACGGTCACTCATTTAGGCACTGACTGCATCGTGGTTGCTTAACTTCAGTGATTGTTTGTAATCACCTAGGGCTACTTGACAAGGAGCGCTCCTATCCTATTAGTAAAGTACATCAGGATCAAATTAAGTGGCATGAAATCGGAGAGGTTAAAGAGTGATCTGTTCAAGGCTGATGATGAATAGATTATGTTTAATGAAATAGTCATCACATTTCTTAAGTCATAATTATGTTGGAATGTAGATCTTAAACAGAATATTATACACCTAGATATTGGCATCGAGTATCTCACCTGTGCCTCAACAACTTTCAGCTGAATTTGATCCAAATTGTACGACCTCGATGCAAACTTGAAAATACATGACTGCGTATCTCTGGGCCAGTCGTAAAGCTGTAACTCCAGGGGCGCTGACATGTCCAGCCTCATCGCCCAGGTTACAGCTCCATCGTAATTAAGGCGAGCTCTCAGACCAACGTCACTCGGAGAGTTGGATACGCCGGTGGCCGCTTCGTTTATCAGAACGATGTCTGGCAGCCAGAGGCGTTCTGCCGCTGTAATTGCGTAATCGCAATCCCATTCCGTCTGATTAAACCGGAGACGTTTGTCTACCCAAACCTGAAAATAAAATTATATACTTTTACTCACAATGTACCTACAACCTAGACCGAGAAAAATTTGTTAAAATAAAATCATTTCCTAAAAGAAAACGACCTGGCTAAGACTGACGGAGTAAGAATCAGTTTATTTTTATTTTTTAGAGCCTTGCTTTCGACCTCTAGCTTCCGCCAGTTCCAAGTTCAGTCAGGTTGTTTTCTTTTAGGAAATGAACTTAAAAAGCATGAAAAAATATACACATAACAATATACCATGCTGGATCTCTACTATTTTTGGAATGGTAAAAAATTCTTAGTCTTCCGTTAGCGATTGTAAAACTGGCTCGATATTATTAGCACATCATAGCGCTGATAATAAGCTCAAGCATATAGTACATACATAGTCTTCATATTTATACTGAACCGAAACTGAATAATCCATTTATTTTTAAATGAAAAGAAATAACACCATGAAAAATATTAATGTCGTACAATATCATAAAATTGCATAAATCTTTGACAAAATAGACAACAAAATATTTGACTGCGAAATATTCCTTTAAGCAATTCCTTCAATCACAAAAGGATACTAAACCGTACTCGAAGGACCAAAATGTCGTGGGGTTGCCTTGTTGCTACCGAACGACGACCTTGATGTGTTTGAACTTGATAAATGAAAATCCTTGATGATTAACAATGTATTTAATTGTGACACGACTTGCTTCGTGTCTGACTTCTTGTTAAGTGATTACAAATTTGTATGAATGTATAAAATAAACTAAAGCACTGACAAGGGGTAACATGTACGGTAATTGTACACGCGGTTACATGTACAACACTTTTTACTTGTTTATTCTTAGTTTTGTTTTAAAGTAGGCAAGCGTTATAGGTTAAATAGTAAACTTGATAAATAAAAAACAAATTTAGAAGCATAGGTAAGTTTAAGATCAATATAAATCATATGTTAGAACCACCAAAATTGCAAACGATTTTTGTTTTCTATTCTATTTATTTTTCTATTTTCTTGTTGCATTGGCTAATGTCACTCAGTCACAGAAATAGAATAGAGAATAGAAAACGAAAAACGTTGGCAACAGCCCCCCCCTGGCTGGAATGACAAAGTATAGACCTTACAGAATAACACTAAAAGATGTGTTTTTGTATGACTCTGTTATAGCAGACTTACCAAATGCAAATCAGCAAGGAGTCTCATCACAGACTGTTCTTGATCGATGTTGGCATGGTTGACGTTCAGCGTGACGCGGACCTCGAGGGCACCTGCACCCGGTGGGGGCACTTCTCTGTCGTACTCCGCGAACAAAGCGTCTATTTGGATGGACAGCGCTGTCGAGTTGTGGCACTGACTCCACGATACGTTTATACCTGGAAAATGTATTTAATGTGAAAGACTTGGGAGTAATTTAAAAAGAAGTAAATACTAAAAATACTAATTCTTTCTACCACCCAACTTAATACATAACAATAAAACAGAATGTGAATTGGGCTAAACGTAAGATCCGTCACACACACAGCAGTGTAATCCCCAGAAACAGAAAACGAGTAATCACGACCACAAATAACCACCGTATCTATAATTTCCGATAAAGAAATCAGAGTTAGAATTCAGTAAAGAAGATTAAACAAACTGAGCGGGAAGCTTACTTACTTTGTCATATGATATTTAAAACAATAAAGGATAAGTTAATTACCGTAAGTACAAAAGAGGAAGGCACCCAACAAAACTGCTCGATGGTACGCCATGGTTGCAAGTGGTGGAACGCCAGAGGGTGCAACGAGCGACTGTCGTCGGCCAGAGGCTCTCAACCTTTTTTTTTAATAAATAATATTTTGTTTTGACCACGTGACTGAGTGACATTAACCAATAAAAATGATTGACGATGATTGCAGAACGAAAAGCATTTACAACTTGGCTGGTTACTTGTGCTATTTTTGTTACTACATAAGTCTGTTATTTAGAATGTAGGTACTATTTTTTTATATAAAATACATACATAATGGTCGATTCTATACGCAGAACTATAGTCGTCACAAAATAAGAAGCCCGGTTTGACATTTGTCATCGTGGCGTAACTAATACGATTAATTCGTGTTTTTAAGTGCAATTTTTCAATATCAAGTTAAACTTGATGCTTATTTATGATACGCGTTGTGATAGTGTATGGGTAACATAGTAATTAAATAGGATTATAAATTTGATTTTTCAATTTCTTACACGCGGCATGTCAAATGACAAATGTCGAAACGGGCTTCTTATTTTGTGACGATTATAATTTGTTTTGTATATCAATGTACGTTTAATAGAGATTTATTCAAGGCTTGTGCACCTGGTACATATAGGGAAAGCATTATATTATTACTGAAACCCTTCGTGACACACCATGCCTTTTCTTTTTCTTGTCGCTACAATGACTCCATCTACATAAGTTATGACTTAGAACTGGCGTAGCGTAATCTTCCTATCCTTAACTTCACATTGTAATAAATTACACATACTTATTATGAGAAGAATATGAAATAAGAGAATGAAAAATATCTCTTTTTTTTACTTTTTTATTCTTCTTCTTCTTCTAGTGCCTCTTCACATCTGAAGATTGGCCGTCAGATTCCTGTACTCCTCTCTGTCATAGGTCAGGCGGAGAGGTGGTGCCGGTCCACTCCCGGATATTTCGCAGCCACGATTTTTTTCTTCACCCAACGCATCTAGGCTCTTGAGAACCTCTTGAATTTGGTTATAAAAGGGAGACGGCATAATTTTATTTTTGTAACCGTGGGCAACGCCGCGGGTCGAAGCTAGTCTAAATAAAGTAACTTATGTTACTCCTTAAATCATCCGCCATCTGCAAGTGAAAGTCCTGTCGAAATCACTTCAGCCGTTCCATAGATCACCCGAAACAAACAGACACAAAAATTGTAAAAAAATATGTTAGCATATGTACCGTGTATAGATTTTTTTTTTATGAAAATGTAAACGCAATTGTATATGAGAGAGCGGTTCCTCCTAATACAGACATTTTTTGCTTAAACGGATCCAACAATAATTATACGTTTTTGTACATTTGTTAATGCGAATAAACTAATTTGAATTTTGAATTTGAATATCATATGCATTTAGTGAAAAGCGGTTATTTTAATATTACAAACAGACACTCCAATTTTATTTATTTGCCCAGATTTAACTTTTAATTTCAATTTAAAATGTTGAGCTCCTACTGTCGAGTTCAGTCGAGCGGTCTGCGTAGGCGCACTATCTGAGCCGGGTATCCGCCCTCGCAAGGACAATCCGCTTACATGGTATTTGTGTTACACGTTTTCTATTGTCACATTTTATTTAGCCATTATCTCTGTTATTATTAACTGTTATGTTATGAATGGAGTTTGTACGTTTTTAGGGTTCCGTAGCCAAATGGCAAAAACGAAACCCTTATAGATTCGTCAAGTCTGTCTGTCTGTCCGTCCGTATGTCACAGCCAATTTTTTCTGAAACTACAAGAGCTATACTGTTGAAATTTGGTCAGTCGATGTATTCTGTGAACCGCATTAAGATTTTTACATAAAAATAGAAAAAAAACAATACTTGGAACTGAAACTCAAAAATTTGTTTTTCATCAAACCCATACGGTGTCTATAGATAGGTGTTCAAAAATGATGTTGAGGTTTCTAATATCATTTTTTTCTAAATTGAATAGTTTGCGCGAGAGACACTTCCAAAGTGGAAAAGTGTGTGTGTCCTCCCTGTAACTTCTAAAATAAGAGAGTGATAAAAGTAAAAAAAATATATGTTGTACATTACCATGCAAACTACCAACGAAAATTGGTTTGAACGAGATCTAGTAAGTAGTTTTTTTTAATACGTCATAAATCGTAAAACGCAATTTACCTTTCATTCAATCAGTACACTAGTATAAAAACATCGATAAAAGTTACAACGAACTACAAAAACTTTTATATGATGTTACTTGCTGCTACGGAACCCTTCATGGGCGAGTCCGACTCGCACTTGGCCGCTTTTATTTTTTAACTTCAAAGCGCAACGTGTCAGTAGATAGTAGTAGTTATGACAATTTAATTTTATTATTAGTTCTGTTAGTTAGTATTAGTTTGAACCACAGGTATTCATCATCATCTTCCTAGTTTTTATTATTCCCAATATTATTTGAGGTCAGCTACTAGTTCAACCGGTTTTACCTGAATATCAGTTTTACACGGAGCTGCTAGCATCGTACCTACAGAACCCTGAGTTTGAACTAGTTGTCATTATATTTGGGGGCACTGACTTCCCAATAACGTTTGTGATAAATTTTCATGAGAACCGGGACCGACGACGTAACGTGCTCTCGAAGGCACGGGCGTAAGACACCGTCAATTTTCATACTCCGAGCTGTTATTGAGAATTCCTTATAGGAAAATCCCAACAGCTCGGACAGCAGGTTTCGAACCCGAGACCCGTATAGCCAGTAAGAAGTTGTAGGAGAGAAAAAATACAGTCGAATTGAGAACCTTCTCTTCTTGAATTTGGTTCATCAACAACCCATAAAGCCCAACTGCTGGCCTCAGGTCTCCTCTCAGGAGAGGGTTAAGGCCATCCCCACGCTGGCCGAGTGCGGGTTGGGGACTGGCAAGACACGTTGTGGCTACGTGATCTTGCCGTGGATGATTATAAACCGCCCGAAGGCCTCCAACTAAGCTTCATGAATGCTATCTTATGACAATAACCCGGACCGACTGCTTAACGTGACCTTCAAGGCACGTGTGAGAATCATCGCCAAATTTCCATACTCCGGATTGTTATCAAGAATTTCCTGTCAGAAAAAACCCAAAAACACTTTTGGCCAAACCCGGAATTAAAAAAAAACCTAAAAAAAGAAAAAAAAACCATTAATACTTACTAAGCTTCGTCGATGCGACGAGTCACGGTTGCTGATCTGGCACCCCCAGACCTCCTCCATAAGAAAGACCGTCTATCGGGGTAACAGGCCAACTGAGATTACATGGGAGCTGCAGCGGGTGAGACTGTGTACTCAAAATTTACGTCACTTCTTTCGAATTCGCTTCATCGATTCGACGAAGCTTAGTGTTCTATCTAGGGTTAAGGGGATATTCCCATTTTACTCAAAAGATATTGAGACATTATGACAGCTACTGAACCTATTAAACGTGGTATTTCTTACTTTAAGAAAGGGGGATGAGGTTCACTAAATAACACTGCATCTGGTAAACTTTTAATTGCTTTCTTTGAAACACAATACCTCCGGCCGGTCACCAACACACGTAGCAGCCTATCAGCTACTTATTAGCTCATAACTTACATACGACTTATACCTACTTGTAAATCAAGAGTTAAAACGATAATGTGAATCATAGTGTGAGTCGAAGTCGCTCACCAAGGGTTCCGTACGTAGGAGTTATTTATTTATCTCCTAAAATTTCCCCGCATTAGGTATATATTCCTTACTTACTTACCTTAGGGACTTTTAGGAAATATTTTTTCGGACTCTAGGTGTTTTCTTTATTATAACATTTACAAAAAAAGTATGTTTATACATTTATAACAGTTGTTTAGTACCAATAATACAAGCTCTGCTTAGTTTGGGACTATATGACGTTGTTTAAGATGTCCGAAATATTTATATTTATAATTATCTAGCTAACTGTAAGGGAAATTGTGGCCTGACAGAAAACCAATGTTAGACAATTCGTTGCTTTGCAATGGCACTACGTTTATTTGTAACAATGATACACAGAAAAGGTGTAATAAGGATTTACTAGAATCATAAAAGATTAACGTACGATTAGCAAGTAGAAAGCAATATCTAAAAACCTGTGCTATAAACTAAGGCTATCGACGTTGTGTGCGTTGAATAAAGTTTGTGTCTGTTTCGAAACTAGATTAAGTACCGTCGTGTCCACAATCTGTAAAAAAAATACAACAATTAAGTTATTGAAGGACATATTCAGTAGGTAACTGTAGGGTTTGTTGTGTTGCTTTTTCAGTCGTTCTTTCAAATCAATCAGCTGTACAACAAACAATATATTGTGTTACCTACGGGCAAATTATTGTCAACCAACAGTACATTTGTCACCATACGGTGTTTTGTATTTGTTTCGGAGTTTGAGTGTTTTTCATGTATAATCTTAAATATGTTTACTTATGTATTAATTTCAGTCGTCTAGTACTCATAATACAAGTTCTGCTTGGTTTGGGACTATATGGCGTTGCGTGTAGATGTTCGAAATATTTATTAGAATTTATTTATTAAAAAAAATATTGTTTAAAGTTGGCTCTATAGAGATCACAAACTCCCAAACTTTACCTCTTTAAAATTTTAGTATTTGTGCCTAACTAGTACTTTAAGCAGTTTCCCATCTTCTTAGCATTTGGTTGTGGTACTTCTTCATAAGCGTGTGGATGACCAGCTCGGCTACGAGTAGCACTACCGACAACAGCGCACCGACTGCCAGCGCCTGCACACAGTTAAACTTATGTTTCATTTAGGTTTTGTGACTAATTATATAAACATTTTGTGTTTCTTTTCCCGAAATTATATTATTATACATCATCATCATAATAGTCCTCAACTTGACAGGTCACTCCTTAAAAAAGAGGTTTTGGTCTACTATACCTCGCAGGACAAAAGCTTTTCTATGAAGTTTGTTTTCCTTTATCTCCTTTGCTCTTTTTCTTTTTCTCAAGATTTTCCTTCTCTTCGTGTACTGCATTTGCTCTTTTAGTCGCTTCTTATGAACACATACGCGATAAATACTCGGTTGTGACTTACCGTATTCTTAATCCATCACCACACTGAATACCTCCATAAGATGCAATATGAAATTACATTCGAAAGAATAACTAAGTAATACAATTCTAAGATTTTAAGAAACAGTACGATGAGGCAGATACAAAATGATGAGCTAACCTGTAAAGCTGGCAGCACGTCCATGAAGCCGATGCTGACGAACCCCCCAGCGGCGGACTCGCAGCGCGGCCGCACCGCCAGCCACACGCGCCGCTCGCGGCTTATTAAGCCTGCCTCGCGTTGCCACCGCATCCTATAACACACCAGTATTTTTTTTTACCCCACACTAGGATTCCCTGTGTTGTGGGATTATGAGATAATGATATGATAAGCTGTCATTTAATGTGATGTCATGAATAGTATCATTCACTACTACTTACTAGTAAATGATTCCATACCTGACAGCGAACAGCTCCCGATATCCTGAGAACTTCCGCATGGGGATGGCCACCATAGGCATCTTGAACGCCTCGATTTCGTCCAATGAACACTTTTCACGCTCCGTAAAGGTCTTCATGATCACGTCATAGCCCGAACTGCGCTCCACCTGGGATTATTTTGTTAGATAGATAAGTTTGACTTTTGACACGATTGACTTAGTGGTTAAAGCGGGCGCCATGCTGCTGTCTACTGCATCATGTATCTCACATGGAACAACTATTTGTGTGATCCACATATTATTGTCCTGAGTCTGGGTGTAAATTATGTCCGTTTCATGTATCTTTGTCAAGTCCCCCGCGACGCAGTATGTATATTCCTACTGCGGGACTTGTCTTTTCTTTTAAAAATAGAAAAAAAGGAAATAATGAAATATTAGGTATTAGCACTTGTATACTCATCCATAAAATATTAGTTGAATGTCTCACAAGCTGTAAAACACCTAACATATTATTTGTAACAAGTACAATTAAAAAAATTAAAAACCCCTGACTGATTGGACCGATTTTCATCAAACATAGCTAAAACACTATCTAACTATTTCACCTTTTAAATAAAAAAAAAAACAAAATCAGTTCATCCATTCGGTGCCAGAGATAGACACACACACATACACACACACATACACACACACACGCATACATACAGACACGTCAAATTTACAAGACCCCGTCGTTTTTACGACGGAGGTTAAAAACTAAATACATGTTTGAATACATACGAAATATTGAAACCTTATTCTAATGTTCTAGAGAAAATTTGAACATTCCAGAATGCTAAACGACGTTCTTAAAGTCGAAATATCTCATATGCTCCATTTCTTTCTAGAAACGGAGCATATGAGATATTTCGTTCTCGCAGTTTCTAGAATCTTTGAAATACTAATCTCTGTGTACCCACTGTAATGTTATTTTGGCTAACAATTCCAGCGTTTTCTTTACCTTTTCTACTAATAGTTAGCAGGTACCTGGAAAGCAAACAGCCCCGTCCTGACTCGTGCGATCCCCTCGTCAATATTGTGATAGGCCTGCTCCCCTTGCGGCAGTATCTTGTGGTGGTACAGCCGCTGAGTAGACGCGTCTGACGTTTCCTGAAGCATCGGATACAAATACAATCCTTACTAACTATAAAGTAACTAACTAATCTGTGTGTGCGTGCGTGTGTGTGTGCGTGTGTGCGTGCGTGTGTGCGTGTGTGCGTGCGTGCGTGTGTGCGTGTGTGCGTGCGTGCGTTCGTGCGTGTGTGCGTGCGTGCGTGTGCGTGTGTGTGTGTGTGTGTGTGTGTGCGTGCATGCGTGTGTTAGATTAGAGAAAAGATGAGATTAATTATCTTTTAAAATATTAGAATATTTAGAATAAACGTCAGGAATTTGAGTATATTAAATCAAACCAAATCAAATCATATTAAACTTTCTTTTTATTTCAATGTCCAGTAGTCAGTCAGTTAGTCAGTCGTGATTCTATTCGTCTGTTCCAAGGTGTAGATCCTATGGAGAAGAACAGACAAGAAACTCCATGGACACTCTTTTCCAACATATTTACATACATATTTCACATATCCATAAATCAAACATAAATTATTACAAAACTTAGAGAACATTTTAGTAAAGAGAAATACACAAAAGTGAATTGCATATACTTAGCTTTTAAATCTATATAATATCCTCAGTTACTGGTTGAATAGTAGAGAGCTCCGTACTGGCCCATGTCTCGACAACAAGTTTTTTAATCCAGTCGGAACACTCGTTTTTATAGGCGAGGACAAGCAACTTCAATATTGTATGACTACCGTCATCAAACTATACTATCTTCAGAAAGTATTTAAAGTAATTTATTAATACAAACAAATATCAATATTTTTATAAAATATATAGTTAAAAGTAGTAATGATTACATTAACATGACTAACAGTGTTTATTGGCAACGGCAAGCGAATATAACATACAAGTTTGTATTTTAATTAACTACCGTCATCAAACAATATCTACTGAAAATATTTAAAGTAAGCAATTAACAAGCATAAATCAATATTTATATATAATACTTAGTTACATTAACATAACCCTAACACGGCCATACTGACAGTGCTTCGTCCTCGAAGTACACAAACACACAAACGTAGGTACTTTCAATTATTACTCTTCCATTGGTTTAAATTCTCTATCACATACTGAAAAAAAAAAATTAGTTTTTTTTTTTTATTGCCAACTACATAGACATGCCAAGCCCATCCACCCGCCGTGGTGGGATAGCTTGACACCAGTAGGCCAATCGGCGCATTATTTTTCTCTTTTTTTTTTATTGACAACTACATAGACATGCCAAGCCCATCCACCCGCCGTGGTGGGATAGCTTGACACCAGTAGGCCAATCGGCGCATTATTTTTCTCTTTTTTTTTTATTGACAACTACATACACCTGCCAAGCCCATCCACCCGCCGTGGTGGGATAGCTTGACACCAGTAGGCCAATCGGCGCATTATTTTTCTCTTTTTTTTTATTGACAACTACATAGACATGCCAAGCCCATCCACCCGCCGTGGTGGGATAACTTGACACCAGTAGGCCAATCGGCGCATTATTTTTCTCTTTTTTTTTTTATTGACAACTACATACACCTGCCAAGCCCATCCACCCGCCGTGGTGGGATAGCTTGACACCAGTAGGCCAATCGGCGCATTATTTTTCTCTTTTTTTTTATTCAGTCTTTATAAGTCTAGTCTATTTCAGTCAATGTCAAGTAATTGAAATTGTCAAGTCTTCCAGTCTTAATTCGTAGTCTTAATGAAATTAATGATAAAAAAAAAATGTGGATGAGATGAAATGAGGACAGTTTTCCGCAAAAGACAAAAAATGATCTCCAAACTAGCGTTTGCATTATTATAATAGAATATTTTTCAGTTATTTGAAAGAACACCTTGCAAATTCGTTCGGCCACTCTGACGACCCGCCACATATAGTAACATCTTGACTAAATTTGCCAAGACAAAAATATTCAGTTCTAATTTTTTTAATTTAACTGTAATTACGATTTTTGCATATACTTGTAAGCAACCGATGCTTTGACCATACTACAATTTGAACCTGTATCGTCACCAGGACATCGTTTATAATACAGGTGTCAAAACTAATTTCGTTTGACTGAAAAAAAAAAAAAAAAATTGACTTGATTTTCAGATTTTCAAAGATCACAACACAAAAATGACGGTATGGTACGAATTGTGCGTCAAGAAAGACCGAGTTAATTTTATATAATGTTTAGAAAGTTGTTTGGATAAGTTAAAATATGTTTGCAAAATGTCTTTTATTTTATTATTATTTTTATTGCTAACTATGATTTTATTTTAATACAGTTACTCTATGTAACTGTATTATTTATGTTATCGTAGGAAAGGGATGATGGAATTGGGTCTAGGTCGATGCTGTGGTCTGGGCACTATCAGGGTGGTACTGAAAGGCCGTGGTCCACAGAGGCCCTAAAGGAATTGGGTCTAGGTCGATGCTGTGGTCTGGGCACTATCAGGGCGGTACTGAAAGGCCGTGGTCCACAGAGGCCCTAAAGGAATTGGGTCTAGGTCGATGCTGTGGTCTGGGCACTATCAGGGCGGTACTGAAAGGCCGTGGTCCACAGAGGCCCTAAAGGAATTGGGTCTAGGTCGATGCTGTGGTCTGGGCACTATCAGGGCGGTACTGAAAGGCCGTGGTCCACAGAGGCCCTAAAGGAATTGGGTCTAGGTCGATGCTGTGGTCTGGGCACTATCAGGGCGGTACTGAAAGGCCGTGGTCCACAGAGGCCCTAAAGGAATTGGGTCTAGGTCGATGCTGTTGTCTAGATCATTCAATATGATCGTGGGCAACACGGGATGTAAAAAATAATATATTTTTGTATTTGATCTAGCCAAGCCTGTATTGGAGGTGTATTTCCGTTGCAAATAATTAAAAATGTTGTTGGCGCAAAACCGGTTGATTTTTGTATTGTAATATTCAGAGACAGTTGCATTTTCATAAAACGTTTGGCCATTCTGACAACTCGCTACATATAGTAACATCTTGACTAAATTAGTTAAAAAATATTTAGTTCTAATTCTTCGAATTTAACTGTAAGTACGATTTTGGCATATACTTTGTAAGCTACCGATGCTTCGTTTATACTGCAATTTGAACCTGTATCATAACCAGGACATAGGTGTCAAATTTGTGACTAATTTCGTTTGACTAAAAAAAACTGACTTGATTTTTAGAAATAGGAGAATCATGTTTGGGGTTTAATGAATCTATATGCCCGGCTTTTTTTTATAGTAAGTACAAAATTTTGCGAGCTGCAAGGTTGTCGCTTTATTGATTAAGAATCATTTGTTGGTTTACTGTTTTTTGAATTTCTTGTACGATTACGGTTAGATTTCAGTCATTCAACAAAGATCACAACACAAAATGACGGTATTGTACGAATTATGCGTCAAGAAAAACCGAGTTGATTTTATATAATATTTAGAAAGATAGTAGGTACTTTGGTAAAATATTGTCAATGTCGTTTGGTTAAGGTAAAATATTTTTGTAATAAGTTTTTTTTTTTTTTTACAATTAGTGAGAAGATTATCCCACAGTAACAACATTTTTAGGATCTATCTTAAAATCTTTAGGGCAATGCGAGTTACAAGTGTCCTTAGTGCAACGATCTATTGGTTTTTTTTTTATTTATTTTTTTGTTATGGAATATGACGTAAATAAGTTTATTATTGCGTGTTATCCCAGGGAGTCAATTAGACGACACGTTGATTGTAATGTTTTATTAATGACTCTGTTATCTCTGTAAGACTCCGACTAATTTGACTTAAACTAAAGCTTATATACAATGTAATATGTGTACAGTTTAGGTGGGGGCTACTATGAGATATTATTTACTTAATCGAATTGCTTAATTGACAGTATGTTGTTTATACTTCCTTAATTAATATTTATAATATTACTATTGTTTGAGGGCACGTACGTTAACTTTAGTAAAACAATTATTTAATCACGTAGCCGTGTAAAAGTCTAAACTACTATTTTGCTATGGCTTTGCCCATAGATATTCCCCCTCTAAAGAGAAGAAACATCCTTACATTACTATTATATACTATTGTTGTATATTATAATTGGAATCTAACCGTCTGGTGGGAGACTCTACCAGAACGTGTCCTTTTTTCTGTTTGCTTCTCTGCTTGTGAAGATTCTGTTTTCTTGTCTCCGATTGTTTGTTCGCTTATCTTGCTATTTTCATTTGGGAAGTGTATTAATTCTATTTTTAATGATTTATTGGCTTTTAGTCGTTTTAACTCGCTATCATTCTTTTGATATTTTTCTACCTCGTGCCAATCGATTGCAGAGGGTAAGGTTATCGTCTCGATAACTCGAGATAAGGCATCGGCTACCACATTCTTGTGGCCACTGATGTGCTGGATATCCGTACTGAATTGTGATATATAATCCAGATATCTGATTCGTCTAGGGGTATCATCCAATGATGGCTTCTTGTCGAAAGCATGCATTAGTGGTTTGTGATCCGTGTAGACTGTAAATTCTCGTCCTTCTATGAGTCTTCTGAAGTGTTTTATAGCCATATAGATTCCTAGCAGCTCTCTATCATAGGTAGAGTATTTTGTTTGGGCTTCACTAAATGATTTGGAGAAAAAAGCTATTGGTTCCCATTTTGTTTTTCTTCGCTGCTGTAGTACAGCGCCTGCGCATTTGAGACTAGCATCTGTCATTAACGCTATTTGTGCGTTGCTGTCCGGATATGCCAATGTAGTTAATTGTCGAATGTCCTGCTTGCAGCGTTCAAACGCGTGGTTTGATTCCGTATTCCACTGGATAACCGTCTTATCATTTTTCTTACTATTAATTAAATATTTATTTAACGGTGCTTGATGCTTTGCTGCGTGTGGGATACTGCTTCTGTAGAAATTAATCATACCCAAAAAACGTCGTAACTCATTTACCGTTTGTGGTTTAGGGTAATTGTTTATAGCTTGAATCTTTTCCATAGTAGGAGTCAACCCTTGGCTCGTTATATGATAACCGAGGAAATCAATCTCCGACTTGGCGAATTCACATTTGCTTGTATTTATTGTTATGCCGTTTTTATGTAGGCGCTTAAACACCTCCTCTAAGTGTTCATAATGTTCCTTAAGGTTATTTTTCTTGTCAGCGATAAATATGTCGTCCACATATACAAATACGTAGTCCAAGTCTCTGAATATAGAGTCCATAAATTTTTGGAAGGACTGTGCTGCATTTCGTAACCCGAATGGCATTCTGATGAATTCAAAAAGTCCAAAAGGGGTTATTATCGCTGTTTTCTCTGGTTCAGCAACGGGCAGTATGTGAAAAGCTTTCTTTATGTCTATCTTGCTGAATATTCCTTTTCCGCTTGCTACATACGTGAAATCGAGTAGCCTTGGCAGCGGGTACCTGTCTGGTACTGTTATTTTATTTAGTGCGCGGTAATCTCCGCATGCTCTCCATTCGCCATTCTTCTTCTTGACTAAATGGAGTGGCGATGCCCATTGACTGCTTGAAGGACGGCATATTCCCATGTCCATCATATCTTGGAATTCTTGTTTTGCAATCCTGTATTTGTCAGGAGGTAATGGACGTGCTCGCGTAAATACTGGGAAACCCTTTGTTATTATTTGATGCTGTACTCGGTGCTTAGTCTGTAGATTCATTGATCTAGGCTTTGTAATATCTTCATATTTCTCTAATAATCCCTTTATTGGTTCCTGTAGAGAAGCGTTTATAGAACGCACTGATGCAATTTTTGTTCTTACTATTTTGGCAGGCGTTTTCAGACCTGTTTTTTTATCGATCAGTTTTTTTCCGTGTATATCCACTAATAACTGATAATGATTCAAAAAATCAGCTCCCAGGATTGGCATCTTAACGTCGGCAATGGTAAATGTCCATTTAAAGCTTCGGCGTAGTCCTAGGTTAAGCGTTAAAGTGCGTTCCCCGTATGTATTTATAGGGGTCCCGTTTGCGGCGAATAATTGGTATTCGCATGCTTGGCTTTCCTTGTTCGTGCTATTTATAACCGAAATGTTAGCACCCGTGTCGACTAAAAATCTATAACCACTGTTTGAGTCAGTTATAGTTAGACGGTTTGCTGGGTGGATAGCACAGAGGCCCGTCGTATTCTGTGCTAATTTTAGTTTTCCGATGGCCTGTTATTTTTAATTGTATTCCATGCACAAGGCCTATTGCATCTATATGAATCCTGCTTGAACCGATTATGGAAATAACATAACCCATTATGTGAGTTTCTGTGGCGCGACCTTGACCGTGAATGTGGCATATGTCGTGTTTGGTATTTGCTGCGTTGCCTAGGTTGATGCTCGCGTATGCTGCGTAATGCATTTATTTCTATTCGCATGGCTTCAAGTTGTGACGTTATGTTTGTAACTAGGTTAATGTCAACCGCTGTTTCTTGAATATTTCTTTTGTTGTAGGTCAAGTTCTCGTAAATTTTATCGGCTAATTCGCTCAAGTTGTCTACCGACATATTGTTTGTGACCGATAATATCGCTGTTAGCGAAGCGGGGAGTTGCCTTAGCCACAGCAGGCGAATAGTGTCGTCGTTTATTTTTCCACATCCAGCTTCTTTCATTTTTCGCAGGAGCTGGGAAGGCTTCTGGTCTCCCAGGTCCATTTCTGCTAGTAGTCTGTGGAAACGTCGGTGTTCGCTCTCTTCGTAGCAGTTTATCAGACGTTCCTTGATTGTGGAGTACTTGTTTTCGCTGGGTGGGTTAGTTAATATGTCACTGACTTGATGGACGACCTCTTTTGGTAGTTTGGATATTACCATGTTATATTTGTAATCTTCGCCCTGTTTTTGTGGTGCTATTATTGCTTCGAACTGGGCGAACCATAAACGTGGGGAGTCTGTCCAAAATTGCGGTAGTTTGTCTGTGACCGTGATAGCAGCAACTGATTCGCACCCAGTGTCGCCTCTTGAAGGAGTTGTTGTTGGAGCCATTTTTGGGATGTGATACTTTCGTAATGCTATTGTTTTCTAGATTCACTGCTGAACACCATATAGGGTTCCGGTCGTCCCGGTATTATATCAGCACTAGAAACCAATAGATCACGTCGGGGTCACCAATTATTGCGTGTTATCCCAGGGAGTCAATTAGACGACACGTTGATTGTAATGTTTTATTAATGACTCTGTTATCTCTGTAAGACTCCGACTAATTTGACTTAAACTAAAGCTTATATACAATGTAATATGTGTACAGTTTAGGTGGGGGCTACTATGAGATATTATTTACTTAATCGAATTGCTTAATTGACAGTATGTTGTTTATACTTCCTTAATTAATATTTATAATATTACTATTGTTTGAGGGCACGTACGTTAACTTTAGTAAAACAATTATTTAATCACGTAGCCGTGTAAAAGTCTAAACTACTATTTTGCTATGGCTTTGCCCATATTTATCAATTGTGAAGTATTTTTAACAATTGTACTTTACCATGAAACTAGTAAATATCTTTAGTTAAATTACGTATTTAGTTTTACTATGGTATAATTAGTAAATAAGTCTCGTGATTTTTGTAAATGAAGATTTAAGATAACAATGAAAGAACAGTAGATGGGTAGTTTGCAATAATATTGATAATATTTTGATGCGAAAGTGTTGAATGTTGTGCATAGAAGGTTATAATTATGATAGGGATGTTTTTCATCCGTGTCCAATAAACAAAACAAGTTAGCTATTGCAATAAATAAAAAGAACTTTTCCGCATAACCTATCACGGCCAGACTGACCTGTACTTCGCTCTCGAAGTACTTGAACGTCAATTAAATAATTGCACAAAATATCAACAATAACAACAACGTAATAATAATCATGGCTGATCACCAATAAACTATATCACCTCGGCCAGCAGCCACAGCACAGATTGCCCCCAGAAGGCCCTCCAACATAGCAGGATGCATCTGAAAAGTTTTGTGACAAAGTACATAAACAATAACAAAGCACATAGGTTCCGATCCCACTTCTGATGTTAGATTAGAGAAAAGATGAGATTAATTATCTTTTAAAATATTAGAATATTTAGAATAAACGTCAGGAATTTGAGTATATTAAATCAAACCAAATCAAATCATATTAAACTTTCTTTATAATTCAATGTCCAGTAGTCAGTCAGTTAGTCAGTCGTGATTCTATTCGTCTGTTCCAAGGTGTAGATCCTATGGAGAAGAACAGACAAGAAACTCCATGGACACTCTTTTCCAACATATTTACATACATATTTCACATATCCATAAATCAAACATAAATTATTACAAAACTTAGAGAACATTTTAGTAAAGAGAAATACACAAAAGTGAATTGCATATACTTAGCTTTTAAATCTATATAATATCCTCAGTTACTGGTTGAATAGTAGAGAGCTCCGTACTGGCCCATGTCTCGACAACAAGTTTTTTAATCCAGTCGGAACACTCGTTTTTATAGGCGAGGACAAGCAACTTCAATATTGTATGACTACCGTCATCAAACTATACTATCTTCAGAAAGTATTTAAAGTAATTTATTAATACAAACAAATATCAATATTTTTATAAAATATATAGTTAAAAGTAGTAATGATTACATTAACATGACTAACAGTGTTTATTGGCAACGGCAAGCGAATATAACATACAAGTTTGTATTTTAATTAACTACCGTCATCAAACAATATCTACTGAAAATATTTAAAGTAAGCAATTAACAAGCATAAATCAATATTTATATATAATACTTAGTTACATTAACATAACCCTAACACGTGCGTGCGTGCGTGAGTGTGTGTGTGTGGCGGAGCTGCGGGCGAAAGCTAGTTAACAATAATTGTTAGAAATGTGTACTAAGGCTCTGAGGTTCTAGTGACCCTAAAACTGCTAGGTCGTGGGTTCGATTCTTGCCTATAATAATTGATTGTGTGGTAAGAACGTTCATTTGTTGTCTTGGTGTTATTTAGCTAAAATAATTTAATATTTATCTAAAATATTTTTATTTGGTGCGACCCAGGAATCGAACCCGAGACCTAAACCAGAGCAGTCGCAAACGCTACCACTGCGCCATTTAGGCAGTCAATCTAGCTATCATAGTACCAGCTCTGCTTTCTTTAAAACTAAATAGCGTTGTGTTACATGTACGAAATATAATATATTGTAAGCAGTAACAAGATTGAGTGAAGTCCGCCGATGTTCTGTACCTACATATTATATTCACCTTGTGTGACGTCATTCGAACGAGACTATAAATTGAGAAGCATCGTGAAGCTTGTTCTTTTTTGGTCCCGGGACCTCGTGGTGTACAGTTAGATACTCTCTGTGTACTCTGTGTACTCTCTGTGTACTCTCTGTGTACTCTCTGTGTATTCTCTGTGTACTCTCTGTGTAATGTATCACGTAATGTATTGTTGTTAAACTAGCTTTTATATTGTGATTATGTTTAGAGCTTAATAAACTCATTTAGTTTCATGTTCTGTGTAAGATTAAATTGTTTTATTTTAAATCAATAATTTGGTTTTTAATTACAATATTATTAATTTATTTACAATACGTATCTAGCCACGTCCTTCAGGGTTTTCCGTGGTTGTTTTTGTAAAAGTATAATAAAAATCGGGGCTGGTACCGCATAGCTCAAATACTTTGAAATAAACCAAAGAACATCACAAACAATAAAAAATACGAATGCCTTACCAGAAAATACACTTTCTTATACGTGGTCTCTTGTACGCCCAGCGTCAGGGGTGACCTGGTGAGGTCGTCGATATTCCTCAGGGCGTCGCTGGGCGTCTGGAGTAAGGTGACGATCTTGGCCGAGTACGCTGTGAACACGAACAGCGAGGACAACAGCGTGCTGAACATCACCAAGCGCACTGACGTCACCGCTGGTGTCATGTAGAACCCTGGAGACATCAATATTTACATACATATTAACTTTCCGTGTGGTGACGGATTAAGAATACAAAGTGTCACCACCCCTATTCATTCCATGGGTGTCGTAAGAGGCGACTAAAGGAACAAAATAAGCAGCTAACATCACTGCCAAGAGAAGGAAAACTTGAAACAAACCCTTTACCAACCCGTCTGGCCAGCGTGGTATAGTAGGCCAAAGCCTCCTTTCAAAGGAGAGGCCTATGTCCAGCAGTGGACTGTTAAAGGCTGTTGATGATTGATAATGATGATTAACTTTGTTCCACTAATCTGCCTGCCACTAAATTAACACAATTGTAGATTTAAACAATTTATAAGTCGGGGTCAATATAACTAAGTTCTTTCTACTTTTTTAACCAACTTCAAAAAAGGAGGAGGTTCTCAATTCGACTGTATTTTTTTATGTTTGTTACCTCAGCACTTTCGATTGGGTGAACTGATTTTGATGATTCTATTTTTAGTTGAAAGCTGGTACCTCCCATGTGGTCCCATGATAAGGAAACCAGGAGCTGATAATGGGATCCTGAAGAAATAGAGGGAACTCCTCAAATATCATAGGCAAACCTGTTGCGATTTTGGGACTTCCTTTGAAGTCGGTTTATTTTACAGATTTGAAAACGGTATATGGTACGGTTGGCCAAGTGGTTTAAGCGGTCGGCACGCCGCTTTCTAATGCGCAAGTATTGTGGGTACAAATCCCACATGGAACAAAAACTTTTGTAATGTTATTTTGCCCCCTTACATTTTTGAAAGCCTTTTCCTGTCGCTAAAAATTAAAATAACAGTTAATATCGTTTATATCGTAAAAGGGTTTATTGTTTTGTATATATGATTGTAGTATTTCGTGTTCTTGTATTGGACGTCTACATAGTGATATGTTGCCACAGCAAACAACATATGTTTCACATAGTATTGTTAAAATACAATAGTGTGATTTGTTATTATTGTCTTACTATTAATAAGCATGTAGGATTCACATCCAGTAGATGTCAAACAGGTTATTTATGTACTCACGTTTGTTGTGTTATTGTGATTGAACATATCATAATGCATGTTGAGTAACTTCATTGTGAGGTGGTAATGAAACAACTGTATCATTATTTACGAAATATAGCAATACAATGCAGCGCCAAGCCAGTTCCGAGGAGTTTAATTACAAACACCGTGACACGAGAATATAATATATATGTAACATATAAAAATATGTAAATACATGCCGACCTTGCTGACACATGGAGCCAAGAGCAAAGGTACAAGTGTCTGGTAGTGTCAGCGGCGCGAGTAGTTGTCGAGACCTCTGGTCTGTCGATTCCTTCACTCTTTTCAGTATCACAAGCAGCACCGCAGCCGACATCGCCGCCAGCCCGCACGACAACCACACCCCCCAGCTAAATGGCGCCAGAAACACATTGGAAACCGCGGACCGGGATGGCTGGCGGAATATAAAGGCCGTGCTGAAATAGACCAAATGATTTATCATCATTTCGATTTCTACATAAAAATAACTCAAAATACATACATCTATTTAAATAATATTGAAAGATCGTAAAGACGAAATTTGTAAATAATGATTGGATAATTATGCCAGAGATAGAGAGAATTCGCACAAGATAATTTTTGTGTTTACTTCATCATCATAAACCTATCGCAGTCCACTGCTGGACATAGGCCTCTCCAATTGCACGCCACTTAGTTCTATCCTCGGCTACTCTAGTGTTTACTTATGACTTAAAATTCCAACAATAAATGTGAATTATAAGCCTCTTAATAAAGTACTATAAATATAAAATTTCAAGTACATTATGTGCATTGATATTGAAACAAGTAATACATACGTGAGGGCCAGTGTTTCAGAGAAGAAGTGTAAAACTTTCATTCTGTCTTCTCTCATGAATATGGAGACGCAGCCAACTTCAACCTCATTCATCTGCAGCAAGCCCGCGACCCCATTGAACGAGCCGTTCGGCTGCAACACTCCATATAGATCTACTTGACGAAGCCCTAAGCTGTAAACGTGGAAGTGAGATAATAAATAAACCAAATTGCTGTATCTCATTTCAAGTTTCTCAATGTAACATAATGGGTGTGGTTGTGTTGTGTGTGGATAATTCTGTCCTGTCTCCCAAAGACGTCAGGCTCTTTAACTGTTCTTACATCCCAACATAAAGGAATTAAAGTCAATTTCTAATCAAGTAGCTAGAACCGGACTAGACGCCTTGTTTCCATAAAAAAATACGCTTTAAAGCTCAATAACTCGCGAACGGACATCTAAATAGAAAAATGGTTTTCGCAACTTCGAATTTTTTTAAAAGGTCTATTTAATGATATCACGATGGGGCACATTAGAGAAAAAAATACATCCCCACTTTACGTGTAGGAGAGTTATTCAAAATAAAAATAATTTTCAAAATTCTATTATAGCACTTGACATAATCACAACACATTTCCATGCAAAGTTTCATCTTTCTAACACCAACCATTTGGCCGGTAAATTGAGGACGGACGGACATGACCAATCTATAAGGGTTCCGAGTCATGAACTACGGAATACTAATATATATCTCCTGGAAATTACCTGTCTTGTCATATTTCATTCAAAATTTAAAATAGCGCCAGAGATAATTATTAATATACCCCGATATTTGCTATCCTTCTTATAGCTTTCCTTCCTTTCTTGACAGTTTAGTATTTGAATATGAGTACCTACTTTAAAATACAGTTTGGTAGTTCACTTACTGAAAGTTCAAGTCATCAGCGAGGTTCAGCACGAGTGGGTGCGTCAGCTTGGGGAAAGTGTCGATATGGCGCGTGCTGACGTCCGCCCAACCACGGAAATACGCCGGTTGGCCTATCTGAAAGGTTTAATAAGACCTCATTCATTAATTCATTAAACCTAAGTGCACGTAACCTAAAGGAACTACACACTCACTCTTCACATCAATAGGATCTAAAGCTTTATAAAGGAAGTCGTCGTGGAGTTACGCTGAACCTTTGATATTTTAGTTTAGGAAAGGAACGGATCAGATTTGCTGATTTTAATACTAATTTTAGTGAAAAACTGTATTTTTTTATATTTAAGCCTACCAAAGCGACTCTACTCTGCCTGATGGAAAGCATCATTCTCACGGCTCTGGAAGCTCGGAGAATGATGTAGAATGATTGGGCCTCCGGTCTCACACTCACCAACAAAATACGACAGCAAGAATACATTAGGTATTATTAGGAAGATCTTCTGTGTGAGGGTAGTACTGCCCCGGTGGAGCCGTCCCATTCGTGCTGAAATCAGCGTGGCTCTACTACCTACTTGTTTGTGAGTGCGATACAAAGGTAAATAGGTAAATACCTACTCATAGTAGTCAATGCTTTTCATTTAATAAGTTACTCAATTTTCTTATTGTTATTTTTTGCTAAAAAAAGGAAGACCTATAATTTATTAAATCACATACTCAATAGAATTTCGTTTACAAAAAAGTAACTTACCACAGAAGCACCAACCATCTTCATTTGCTTTAAATCCTTTCTCCTGGTCACCGTATTTGGTAAAGCACTCCACAATGCCTCAAGTTCTTGTCTGGAAGCGCTCCGGTTCAACCCCAGATCAGTCAGCAAATAGGGGTGTTCGGCTTTCACTCGGTACACGTCCACCAGGTTATCAGGGCTAGACCAGACAACGTCGGAGTCAGGGAGGATTTGGTAGTCTTCAAGCGTGTCTTCAATGATACTTCTGTTGTACGAAGAGTTGTGAAGGAGAAGCCACGAGTATCGATAGTTGAATGCTCGGGAGTTGGATGCCTAGCAAGAAAGCGTCTATGATAAATAATTATTAAGGAAACAAAAACCCGATTACTTAAAACTAATGAACTTAAAAGAAACAAGTATCACAATATCTATATAAAATTGGAGTGACTAATGCATTGTTTTACAAGCTTACTAAACATTTTAGGGTGCGACACTAAGCTTTGGTAATGGTTCTTGAAGATGAGATTTTACTCCAAGCAGGTTTAACATCACCCTGTGCTTTCCATGTGATGAGTTGCTTTAGGCCAACGTTATACGCTTGTGTTTTCTTCATTCTCTCCTTCCTAAGGCCCCAAAGGAATATCTGGGTCCTTTTTACCGTCAAGCCTATTGATCTTTGCTTGATCCAATGTTAATGGTTTTGCTCTAGGCACGTCCTTCGTAACAGCACGTCCAAGTCGGCGTAAAGCGTAAAGCCTCGAAGTCGAATTCTTAGAGTTGTTATATTCACCTGGCCACATGAACTTCTGGTTTCTTAAATTGCAGATACCACTTCAATGCTGCCTAATCAGTGTGAAGTAAAAATCCAAGGAGATATTTACTGCAGTGCTGTAGCACTTTTAATACAGCCAAGAGTTCTCTTCTTGTCATAAAGACGTTTCTTTTCGGTCTTATCAACCCTGCTATTAAGCTGCTCTTACCCACTTTGAACAGCTCCTTGTACAGCCAGAAATAAGGTCTCAAGCTGCTCTGTCATGTACACTATTATCTTCAGCAGATCTATTGAGTCTGGAGTTTGCATAGCCATAGAAGTGCAGCTAACCGGAACTTTTTCGGTAGTGGGCGTTGCCTGGTCATCAGAATCACTATGTGAGGAGCTATCTTCCATGCCCGATGCCTCTGAAACACGTTGAGCTCTGGTACCGGTTCACTTCTTCGCTGGTATCGTCATTTCTATGAGTCAAGGGCATTTTTGTGATAGTCAAGTACTTACCGCCTCATAAGGACGCCTACACCTCGAGAGTTATAAGTACGTTCACCCTAGAATCCTCAAATCTCAACTCACTCAACGCATTATTATTTAACAGTTTGTGTGAGGCCACTCCGGTAGATCTTGCCTGTTGTAGTTGTCTATTTGCAGAAAATTAAAAATCATAAATAAAAAAAAAGCGGCCAAGGGCGAGTCGGACTCGCCCATGAAGGGTTCCGTATCAGCAAGTAACATCACATAAAAGTTCTTGTTGTTCTTGTAACTTTGATCGATGTTGTAATAATAGTGTATTGATGAATGAAAGGTTAATTGTGGTTTACGATTTATGACGTATTAAAAAAAACTACATACTAGATCTCGTTCAAACTAATTTTTGTTGGTAGTTTGCATAGTAATGCATAGCATATATTTTTTTTAGTTTTATCACCCTCTTGTTTTAGAAGTTACAGGTCACATTTTTCCAATTTGGAAGTGTCTCTCGCGCAAACTATTCAGTTTAGAAAAAAATTATATTAGAAACCTCAACATCATTTTTGAAAACCTATCCACACGAATGGGTTTGATGAAAAAAAAAAATTTGAGTTTCAGTTCCAAGTATGGGGACCCCCAAAATTCTATTTTTATGTGAAAATCTTAATGCGGTTCTCAGATTACATCTACTTACCTAATTTCATCAGTATCGTTCTTATGGTTTCGGAATATAGTGGCTGTGACATACGGACGGACAGACATGACGAATCTATAAGGGTTCCGTTTTTTGCCATTTGGCTACGGAACCCTAAAAATGGCGACCAGTGGGCGACCACTAGAAATTAATAATAACATCTATTTCTCATAACTAACAAATATAAGTACTACGCTTCTACGAAATAGGCCAGGTAAAGGTAATCTCAGGGTCTAAAGTATTCATCTCAATACACCAATAAGAGTTACATTACGTTGTACAGGAGAGACTCCACACGAGGACACTCCAAGTCCACGAGCACTGCTTCCCGGTGTCGGTCGTAGGGTGGCATGTTCGGTGCATGTCGCAGGTCTGTGTGCACGCTCAGTCTCACGCCAAAGTCGTGGGCGCTGCCCCACAAACGTAAAATTTGGTCTGTCGAAGAGGGAAATATAATAAGTTTCTTGCATTGTCTTATCTTAAATACGTAAATATAACTACGTATAAGTTATTTGTTACACAAAATCACTCCATACTTTTTGCAAAATATATCTTAACTGTTAAATAGTGTATATGTCGCAGTCAACTGGTTTAAATAGCCGTTCAATCAAACAGCTAGCCCTTTCTTTCAATCATACAATCACACGGCTGTACGTCGCTTAGCCGACTTGTTTGACTGCAATGCTCAACACTACAGCTTGACTTGACGACGCTTAGCCAACTGGTTGAATTACAATTGTTGGTGAGCCTATGAAGTAAATAAATAAATTTAACGTTTTGTGACAAACTGTTGAATACTTTGAAACATCACCTGAGATCAGTGTCACGGAATCTGGTCACCACATTCAGTACAACAAAAAATGAAACTACAAAACTAATTTTAATCTATTAGTTTTTCAACAAGCACCGAAATCAACTCGTCTTGTATCGTTGGTTTCGGCTGTTAAAAAAGAGCGGCGAAGTGCAAGTCGGACTCGACCATGAAGGGTTCCGTAGAAGCAAGTAACATCATATAAAAGTTCTAGTACTTGTAGTTTTAGGGGGCACATTTTACCACTTGAAGTGTCTCTCGCGCAAACTATTCAATTTAGAAAAAAAATATACTAGAAACCTCAATATCATTTTTGTAGACCTATCCATAGATACCCCCCCCCCCCTCCCACACGTATGGGTTTGATGAAAAATTTTTTTTTTTGAGTTTCAGTTCCAAGTATGGGGAACCCCCAAAATTTATTGTTTTTTAGTGTTAGGTAGCCAAATGGCAAAAAAACGGAACCCTTATAGATTCGTCATGTCTATCTTTCTGTCTGTCCGTCCGTATGTCACAAGCAGTTTTTTCCGATTAACTAATAATAATAATAATAAAAAAAAAAAAAAAAAAAAAAAAAAAAAATATAAGCACCATGTACATAGACTACAAAAAAGCCTTTGACTCCGTGCCACATAGCTGGCTGCTTCATGTCTTGCAACTTTATAAAATTCATCCAAAAATAATAAACTTCTTACAAAACTCAATGCAACACTGGACTACGACATTAAATATCAAAGGGCAGTTTAACACAGAAACACCTAAAATCCCCATAAGGCGAGGCATCTTTCAAGGTGATGCGCTTAGCCCACTATGGTTTTGCCTAGCTCTTAATCCCCTTTCTCACATGTTAAATAAATCTCAACTAGGTTACACTATTACTACACCACAAAAACAAACGAACCTTACACATCTCATGTACATGGACGACATAAAGTTATACGGGAACAACACACAGTCACTACACCATCTAGCAGACATTACACAATCTTTTTCAAACGACATCCACATGGAATTTGGAATTGATAAGTGTAAAACATTTTCAGTAGTTAATGGTAAAATTACTACCAGCGCCTACACACTACAGACAGGAGAAACAATTGAGCCTTTAGAATCTCATAATTCATACAAATATTTAGGATTCCAACAAGACAGACAAATTAAACAGAAAGAAACAAAACACACCCTTAAACAAAAATTCAAACATAGAATTAACATTATACTCCGTTCCCAACTGAACTCGCGTAACACATTTAAAGCAATTAATAATTATGCCGTCCCTGTTCTCGTCTACTCCTTCGGTATAATAAGATGGTCCAGGACAGAACTCACAAACCTGCAACGCACTATAAATACAACATTAACAGCCTTCAGAAAACACCATCCTAGATCCTGTGTACAACGAATAACCCTCCCGCGGGAAGAAGGTGGACGGGGCATAATAGATGTGCCCAATTTGCACAACAGACAAATTACATCACTCAGACTGTACTTTCAGCAACGATCACAACACTCTACACTACACGAAGTTGTAATGCTTGCCGACAGACGCCTTACCCCTCTTAATTTAGCAGACAGAAATCAACAATGCAATGAACGCATTATAGAATTAAAAGAAAAAATTACTCAATGGCAACAGAAATCCCTTCATGGCAGACATCGCCATGATCTGCAGCAACCTAACGTCGACAGAGTTGCGTCGAACGAATGGCTGCAGCGTGGAGAACTATTTCCTGAGACAGAAGCATTTCTGATAGCCATCCAAGATCAAGTCATCGACACCCGAAACTATCAAAAATATATAATACGTGCACAAAATCTTTCCTCAGACGCTTGCAGACGTTGCCATGCATGCCCCGAAACCATCCAACACATAACATCAGCTTGCAAATCTCTAGTTCAAAGTGACTACAAACACAGACATGACCAAGTAGCCGCCATAGTACATCAACATATTGCCCACAAACACCACTTTATAGACAAAAAGACACCCTATTACAAATACAAGCCGGAGACAGTGTTAGAAAATAACAACCACAAAGTATACTGGGACAGAACGATAATAACAGATAAGACTATTCACTTCAATCGACCTGACATCACTCTTCACGACAAAGTAAATAAAACTGTATACCTAATAGATGTAGCAGTACCAAACACTCATAACATCCAATCCACAATAGCTGAAAAACTCACAAAATACCAAGATCTGGCAATAGAACTGAAACGGCAGTGGCGAGCAGTAAACATTCATATAGTTCCAATAGTAATATCTTCAACCGGCGTAATACCTAAAAGCCTTCAACATAGCTTAGACATCTTAGAAATGCCCCAACATTCACTACACCTACTCCAGAAAGCAGTCCTGTTAAACACCTGCAGACTAACTCGAAAATTTCTCACCACATCTTCAGTTTCATCCACATACACCATCACTTAAGCCCTGATTACATTTGGCTATGGCCCGTGGAATCAGCAATTTTACCCCGTACAGGGAGATGTAAAAATTAAATAGAAATAATAATAATAATAATAATATATTTATTGACACAAAAATTTTACAGTCTTTCAGTACACAATACAAAGTCAACATTACAAACTATTTCTAACCATAAATGGAACTCTGCCTCTTAAACTAGGTGAAATACCTGTATCTTAAAAGACAGTGCTCAGCCTTGCATATTTTGTATCATTACTGCTATATTACCAAATACATATAACAAAAAGGAATCGCATTACTTAAGTTACTACAAGTACTATCTTAGGTGGTTTGGTATATGTTGGTGTATGTATGTGTGTGTGTGTATGTGTGTGTGTGTGTGTGTGTGTGTGTGTGTGTGTGTGTGTGTGTGTGTGTGTGTGTGTGTGTGTGTGTGTTTATGAATGTGTGTGCTTGTGAGTAGTGTAAGATTATTATTATTATTATTATTTTTTAGGTTGTATCTTAATGTGGAGCTAATTTATTATTTGAGGTAAATTAGTAAAGTCTCTGTGCTGGAATAGTCTTGTTTTAGGAGCCATTCTGTAACTGTTTGTTTTAATGTGTACCTATTCAAACTCAGTATCTTGATTTTTTTGTGTATTTGTTTGTAAATATGAGAGCCTAATACATAGAAGTGGCGTTTTGCAAAAGCGGTTCTGTGTCGGGCACCCAGTGGCAAATTCCTGCGCTTCTCCGGGTCAGGGCCATTGAGACCGCGATGTTGTCTTAGAGTGGATTGGAGCACAAATAGCTGGCGTACAGTTAATATTTTGCAGTCTGTGTACAATTGAGTCGTAGGATATCTCAGCGTTTTCTTTGACATTATTTTGAGAACAGCTCTTTGTGCTCTCTCCAAGCCCAAGAGTAGTATCTTGTGTGTGCCTCCCCATACTGTGATGCAATGTCCTATGACAGATTGACATAACGCTAGATAGACCATTTTCAGGGTTTCCCAATTAGCCGAGTTACGAAGGGACTTGAAAATACCGATCCGACGCAGAGTTCTGTTTATGAGTATTTTAATTTGTTTGTCCCATTTTAGGCAATCATCTAATAGGACCCCTAGGTACCGCATAGAGTCGCTTCTGGTTATCAATGTGCATGAGCATGAGTCTTGTGAACCTGAGCATGAGTGTGCTTTTAAGGTGAACGTATCAGGTGGCATTGTAATATTGCGTAGTGCGAATGGTATGTAAACAGTTTTCATTAAATTTAACGTCAAGAGGTTGTAATTTAGCCAGGTCATTACATGACTCATGGCCGATTCTGCACTAGTTTTAATGTTCGTCCAATCAGGTCCATAAACAAGAATTGCAGTGTCATCAGCGTAAGTATAAATTTTGGAGTTATTGAGAGTTAGCATGCAAAGGTCATTTATGTACACCTGAAATAGGGTTGGTCCTAATACGCTACCCTGAGGCACACCATACAGCATATATTCCTCATCGCTAAGATACTTTCCTAGTTTAACCCTTTGAGTGCGGCTTGTGAGATAGTCCCTGAATAGATCCAATGCAACACCACGCACTCCAACGTGCTCCAACTTTTCAATAAGTTTAGGAACAGAAACCGTATCAAAGGCTTTTTTCAGATCTAGAAATATGCCCAGACATTTAGTCTGTTTGTCCAAACATTTTGCGACAAATTCTGTTAAATCAAGAACTGCATCTTCTGTTGAGACTCCAGAACGGAATCCATACTGGTTATTCGCTATAATATGATTCCTGTCTAGAAAAGATCTCAGCTGTTTGTTCAGGATTTTTTCCAGTATTTTGGAAATAGCCGACAAAACAGATATAGGCCTATAGTTACTGATACAGTTTCTGTCTCCTGTTTTATAAATTGGATGGACGATGGCTTTTTTTAGGGCATTTGGAAATACTCCACTTTGGAGACAAAGGTTGAACGCGTATGTGATTGGTGGTACAAGAGTTTCGCGACATTCTTTTAATATAGATGACGGTATTCCGTCCCAACCTATGGCACAGTTACTACGTAGCTGCATAATGTGAGTTTCTACTTCAGTTGCGTCAATTGGCAGGAAGCCCATTGAATTGATCGGAGAATTGCCATTGCCAGGAGAAAGAGGTTGGTTTGTACGATTAGTGGTCGATAATTTAGAAGCTAAGGTTTTACCTATTTGTGAGAAGTATTTAGAAATTTTATTTAATGAAGATTGAGGATTGTCGCATAGATTTAGTAGCTCACTGTCATGTGTTTTCCGGGTATGGGTAATGTCTTTAATAACTTTCCATAATTTTTTTGGATTCTTTTCTGCTTTATGTAGCTCATTGCTTTCATATGCTATTTTTAATTTTCTTACCAGAGAGTTACAGTAGTTACGATATCTAACGTATGTAATTTTAAGAACGAGATCTGCTGGGGCTCTTTTAGTTTTGGCATGTAATCTGTCTCTATTTTTTATGCATTTTAATAGTCCAGGAGTAATCCAGGGTTTCAGAGTACGTTGTTTTCTTGAGATGTTTACTGAGGTTGTGTGTTTTAATATGACTGATGAGATTATTGTTATTATTTTATTCATAGCCTCGTTAGCATCAACTATTGTGTACACTTGACTAAAGTCGGTTTTTACTATTTCTTCCTGAACTGCCTGATGGTTTAGGCGGGATATATGATTGGCAATTTTTTTAGTGCTAACACTGCTCTTGATGCTTAATATTATCGGACTGTGATCTGTTACAGCAGACTCCAAAATGAGGGTGGTGGAATGTAGGTTAGATTTTAAGAAAACATGGTCTTAACAATTCTCTTTTCTTGTAGGTATTAAGTGGGTTGGGTATAATTTATGAGATGCATTCAGTATTTGATACTCGAGACTGTATTCGTTATTATTTCCATGTTTTATGTCAATGTTGATGTCTCCTATGAGAACAGTGTTTGAGAAGGAACTTAGTTGATCATAGATATTGTTCAGACTAGTAAGAAAGGCTTTATGGTGTTCTTTTGTATGGTATGATGGAGATCTATAGATTGCAACAATTGCGAATTTGTGCTCAATTTCGCATATCAGGCAGTTACCGTTTTCAAAATTAGGTTCATATATTGAGTATTGAAGGTCTGATCTTATGAAGATAATAACACCCTCATTCTGATTCGTAAAATTATTAGTATAAAAAGACTGATATCCGTCCAATATAGGCATGTTAATAACTTTACTCTGCCAACACTCCGTTAAAACAAGTACATCAAAATTTATTTTAGTTATGCTTATTAATGTCAGTAAACTGTCTAGGTTTTTATTTACACTTCTTATGTTTGAGTGCAAGATGTTTAAGTTATTTTTAAATAATGGTATAAAATTGGGACAGTCACTTGGACTACATGAAATAACATTACATTTATTAAGGCTGTCCAATTCATCATTTATGTCATTTACATCTGCGAATTTTATTTAGGGTTATCACCAGACATGGAACCAAACAAACTCGATTTAGATTTGAATTTATATATATACACCCATACACATGCATACACACACATTCTATATATTTTATTGAGCATCGATTTATAGCAGTGGGAAATAGAGTAGAAATCACTATAGTGGGTGACATACATATGATATTGTGGTATTCTTGTTTAGAGGTAACGTTAAATCCTTTCTGTGTAGTTATATACACTAGTATTTGTAGTGTATTAATGATTAATCTGAGTAACATAGTTGAGAAATACAGACCCATATAAATTACTAAGTGTAAGTAATAGCTTTTTTGCGACACACATATATTGTGATGTTTTGTTTTGTTTTGTGTAAGTGTATTAATAGTATTGATATATCGTGACTGTTGTAGGAATTTCATATAAATTTTTTTTGATGTGAAGTTGTGTAATGTTTTATAGTGCATATTAAAATATTTAACAAATAATGAGTTAGTAATTGTAATAATATACTGTGTGGTTATGTGTAGTGTTATGGTTGTGTATGGAATTATACGTTGTTTATGGTTTGCGACTTTCATATATATAAAACAAACACTGTCACATAAAGACTTAATAGAACAAATAAAAAAAGGAAAATAAGGTAAAAAGCACTCCATGACTACTAGTCATTTGTTAGCGGTCTCAGCATAGCGCAGACATTTTTCTGAAGATACTAGTAGTTGTTTTTCACCCTCCACTTTACGCAAGAAGATGTTTCCATTTGTGATCCAGCAGTATTTATAATTATTATTTTTGGCGAACACTCGTGGCTGATAGAAGAGCTTTTTGGTACTAGAGGTCATTTGTTCAGCAACGTAGACAGGGGTACGAGTTCCAGCGATACCTATTAATGTAGTATTTATCTTATTCTCCCTATTCTTTCCCTTGTTGAAAGATCGAACGGCGGCAATAAAAGACTGCTTTCTCTCAACAGTAGTAAATTCGGCTACTATTGGGCGCGAAGGGGTGTTATCTATAGATGATTTCCCTGGAAGGCGATAGATGTCCCGGAGCTCCGATTCAGTTATCTTTAATCCGACTGCCTCACCAATACAACGCACCGTCTTGGTCAAACTAGTATGAGTTTCATTATTTGATTGTGGAATATTACGTATTTCTATTCCCGACGACCTTGACTTGTATTGTAGATCCTGTATTTTTTTTTCCAAATTTTCAATATAACGGGTTTGTTCTTCTCTTTCTTTCCTCAGCATCTCAACTTCCCTTTTCAAACCTTCAAACTGACTATTTACAAAATTAACCGATTTTATAATTTCATCATTCGATCTGCGCGTATTTCCTCATTAGATGACTGAATCCGTGTGTTCTGCTTTTTTGCTTCCGCTATATCCGATACTAGCCCAGATATCACTGAGGCCTGTTCGGCAAGCATTTCTGCAATGTTACAATCCTTTCGCACGGAATCGATAGAGGTACCTTTTGGCGAATTATCCTGGCGTGGACGCTTGTTTCTGCTCGTATTCACAAACTCACTCATATTAGGTGCTGAATTGATGTCAGGTTCCGATTGAGTCTGTGATAGGTTTTTTATCGGTGTTTTCGTAGTTTTAGGTGGTGTACGTTTAACGCCAGTCATTATTAATATATTTTAAATGTTCTTTTTAAGAACACAAAAAGTGACGATTGTGTGGATAGGATTTGATACTCCGACCACTTCAACTTATGCACACTACCACTAGGCCACCAACGGTTCTATTATTTACTTCGAAATTGTTGTTCAGTTGTTACGAAACAGAATCACAGAAAGCTCGTCGACCAATGCCTATTTGCAAGTCCAGTAAATTTATTTAACACTGCACGGTAGATCAACAATTTTATAGTTACAACAAAATATTCAAATGTTTATTGCTTTCGTTTATTCACTATAATGCTTCACCCTAAAGTTTATTTTTTCAATTATGATTGTAAATGAAGTCAGTTCACGAATTAGCACAATATTTTCACTGTTTATATGTTTTAACTTGGTAATTTTTATTTTTTTAGACAGAGCAATCACGTACACGTCGTTTCAAAAAGTGTTCAAAAATACTAATGTAGTTAATACTGTAGAAGATTTGATAGCATCCTATATAATCATTTTTTTTAACTGAGTACCGCTGTGTTGTAATTTAAATCATGGATCACTAAAAAAACTTTTTACAAGTCCACTGAAATTACAAGAGGATTTATTTAGAAGTTTTTGTAAACACAACGTACGGTATTATAAAGAAATACAAAAACCATTATTTGTCCTAAAAAATGACTTGCTCTACAGCCCTATCTAATTACTACATACCTACATACTTATAAAGAACTGACTCGTCTACGTCTACAGCCTTTAGCGTGATGTTATAGGGCCAATAGCTTTCCTCGATAACCGACTTATCTGTCACTGAAAGATTTTTTTTAATCGTACTATCCCAAGATCAGCGCGTTCAACCAAAGTCTTCAGCTTTATAATATAAGGTACTAGCTTTTGCCCGGGGCTCCGCCCGCCTGTAGGTTATCGCTGTACATAGAAGCCTATGTGTTATTCTGATATGTAAGCTAAATTATTGTGAAGTTTCATCAAAATCCGTTCAGTAGTTTTTGCGTGACAGAGCAATGAACATACATACATACAACTTTCGCGTTTATTATAGTATAATATAATATTAGTAGGATATATTTATGTTACCAGGCGGCCAGCAAACGTAGGCGGTGATAAGTGACAGGTCTTTAGTAATAAAGTAGGTGACGACAAAGTTGAACAGATCCATGATTGTCCTCCCTTCAATGTGTCTGCAAGTCGTGGATTAGCGGTTGATGACGAAGGAAATAATAACTACTATTATCTACTTTAAATCGACCCCATTATAAGGCCAAGCTAACATTTTTGAATTATTATCTACTGAATTATCAGTTAAGGTGATGATACGGAAGAATGGGTTTTTTCCTTTAATCAGCCAGAATGTCCTTAGCACAGTGTAGGGAAGTTGTAAGTAAATTGTATCAAACAGTATTTACTCCGTAGTCTACTGTTCAGTGTCTTTGTTTAGATAGCTCTGAACCTCTGAGATACGCTGAATGTGGTCCTTCGCTAAAAACAGATTTAACAAATGTCCAATAAATGTTCTAGTCTGTTGTGTCAGTTTGCGAATACTTCATATTGAGTATACCATAACATTTTCTTTTTCACAGTCTCAAGAAAAAATTCTTTGAAATTCTAAGGATATGTGAGCAACAGCCACTCGTTCTATGACTCCACGGATAGTACAGTCTTCACACTGCTTTCTACTGCGCTACATATTACAGGTTTAAACCCAACATGAGACAATATTCTGTGTGTTCCATAAATTGTTGTTCTAAGTCTGGATATTCTTTCCGTTTAATGTAAGTGCATGCTGCATAGGAATATTACTACTACACATACTTAGTGAGTGAGTCAAATAGTCGATTCCTCAACTAAATCATCAACAACCTGTAACGTCCCACTGCTGGGCTCGGGTCGGTTAAGGCCATACGTCCCCACGCTGGCCGAGTGCGGGTTGGAGACTGGCAACACACGTTGTGGCTACGTAATCTTGCCCTTGGATGTTTTTAAGACCTTCAACTAAGCTGCTGCTATCTTACGACTGCTATCTTAAGATAACAACCGGGACCGACTGCATAACGTAACCTCCGAATCACGGAAACGCTCATAACATATCATGCCACAAACGGTCACCCATCTAGGTACTGACCGCGCCGTTGTTGCTTACCCTCGGTGATTGTTTCCAATCACCTAAGGCCACTCGGCTATAAGTCTCAAATAAATATAATAATAGAATACTGTTTTGGTTAGTAACTCACAACACTTTCAAGATAAGAGGATACACTCCTCCTTAATATTCATTTAAATCAAATGCAATTTAAAAATGTTCATATATTTGTAAAGCAATCAGCGTGCGCTATTATAGCAACGATTCTTAAAACAGGTAATAGCCCACAATCGTATAAATATATTATATCTACCTAGCTTTCGCCCGCGTGTATCTCGATTATTGCAGGGGAAGTAGCCCATATACCTATGTTATTCTGTTTCATCAAAATCCGTTCAGTAGTTTTTGCGTGAAAGAGTAATAAACATACTGCTTCTCCGACAAACATTTTCAAAGGTAATAAATTCAATCCTTTTTAGAAATGCATATAACATTCTACAATCATAACGGTTTTACATGTTTTGTCTGCTACTAGTATTTATTTATTTATTAATATTATTTAAAAAAAAAAAAAAATATTTTGCGTTGGAAGAGCACAGTTTTTTCATAAACAGGTTCACTTGCGCGTTTGCTACCAAGGCTATACATAAAAACTAATTCCTAAGAAGGTAACTGGAATATCATCCCTTGTTAATAAGTTAGTTAATAAAACCACGTCTACTACCTATCTAAATCGATCTTATTTCTACTCGACGATCGTATCACGCCATTTGGTGCCTTTATAAGCCAAAAAATGTATGAGGCCCATATTATCATCTGCCCTCTTCAAGCCTCCCCGTATGTCATGGATTAAGAATATAGACTGTCACCACCATAGGTGGAAAAGAAGGGAAACTTAAAAGAAATTCTATACCGACCCATCTATCATTCATCATTGGAAGAAGCCTAACCCTTCTTTCTACTCCGGGGCTAATGCCCAGCAGTGGCTTGTCAGATAGTTGACAAAGACAAACATAGAAAATCAATATTTTTGTTTCGATAACCTAGACGAAAAGTTTATTATCTTATCTTTAATGTACAGGTACCAAGTACCGGGGTGACCGAGCTTAACTCGGTTAATGCTATTTATAGTTTAACAACGCCTCCTATTATTTTAAGTATTTGTAGTGTTGCTGTGTAAGCTGTGTTGGAGTACCAGCCATCAACCAACTAAGTGTTACTGAAACAGTAGTAGATGTCGCAAGCAATTCAAAGAATAATGATAAATGGGTAAGAGAAACGCATGAAAACTAGAAAACTCGCGTTTTTTCTATCCATTCCTATTCGATTTCACCCTAGAAAACCCCCAAATTTCAGCGAAATCGTTAGAGCCGTCTCCGAGATCACAAATTTAAATATATCTCTATATTATATTGCTCGTTTAAAGATATTAGTTATTGTGGCTAAGGTATAAACAACAAATCGACTGTTTTTAGAAGAACGTCATCATAAATTAAAACAGTACTTCTTATGAGAAAACATTACTTCTGATAGTAAACACTTAAATTAACTAATTTTTTTCAATGAATATATCATTGACTTTAACTACACTCGGTTCCAAAAATTACGGGTCAGTCACAAAAATTGAAATACCTCCAGAACTGTAAAAGCTAGATCAATGAAATAAAAAACAGAATAAAGACTTTTTAGTTGCGCTTCTAATAGCATATTATTTAAACTGGTTGATGAAAAAAACTTCATTAGAAAAACAAAATTTAAAAAAATGACTATTTTTAAAAACAAAATTTTTGTTTCATGTCATTATGGATGCTTTCCATTTCTATTCTGTCACAAAAAAAATTATCGTGAACGTCTTCCACGTGCATAATTATTATTCTGTGAGGTGAAGCATGGCAGTCACGCTAGAGGAATGTACCAGAATCCTAACTTTTTTGGAACTTGGGCGGAGCCAGCGTGAAACAGCCAGAAACATTGGTGTATCTTTGTCGACTGTTCAGCGGGTAGTCCAGCGGTACCAAGAGACCGGATCACACCTTAGAAGACCAGGAAATGGCAGACCAAGATGCACAACGGCCAGGGAAGACAGACAACTGGTGGCTACAATGCTCCGAAATCGTTTTCAAACTGCTGTTGGTCTAAAAACTCACTTTATTCGCTTTGGAGGTGGCAATTTAAGCGCTCAAACAGTAAGAAGACGTCTTGCTGAAGCAAATTTGAAACCATTGAGGCCCGCAAATGGCCCCAAACTGGAACGGGGACATCGAATTGCAAGACAGAGATACGTGCGCGAACACCTAAACTGGACACTAGACGATTGGTCTAGGGTAATGTTCACGGACGAGTCTAAATTCATGCTTTATAAGCATGATGGTAGGCAGTTGGTGTACAGAAGACCAGGGGAGCGCTTCCATCAAGCGTGTGTGGAGGAAAAAGTGGCGTACGGTGGAGGCTCCGTACAAGTTTGGGCTGGGATTTCTGCTGAGGCCCGCACCGAGCTGGTGCTCATTCAAAATGGAACTCTAAATGCAGAGAGGTACGTGGAAGAGATCCTCAATGAACATGTAGGTCCTTTCATGGCCAGGATGGACCGGCATGGCATATTAATGCATGATAATGCGCGTCCCCATACCGCCAGAATTGTACATGACTACCTTGAAGAGGTCGGTATCGAACTCATGCAGTGGCCAGCGCGAAGCCCGGACTTAAACCCCATCGAGCACGCCTGGGACGAGCTTCAGAGATGCGTGAAAGGTCGAAACCCCCCACCAATCACGCTTCCCGAGCTCATACAAGCACTGGTGGAGGAATGGGAAGGTATTCCTCAGCACCGGCTCCGAAATTTGGTGTACAGCATGCCTAATCGCCTGGAAGCTGTCAGAAGAGCTCGTGGAGGCAATACAAAGTATTAAATGAAGAAAGTGATGAAAAACAGCAAAAAAACAATCATAAAAAAAATGTAATCTTAAGAAAAATATGACTACTTTAGTTTTTTTTTAATTTAAGATTAATATTGTGGGTGTAACTAAGTTTTATTTTATTTTTTATCTGTATAATTAAATTCTCAATTGAACAGTCTTCGTTTCATTAGGATGGCATACGTAGTTCGGGAGATATTCGGGTTTATGTGACTGACCCGTTATTTTTGGAACCGGCTTTATTTTTGACTATTAAGAATTATAAGTACTAGACCTGTACAACTGGTAGACAATGTCATGGACATATTGTAAGTTGTAAAACACATTGTTCCTCAAATGAAGGCTCATCATTGTTTTACAACGTCAGGTAGGTACACGTATTTAACATGTGTGTTTAGTGTACTCAAATGTTTTAAAAACACCTATTCTTTCTCATGTCTACGCTCCGGAGAATAAAATGGTAACGTGTCATTACCACTTTTGTAATTTTTTTGTATTTTCGGCATCTGTTCGTCGATATACACCTACTGATTTTTTAAAATATATTTTTTCGGAAATCTTGTCCAGTTGTAAGTGTTTTTATTTTTATACTCCGGAAGTCATGAAACAAATTTAACCCTTATAAACATCGTAGACGTTCACTACGGAACGAAAATATCGAATAACTCGATAAATCGGAAAGGCGTTATATCATTTTATTCTCGTAAATAAATTTATAACTCTTTTCAATAACACGATTTACCAAAAAAAAATTACAAAAACAGTTGTTATAATTATAGCTATGCGAAAAAAGACAGTGGTAACTTTTACAAGAACAAAATCATATTGGTTTAGTATAATATTACACTTAATTCATGAAAGTACTGTAGAAAAACATCGTAATATACGGTTATGGTTTTCATTACAATATTACAACTTTACGAAAATAAAATGATTATATACCGTTACTTAGGATACACCTAAATATAAAATCAGTATTATATATTTTTCGTAATAACTTCAAAAGTAAACATTATATTATTATTTTTTATAGCCACTTATTAAGAAAAAAATGGTATATCATTATGATATATAGGCCGGTTACTTTATGAGCTAAAACAGAATAACAGTTTTTTGCTCGTCCTGTAACATTTACTTTTGTCTATTACGATTTTATTCTCCGGGGGCATCGATGTATGTAAGAACAGCAATAGCTGGGGCAGTCAACGTGTCCCAAAACTTTGTGGTGTTTATATTAACTCAGGTCCTCTATTTCAGATCTCCCCTGGCAATAAACAATACAAGTAGAGGTAAGTTAAGACGACTTATTATTAATCGTGATCAGTTACAGCCTGAAGTCTGAACCTACAGCAGCAGTCTCCAGAGACCGGGAGAATGATGCAGAAACATCCGACCAAGCCGCCATGGTATGTCACCATGTTGCATTGCTTACCCTCACAATGCGGATAGGTGACCCCTACTCCTGAATTCTACTCTTGCTTTCCATCAGACAGAGTAGAGTCACTTTGGTAGGCTTAAATAAAAAAAGCTTCCAAGTGCGAGTTGGACTCGCCCATGAAGGGTTCCGTATCAGCAAGTAGTATATGATGTTATCATATAAAAGTTCTTGTAGTTCGTTGTAACTTTCATCGATGTTTTTAAACTAGTGTATTGATTGGATGAAAGGTAAATTGCGTGTTACGATTTATGATGTATTAAAAAAAAAACTACTCACTAGATCTCGTTCAAACCAATTTTCGTTGGTAGTTTGCATGGTAATGTACAACATATATTTTTTTTAGTTTTCTCACTCTCTTATTTTAGAAGTTAGAGGGACACACATTTTTCCACTTTGGAAGTGTCTCTCGCGCAAACTATTCAGTTTAGAAAAAATGATATTAGAAACCTCAACATCATTTTTGAACACCTATCCATAGATACCCCACACGTATAGGTTTGGTGAAAAAAAAATTTTTGAGTTTCAGTTCCAAGTATGGGGACCCCCTAAATGTATTGTTTTTTTTTCTATTTTTATGTAAAAATCTTAATGCGGTTTACAGAATACATCGACTGACCAAATTTCAACAGTATAGCTCTTATAGTTTCGGAAATAATTGGCTGTGACATACGGACGGACATACAGACAGACTTGACGAATCTTTAAGGGTTCCGTTTTTTGCCATTTGGCTACGGAACCCTAAAAACGAGCGATTATTCTAGTCGGTGGTAACAACGAGTACTTTTAAACATCCATTATCACAACGTTCATGATTTAAGTTCTTTATTTTTATATCATTCAGAGATTGTTATTTAAATAATGTGACCTAATTGTGCTTCATTTCAATAACAATTGTATAAGTTAGTTTATATCATTGGTGAAGCTGAAAAAAAAAACAAGCTGTCTGCTAAGTGTAAATTATCTTGAACCAAAAATGGTTCATGGTCAATATTTTTGACATTCACCAGAGATTACGATACCTTCTACTTTCCGACGTTTCGAACGCGTTATTATTAACGGGACCACGAGTGGTATAACCCGTTTGAAACATCGTAAAGTAGAAGGTATGGTAACCTTTTTAATTTTATCGCGAATAAGTCCGGATTACAGCAAAAACATGAGTAAAAAACTAAGTTACAAAAACTGCCTCGTTGGTCTAGTGGTTAGTATACGCGACTGTTAATCATGAGGTCTCAGGTTCAAATCCCGAGTCGGGCCAAAAAGTGATTTTTCGGTTTTTCTTAGGAAATTCCTAAAAAATCAGCCCGGAGAGCACGTAAGCCGTAAAGATGTTTATTATGACAACAGGTACCGACCGGTTGTCATAAACATCTATGGCAATCGTTATTGGGAAGTCAGTGCCCTCACTTATAGGTACTGACAACTAGTTCAATCTTCGAATTTCAGTTCTCCCTTAGGGTTGCGGAGGTCCGATGCCAGTCGCTGCGTGGAAAAACTGAAATTCAGGTAAAACCGGTTGAACTAGTAGCCGACCCCAAATAAACTTGGGAATAAACGCTCGGAAGAAGAAGCAAGAAGAAGACATAAGTATGTGAATAAGTCGCGAATGTCTAAACAGTTACCAGTAATTCTACTTTTAAACCTTCTTTTTTGACTACTTCATTATATTTCAATCAAATAATATAGATATGTATCAATCATTATTTAATTTTCACAATGATTTTCGCATTTACAAGTTAGTAAGTTGTTTTTTGAAAAGTTGATGGTTGTTAATATATTTACACAATAACAACTTATGCAGTCTAGTCTAAGATACTCCTAATGCTGTCAGCTACCTGCCAGTGAAAGACCCAACAAGATTGGTCCAGCTGGTTCAGAGATTAGCATTAACACACAGATTTTAAAATTGGTTTTTAGAGTTCCGTAGTTCATGACTCGGAACCCTTATAGATTCGTCATGTCCGTCCGTCCTCGACCTACCGCCCAAACGGTTGGTGCTAGAAAGATGAAACTTTGCATGAATATGTGTTGTAATTACGTCGACAAAGTGCTACAATAAAATAATAAAAAATATTTTTACCTTCCCTACTCGTAAAGCGGGGATAATATTTTTTTCTCGCTTCTACCCCATCGTGTGGGGTATTATTAGATAGGTCTTTAAAAAACACTGCGAGGTTGCTAAAACCAGTTTTCGATTTAGGTATCCTTTTGCGAGTTATTCAACTTTAAAGCACATTTTTCGTAAAAACAGGCCGTCCTCTCCCCTCTCAAAGCCAAACAGCTGGCTCAAAAAATCTGAAAAAAATCATGAAAATAGTCCATTTATTGAACTTTAAGAAACACTGTAGCGGTTTTGATAACTTTTTTATTTCAGGAGTTTTAAGGTCTCTTAGAAAGCTTCATACAAAAATAAAGAAAACATAATTAAACAACAATTATCTATTGGACACGATTTTAAATCTGCCTACCACTATGGGTGACTACGTAACCCTTTTCTATGAGTGGCCTGACACGCACTTGACCAATTATGAACCGTATATACTTTTATACGCATTTAGTAAAGAACGGTTCTTTTGACAACAGACACTTCAATATTATTTATTTGAATAACTGAATAATTAATAAATGTATGGAACTAGGTACCTACATTGTTACAACTATCTTGGTTCTCAGTTGAGTTCGTTTAATTGACCGAGTTCTTCTCCCAAGGCTGTATCCAATTTGAAACTGACAGTTATCTACAGGTACACAAACAAATGCGGTGTTATCTGTGCATTATCTACATTTTTATTAATTGTACATAATGTAACCTCTTGTTGCAGGGTATACGTGTGCCCTGGTCTTCATCTTTCAAATACATATATTTTCATAATGTGCATTTCGAGTGTTGAACGTTTTATCAAGCAAATATATCCTAACGAGATTTCTTAATCTCGTTAGGATATATAACCTAGATGGCATTTATTTCACATAATTTTTGTTTCAATTCACAGCGATTTGTGCTGCAGTCGTTAATTGCTTTTAACCATCTACTACTAGACTTTGGGCTCTTAGAAATGACGTTTTGACCTAGTAGGTATACCACGAGATGGCCAGACGAGTTGATGAGTAGTGATACTGTCCTCAAGTTTGCTCCCTTATTCACTCACAGGAGTAATAATTAGGTGGTGACGCTGTGTTCTAAATCTGTCCCCACACGGAGAGTGCTTGTGCTTATGAATTATAAAATATAGTTGAATACTTCGTACGGTTAGAAAACAATAACACAAGAGGTTACGCAAGCAATTAGTTCGATCATAAAATTACTCGTATTATCGATAGTTCAATAAGGTCATTAGCCTATACCTACTCGCCAAAGAGAAACTAGACGCGTTTAAATAATTTATTCATTAACTAAAAACGTACATCCAAGCTTGTAATACCTACACTACTGTAAAAGTAACCTATACATATATATTTACACTAAACAAATATTTTTGAATCTGAAGATTTCTTTTGTTTAGTTGAACGCGCTAATTTGAGAAGTACTGGTCCGATTTGAAAAATTCTATCAGTGTTAGATATCTCAGGCCAGTTCTCAAGGAAGCTATAGGATATGTATTATCACGCTACGATCAAAAGGAGTATCGATGAAACATGTTGCAAAAACCGGAAAAATTGTGGCATTTGACACATGGGCTTACATACATTGCATGCGCAGCAGGGCAAATTTTCACAAGAACAAAGTATGAAAGAATGGTTTCCCTTATACATTTAAAAAAAAAAAAACAGCATATGTCTATCTTGTAAGGTTGACTCACTATTGACTTTTTTATGATCAACGAATTTGTTGTCGCTGTATAACAACACAACCACAAAAACTCAAGTATCACTCCGAAGAATGGCTCTCTCACAGTAGTGATTATAAATTTTATTATGATCGTATAGATACGTAGTAACGTACACTTGTGTAAGATTTCATTTTTAATAAATTAATATCACTTTTAAAATTATTTTATTTAGGTAATTGGAGGCGAGTTGGAGTGACGAGCTGCGTAAGATGGCTGGCAGGAGCTGGATGCGAGAAGCCCAAAATCGATCACAGTGGTGTCAGGTGTGCAATGGGAGAGGCCTATGTCCAACAGTGGACTGCGATAGGCTGATGATGATGATGATGATGATGAAGTAATTAATATAATATTTCACAAGTCGACGGAGCCTACAAGTTACTCGTAAATAACATTAGCCTTGTAATATCTCGTGGATGTCATAAAAACTTGTCGCTGTCAAGCAATCCCAAGAAATAACGACAGTCGTTTCTTTCGGCTATTTACTGACCACTCATTAATTAATCAGTAGTCAAGTTGTTAGGTAATTTATAGGCACCTAATCCGTGTTAATCTGCACGACATATTTTGTTACTTAGCAATCTTTTGATTCTACCTCTTCTGAAATTCTATCTTGCGCAATATGATGCATCTGTTAACCTGTGCATTACTACGATTTCTGTATGAGGGTAGTAACCCTCTGACAGAAAACCAACCTAAATTCGTTATGTTGTTGTTTTTTGTGACTGAGAGACTGTAGGCCCAGTGATACAGTGATCTCAAAAGGCCGCCATAGCGTAGGCTACAATACTGCATTGTGTGCGTTCGCAATGAGAATGATGTAGTGGAATTATTTACTCTTATTTTTTTTTAGAAGCTTTTTATTAGATTCACCTGTATGTTTGTTTGTATGTTTGTAACCGACTCCTTTGGGTGCGATTTTGACCCACTTTAAACGGCCAGTTTCGTTCAAACTTTGTAGATTTATCGAGGACCGATGAGAACACACTAATTTGAAAAAAAACTAAATAAAAAAATTATTAAAACAAATTTTTTAGTCTGTCTTAAAAAAATAGTTTAAAAAAACTAAACAAACGCTTATAAACTAAAAAGTTGAAAATAATTTTAATGTCACAAAGCGTGAGGTGCTTTCTGAAAATATTTCAATACCGTCGCCCCACGCTTTTTACATTAAAATTATTTTTTTAGTTTAAAAACGTGTTTGTTTAGGTATAATACTATTTCAAACGAGGAGTGACTCTCTTTTAAACACTACACTGATGATGGCAAGTTTTACCAAAAGCCTCAAAACCTTAGAAAAAATAAAACACGGTAGACAAAGTTCAACATTCAATAGGTAACTATATTTGTTTATAAATAAATACATTCTCTATGGGTTGTTCAACAGTCTACTGCAAGCTCTGGGCTGCACAAATAGATGTGTGTAGTTGACTAAGAGGAAAGTGACTATGGAGCCAAACATGGACCCCAGTTGAGTCACAGCTCCGCAGGCCCGCATGCCTTTGGCACCTCCTCTTCGGGCCCATCCGTACGCCCACATCCGAGCGTATGAGATCACGCCGGAAACATGGATCCAGCACAGCACCTGGAAGAAGTTCATTGCATGTTTATAATTTTAGTTATTTAATGAAGAAGTTGTTCAGTATACAATGGGTAATGTTCGTCGATGACACGGTGACCTAATAATCTCTAGTAATTATTAAAATATGGTAGAACAGTTTTTGTCTCTGAACTAAGAGGATTCCTCAATAAGGCATACAAAAAAGTGCTCTGTATTTATTTGGCTTATTAGTTTTACTCATTAATTAAGCCTCCAATAGTCCCCAAATTGGTCAGTTTTTTTCGTTTCAATCATAACTTAATTTCTATTCGATCATACAATTTTATAGGATACATCAAAAAGTGAATATTTTCAGGCACCACCAATGATAATATAATTGTAATTACTGTTGTGTTGTATGTAAGTGTAACTACACAATATTTTTACATACGCTTTGTTCTCTTGATAATTATAGTTGAATATTAATGGTTATTGATAGGTCTAAGATTTGCGAATAGATCAGTGAATGTAATTATTTACTTAATATTGACTTATTATAATTGCAAAACACATCCTTAACAATATTATAATCGCGAAAGTTTTTGAGTATCTATGTTTGTTGCTCTTTCACTCAAAAACTATTGAACGGATTTGGATGAATCTTTACAGCGATATAGCTTATATGTATATCAGAATAACACAGAGCCTACCTTTTACTGTAATAGCGGAGCCGCGAGCGAAAGCTAGTATGTTATTCTGATATACATATAAGCTATATAGATGAAAAATACAAAGACACTAGACTTACAACTAATATTTGACCGGCAGTGGTGTACACCAGCGGAGGCGTCGGACTGAGGAGCGCCGTCGCAATGATGTAGCAGAAAGGCAGCACAGTAACGGCCAACATCGCCCCTAGGACCTTGGGGCCAACAGGGCGGAGCCACACGCCCGCCAGGCACGCGGCCGGGTTGGCCATAGCGCCCAGCGTCACCGCCAGGTGGTACGCGCGCGCGCCGTACGGCATACACGAATACGGTTGCACTGAAGGCAATAAACCGTTGCTCAGAGCGTTTAGCACTAACATCAGCACTAGCACACATATCCAACGAGGTCTCCAAATTGATTTGTGATCTTTCGTTGCCTCCTCATTTTTGGCCGCCGCCACAAGAGTCACCTTCTCCGGACGAAAACCTTTGAAATTATTGATAGTAGTAAAGCTGACCAGACTAGTGGCCGACAGAGCGCCCAGCAGCAGCAGGAACACGGTTGTATCGAACCGCGGCGGCGGATAGTGCGCCTCCAACGTCGAATTATCCGCTGACGGTAAGCACTCCGGCTCTCCGCCGACACCTTGCACCAGAGCCAGTATACTCGGCAGGAAACCACTGAGTCCCTCCCCCACTAAGTACGTAGCGAGGTATATATCACGGAAATGTCTTAAGTACGGGTAGAACAACACTGAGCTGGTGCAGCCCACCAGCGCCGCGAAGAACGTTAACGTTAAGTAAGCGATCGAGCGCTCCGAGTCAAAAATCACACTTGTCTTATCGTATAAGAACGCGTTAAGAACTAAAGCTAGCGTTCCTATCGTTAGAAGGCTGTATATATAGAAGGCCTCTGATATTCTGGAGCTAAGCCTCCGGAGAACTCCGTAGCACAGGATGCCGACGTTTGCGAGCTGTATAGCTAGCACCATAGACGACGGGAGAGCCCAGCCCTCGGGCAGCCGTTTGACGAGCAGTGGCAGCTGCACGTACAGCCCATTGACTCCGAGCCACGTGCCGATCCCCCAGCACGCCATGAGCACGTCGAGGGTGACGCGTCGCTGAGCGCCCCACATGCTGACTGCAATGGTGTCGCCGCGGTCCAAGCACGGAGAGCTCTCCTTCTGCTCGCTCAACCTGCACGAGCGACACACCACTTTATTAGCACAATACCTTCATCACAATCATTAAAATAATAATAAACAGTTATTGTACGTATTAAATAACAACGTCAACATGATTTAGCCGTTAAAATCACTAAAGGAAAATTTATATTCAGTAGTATAAAAGTTATTAGTTATTACTGCATAAAGGACACATTGTCCACTGTTTCGAAATCTGAATAAAGAACGAATATACATGAGTACAGAGAACAATAAGCGTTATTTAGCTGCTTCTTATTGGCATGATATTTCTTATGACATATAGATGATAATATAACATGAGAGGTAAATAGACAATTACACACAAATGTAATACAACAAAATAGCAAGGCGAGGTGACGGGACCAGGGAGCGAGTCATTCGAGGAACGACTTACCACATACGCGGACCGGGGCCTTTTGCGTCGCGGGTCACCGAGATAGGATTGCACCAAACAACAACTAACCTTCTATCACTACATTATATATCACAAATGAAACGCTAATTGTACGTTAATGATACAGTGTAAAGCTACCATTTGATACTAAAGCGGTTTATTTAAGCCGCGATAATATCAATTCAATTTTAACGTTTTCTTAATTAATATCTCACTATTACATTGATTAAAAAGATCGTCTTAATTTTACGAGTGCATTCATTATTAACATGTCGTCTTGTTAAAATGTTGTCTTTATTTAAAAAAGCCATTTTTTGTTTTATACATGGCTTTGGAAACTCACCAAACAACAATGAACATTTTTTTTGTTAAAGTGTCACATATCGTAATAATAAGGTTGTTTATATTTCTGTATTATTTATAACGTTTTATTATGTTAATTCGCTTCAAATTTGATTATTGGGTGTTGTTGGTTATCGGATATGGTTAAACATTACATATTAAGAATGATTGATCACTCACATATTGTATGGTCTACTTCACTGAGATGTGTGCACACCTTTACGACAACGAATTGAAACAAAAACTAACATTTACATGTACACACAAGAGTTTCTTTGACTTTATTTATGAAATGATATTAATACAACACGACCAACTATAGAGACACACGGGACTAGAATGTGCGATGGTGATACTGCCTAAATGAGGCTGCGACGCTTATCACATAAATATGTAAATATCAAAAATGTGACAGAAGCCCAGATCCAAAAATGAATATTTGTTGGTTGCAATGTTTGATGTTCCAAATGTTAGTGATAAGATACGTTAGTGATGGCAGGCACCTACCGGTAAGTCGGTGTCATGGTGGGCTTAGCGGCTCTGGCGGCTTGCGGCGACAGCTAGCGTCCCGGCTGCGCCCGCGCCGCCGTTACTCAGCTGCGATTGCAACGTAAGCAAATAGCAATACCGTTGTAAGTTTCAAGCAATTCAAAGCTTGTGTTAAGAGCTCTAACTACAATGTTACAAAGCTACATATGGATATTGAGAGTTCCTGTTGTTCTAAATTCTGACTTGTGTAAGATTTGTTGAGTTGTACAGTGACGAATTAATAAGTGAACATGTAAAATATCAAAAATAAAATCATAACAATCATCTATTGGACATGATTTTAAATCTACCGTTAATAACCGTAATCTATGCGTGGCCTGACACGTACTTGGCCGATTTATTTCAGATATGGTTCTCCAAAAAAACCCTAAATTACGTGTTAATTTAGTAAATATGCATCATCATTGCACCACAGTACAGAGAGGTAAACGAATTTCAAAGACACGTATATATCAGGTACGGCTAGCTCAGTTTTGGATTGAATAATGCTGTGTTAAAGTTATTTTAATATGAATAACGACGATACCTAACAATGTCTTGTTACGTGTGGTCGCGTGTATGTTAACTGTAAATAGAAAACATTGGACTGAACTGCCTGCCTCGTTGGTTTAGTGGTTACCGTTTGTTATTCCCAAGTCGGGCAAACATCTTTTTTTTCAATATTTAAGCCTAACAAAGTGACTCTATTCTGCCAGATGGAAAGTATGAGTAGAATCCAGGAGTAGGGTCCACTTTCTGCATTAGTCTCCCAGCCTCCCGAGGCCAGTAGAATGATGCAGAATGAGTGGGCCTTCGGTTTCACACACACCATCGTTACCTTTACCATTACCTTTTTAAAATACTCTGAAAATGCTCAGATTAATTTTGCATTTTTCTGTTTCATGGTAAATCGTACTACATATTTACTAATTATTCTTAGAATATTAGTATCTGATGAAAATATTAAAGCGACTATGTTACATGCATGATGTTCGTGCGAGGCAGATGCGTAGTGTAGATAATTTGCCGGGCTAGCCATGTTAAATCGTGGCATGCATTCAATCTGAGATCATATTAGTAAAACAGTTGTACCTATAAGTTTATGTCATACACGATTGCCATGATTCCAAAATTGCACGCGTTTTCCTCGTCTAGTCGCGTAAATTTGCTCGTGCTACAAACCGGTATCTATAAGGTGTGGATTCCGTATAAAATTTGCCGAGTTACTCTTGAGATCAATAGGTAATAAGACGAATGAATGTGCACAGTCACAACAGAATTGGCATTGAATCCAAATTCGCTTAGTCATACCATCTGCTTGCGATAATACGGAAACTATAGTTGGTTTACTTTGCGCTTACACTAGCAAATACATTTAGTTTTATGAGTTAAGTTGTTTTGTTAGGAACTTTTTACTTATTTCGGGTTTCTAACTTTAAAAATGATATGCCTTATTTTACCTACTGAAGGCTTAATTAAAAAAAAAATACTTTCTTAGTAGATGCCCACGGCATAAAAAGTATTAGCTACCAAGATCCTAGAGGTTTACGATGGACGTCATTGATAAATTTGACTGATGATTTTATAAGCATAGGAATATAGGACCAAAACAAACAAAACAACTACTTGGAAGAAATAATTACGTATCTCTAATAAATTGGTATTTAACTTTAAAGTTTAAGACTACCTTAATCATCGTATGAAAGTTAATTAGCAATTTATTTATTTTGCGGACATCTTACACACATCTAGTCCTAAACTTAGCAGAGCTTGTATTATGGGTACTAGACAACTGATATAAAAACATCAACATATTTTTTTTGTAAATACATAGATATTATACATCAACATATTATACATAGAAATATACATAAAAATATTATAATACATAATTATAATAAATAATTATAATACATAGAAATAAACATAAAAATATTATACATAAAAAAACACCCAGACTCCGAAACAAATATTTGATCTGACCCGGGAATCGAACCCGGGACCTCTTGATCAGCAGCCGTATACGCTAACCACTAGACCAACAAGACAGTTTATTGATATATCATGTGATTACTGAAACAACACTGTTTTGTTTTCAACCGAGCGCTATTTACTCGTATTAAACACATTTAACTCGCATTTTTCTCTTTCACGAGAAACTTCTGTTTCACCGCGTGCCGATAATGCAGGAAGTCAAAACAATATTGTATATATCACAACTGTGCAAATTAAATATCGCTTATCTGATAAACATTACAATGTGGATTTACACGAGGCGCGTCTAAAAACATGTTTATTTCTTACTAGCTAAGTCCCGCGGTTCTTGTTGTAAACCGCGAGTAAAAAGCCGCGGGGCAAAGCTAGTCTAAAAACTATAGCCTAAGTTACTCCTTATGTCATCAGCATTGCGCCAGTAAAAGTCCCGTCAAGATCGGTCCAGCCCTTCCAGATATTACCCATAACAAACAGACAGAAATTGCTTTTGTGATGGAAATACCTTATTGACTTTCATGTGTTTACTATAAAAACTGTTACTTTTATATTATATACAGACACTTCCAGTTTATTTATTTGTATAGAAATCTGAAAACACAAGCCGGAATTGCTATCATGATCAAGTCTTTGATGATTCACTGTTGGCATAGGTTTTTCCTTGGAGGTTTTCCTCTACTATATAAACGGGTTGGTGTGGGTTTAAGTTTTCCTTCTTTTCTTTACAATCGTTTTTTGCTGCCTAGTTTTCTCCCCTTATCATCTTTTACGACAACTATTTCATAGTAAAGAGGGTGTTCTTAATTGTGTGGCGCAGTGGTAACGTATGGGAATTAAATATCGCTTATCTGATAAACATTAGAATGTGGATTTGCTTGAGGTCTCGGGTTCGAATACAGGGTCAGACCAAATGTTTGTGTGACACGCAAATATTTCTTATTTTCTTAATAATATGCGTTTATAAAAAAAAGTGTGTTTTATGTATTTATTATATCAGTGTTATTTCCTCGAATTGTCCCGAAATAGTACGACGCTCAAAGACTATTTACTACTTCAACATTTAATAAAGGCCAATATCCAATTGACCTGCCATTATGTGTAATAATTAATGAATATGTTGCGAAGAGACTGAGTGCAGTTCGATAGCAAGAATTATGCGAACAACCTCATTCTACATAATTGCTTGTTTGTGCTTCGGAAATCGATCGATTGTCTCGGCAAACATTTAATTTTACTATCACGCTGATATATTTTAGGTTTCATATCATATTCTAATGATGCAGACTGGACTGGTATAGATAGATACAAAATTCTTGCAAAACTTTAATAAATAATGATGCTGTGGGTATCTTGTTTTTTAAAGACAAAGGGAGTATCAAGGCGAAGTGATCATGACTGGCGTGTCACAGCCCAACGGTTGATGTTGGAAAGTTTTAGATGTGGTAATCGGGATTCCCGAGAGTCTCTACATCGCGATGTAGGATGAGCAGTTATTTAGTAGTTCGACGAGTCTTTGGTAGATGGCACTGTAGTTAGTTTTTGTAGCGCTGTTCGTGGAAGTTACCACAATGTAAATTTCAGTTTATTATCTGAAGTTTTAAATCTTCGATTCATACAATATTTTAATTACTCGTATCTCGTTAAATGATTAGACGGTCAACTGATAGCAAATAACCACCACCGTCCATTGACACCTAAAACTCAGTCACAGGCGAGCTGTTCGCTTTGGACTCCCCATCACCAAAATGGGGGATTACAGGTTTAGGCACCGGTAATCTAAATTGGTAAAAAGCAGAGAAAGAAAAGTCTAACACCGATTTTCTGTAAAACGATCGTATCTTTCCGTTCTAGCCGTCGACACGTCTCGAAAAAAACAATAAACATTAAAGAAAATCTCACAATATCAAACTTCCATTGTTCAACAGTCTTAAATCGATGTATCAAAACGCCTTCATAGTTAATAGATATGATCTCAAAATATCTATAAATCAAAATGAAAATTTGAAAGCAAAATGTGCTAGATTATAATGCTTCGTGAAAGGCATAAGAGTGATTAGTTGGATATCTATATTGGGACACGTAAAGCACATTACCAATTTGCTAATCTATATACTTTACTATGTGTTTGGTTAACATCCATGTACGTCTAGCCGATTTCGGTGACGGCGGTCAGTCTCAACATGGATTAGTCATAGTTCATAGGGAAGATAGAAGATACGGACAGGCTTTTAGTCCAATAGTGGACATTAAAAATCTGTTGGTGATGATGATTATTGACATTTTACTTGCGGTTCCTGTACCTTTAAGGCAGGTACACGCTGGCTTACAATGTCAGCTATCTACCAGGACAAGTACCGTCGAAATCCGTGAAGCTGTTCCAGAGATTAGCAGGAGTAAACAGACAGACAAAAATTTGAAAATTGTTTTTTTAAAGTTGTAACGTACAATACTTTCATATGGAGTTTCAATCAAAAACTACTGAATGGATTTTGATGAAATTTCACAATAACGTTGCTTACATCATTATCAGAATAACACATTATATTTCAGATATCTTATACACAGTTATTGTATTCTCATTTACAAAGAGATTATATAGATTTATTACGCTAACCACTTTAAGTTAATTATTAAATAGAGTAAAGTGTTACATTACCTACTAAAATACGTAATATATGATTAGTTTTCCCGTTATTTTATTACAAATTTGAATGGGAGCAGCAAATGGGAAGTATACTTTGGATAATAAAACAAGAATAGCCCACTAACCGGTTCATAAATGACGAATCTCTAATGTAACAAAAAGCAATCCAGATTTAAAGTGAGCCACTCGACATGAACAACCCTGAAACAACTTCTTCTCAGTGTTAAATCAATAGCCGGGAATGACGTAAGCAAATGTAAATAATTGAGTAAAGAAATCAGCAGTCTCATCGCCTAATTTATACAGTAATTAACAATTTATTTATTTTCACTCAAATTAATTGCAATTATCGTATTTGTTCAATAGAAACATGTAACATTATTCTTAATTCACCTGTCTATACAAATAAAGAAAAAAAATTGTGTTTGTTTGTGATATCAAATAAACAGTAGTTTATTAAATACATATATATAAAAGTAAATGCGGTACTTGTTCTGTCTCTCTGTTTGTTCCGACTAATCAGAAGGGCTGGACCGATTGTAACACAAATATGATGATATAGAAAGTAACGTGGCAAACTGTTTTTTAGACTAACTTAGCTCTTAGGCGACTTACAACATTCACACACACACACACACACACACACACACACACACACACACACACAGTACATTACTATCTATCTTTTTCTTTATCTTTTTTTTAAGCAACTCCCACATTATGAATATAAATTCTTGTGTCGCGGCGGACTTTACAAACATACATATGAATCTTACAAAATGTTATCCTACGTGGGATTTGAACCCACTACACTTGGCGCAGTAGAAAGCGACGTTGCGACCGCTTAAGCCACTAGGCCAACCGTGCAGTCAAGACTATGTCTATACATTAGACATTACTATAAAGTTTCGTAAAACCTCTCATGAAAACTGCGTATTGATATAAAAACAAAGTAACTGGTACCTGGTACCCAATCCTAACAAAGCCAATATTTTGGATATATAAGACTTCAGCTTTGCTTGTAACTGAATGTATATGCGTGTGTGTAAACATGTGCGTGTTTGAATGCATGATTATGTTACGAATTTCGTAATACAGTGCAACCTCAATATAACAAATCCGATGGGAACTCGTAAATATTCGCTATATCAAGTAATTTGTTAAACTGAGGTTTGTTATATTGAGGTAAGATTGGTCTAAAATTTGTTATAAAGAGGTGAAAAACATTTTTTTATTCTACTGTTTACATTCAACTTTCTTCTTCCGAAAACATATCATTAAATTTTAAAATTGTAGTCAATGTACTTGCGGGAATCCTGAACTTATTAGCTATGTCTAATTTTTTCATTGTAGGATTTTTGTCAACATAGATGTTTCGCTTTTCTGCGACTGATAAGGAACACCTTTTACATTTCTGAGTCATTGCTACTAGAATCTTCAACAACAGTGCCGAGCAGCACTGTTAACACTACTTTCCATCAAACGACTTAGATTGTTTTACGAAAAAAATGTATTAAAAAAAAACCTGTTGCGACTGAATCGCATACAATGGGATTATGGGTCATATTGATGGAAACGTTAAATAGAGGTTAATAAACAGAGGGGAAGGATCCACCTATTCATGCTTTTTTTGTTTAGGGGTCCTCCCCTAAAAAATTCGGGGTCTAACCCTAGTAAAAATCGTCTTACGGTAATAAATGAATTGTCCCAAAAGGGAAATAAACAAATGGTATCTATACAAATTAATAAATGCGTCAGTTTGTAATATCAAATGAACACTTTTTTACTAATTGCATATCAAAGACCATACGGTATCAAAAAGCAATTTTTAAATATTTTTTCTGTTTCTCTGGAACAGCCAGACCGATTTGGACGGGACTTTCACTGGCAGAAAGCTGATGTCATCGCTTCACTAAGCGTCGCTCGGCGGCGTTGCTTGCTATTTAAAACAATAACCTCGAGACCTAGAGCCTCGCAACCAATCAAGAAAACCAACAGCTGCTTAGCTCCTGTCTTTTTATTACTCTTTGGTCGGAAGTCGACAGAACCGGTAAAGCTGTTAATTGTCAGTAAAATACGTTGTGGAGGCACGGACATACGACCATTCTAAAATAAAATGAGAATACTTCGACTAGCTAAGGTGATCACGCTCGGCGCGCCCAAGACATGATGACAACAATGTCCTGGAGGCTTCACATTCCAGCCCCTGCAGTCTGAGGCTCGCTTTCTCACCAAAGACTGGCAATATCCTTTACCCTATCCTTATTTATTACTTCATGTTTGTCTCGTATCAAGGATCTACGAAGCAGCCACGGATAAACTCTGCAATATACGATATGTTTTGTTTAGTCGGTTCCTACAGTTCATAGTTTAATGGACACTAGCACCTCGATTTTTATTTTGCAAGCCATAAGGTCTTTTTTTGGTCTCGCAATTCCTGAAGCTGCCACCTACAATTCTGATTATAGTATTTGGATCGTAAAGTAGATATTTAACAAGAATTTAATATGTATTTATTAATTTATTTTTAACATTTTATTTCAATCGCAATGAAATATCATTACATTTATTCATTCACACGCTCAATAAAATACCTACTTGGTTTATATTTAACCCAGGTGTGTTTTCAAGGCTAGTATTAATATTACCATCACTATACATACATGATGACATTTACATTTTAAGTTAACTTACGTGTCAATAAGTGACGACTCATTTATATTATTTTTAAATTTAATGTTAGGTTAATTTTAACAGCGTACACGTTCTGTTGTCAGAATTCCTGTTTTCCTTTTGCTGAATTACGGGTAGGCATTAAACGTATACATTAGTTTTCATGTAAACGTCATTTGTTTTGACTTTCAACCTTCTCATTATGATCGATGATTTTCAAAACATCAACATTCGATGGTGAGAACCTACATTTGACACATTTTTACATATGTGTGTCTGAATCTCTTTATTTATTTCCCCCTCGAATATTGTAAAACTAAAATTATGTGACGAGATCACGACATATCTAACTTTGGGATAGGTAAACTTACCCATGGTTATCCATGGAAACGGACATGTTCATGTATTTTAATGTTTCCAATGAGCGATAATATCCAACCCGACTTTGAAGATATTGTAAAGGCCATTAAATTCGTGGAGCAAGTTTTTACAGACAAGATAAATATTGAATATGTTAATGATCAGACATTCAATATTAATACTATTAACTGCAGATAATTTTGAAGGAAAAAAACTACGTAAAACTGTAATCGATCTTTAAAATGACGTATTCCTGTGTAACATCGCATAGATATATAGATAACTCTTTATTTGCACACCATATTACAGTTACATGAAAGAACATAACAAGTCAGATACGTAGATGCAAAGGGCGGCTTCATTGCCCATTTAGCTATCTCTTCTAGTCAACCTTAGGATAGATCAAAATTTTACGGAGTACATTGCATTAAATAAGTAGGATTTAGTCAACGGCAGGAAGAATCATGTTTCGGCTGATGCAGTCACTTCCTACTGCGTGCGACGAAATAGAGTAATGCCTTCGTGAGTCAACCCTGGTTAGGAATATAAGCTCCCAAGAGTCCAACGTCCCAAAAAAACAGGTACTTACTTATAGGTAGATACAAATATGAGTTAATGTATGACCAACAATTAAGTTAATGTTACTATGCTCCGTTATCTTTACATAGAATAAGAAATGAAATCGCTTTTTGCTGTTTGTCCGCTTAGATCTTTTAAACTAATCGGCGGATTTAAACACAGTTTTAATAGATAAAGTTATTCAACAGGAACATTTTTATGTACCTATACATGCATATTATGGCGGCTCCACATTAGTGCCGTGAAAACGCAGCGGATTCGCGCCGTGAATTCGCGGCGCAAGTTGTGACCTCAACATTCACGGGATGCTCACAATATTTCGTGAAACCCGCTTCGAAATGGACGTAGAAGTTGCTGCTGCAATAACTTTGTTTGCTGTGGCTACATATCACTATGTAGACGTCCAAAACAAGAACACATACTACAATCATAATATACAAAATACTACAAAATAACTAACCATTTTACGATATAAAGATAACTGGACAGCAAACAGTCTTTTTTCTTCTTTAATTCTTTGATTTCAATATTCATTGTGGATGGGGCCGTGAATGTGGAATTGATGGATGCGAACGCCGCGCGAAGGGGGGCGCGAACCCTTTGTCGCGGGACAAAATACCGACTATGATCGGGGAACAGGCATCTAATGAAATATTTATGTATAGTCTTGTCTTTTATATATAATATCGAATTTCGGAAGTCTTTGGGGATTTCGCTCTATAAATGTTGTATTTAGATAACAAATTGACTTTATTATCTTTATTGGGTTTATTTCCGGGTATTATTTCAAGAAGCAACTGCTCAGGTAAAATTTCTTAATGGCCGTCACAGTCCGTGGCTACTAAAAAGAATACCTACTAGTATATAAATAAAGTTCATGAAGTGTGACGTTCCTAAAACCGTTTCTGTTTTGAAGGCTAAAACTCCAAGTCTGACCGTAATGTTTGAATGACCTCGCAGGTCACCACGACTTCATTTTGATATTCTTTACGATATTCGGTAGGTATATTTACTTACCAACTGACGTTCATGATTATTATATAATAAAAAATATCAAATACCTCCCGTAATATCTGCAATATACAGACCAAAATTTAAAAAAAGGCCTATTGCGTGTCAGGCCACGCATTAAATAGGATTACGTAGTCACCTATGATACGTGGATTTAAAATCGTATCTAACAGATAATTGCTATGTTTACATAATATTTCGTTATTTTGCTGCGAAGTTTTCCAAGTAAGCGTATTTTACAAGAAATTTATAACTCATAAAGTTATCTAAGCCGTTATAGTTTTCCTTTAAAGTTCATCATATGGATTACTATCATGCAATTTTTTAGATTTTTCAAGTTAGCCTTTTAGTTTTTAGAGTGGGGGGACGCCTTGTTTTGCCAAAAATGCCTTTAAAATTGAATAACTCGCAAACAGATACCTAAATGAAAAAATCGTCTTAACAAACTCATAACTGCCTTGTTGGTCTAGTGGTTAGCGTATGCGGCTGCTGATCAAGAGGTCTCGGGTTCGATTCCCGGGTCGGACTAATTATTTGTGTAATCTACAAATATTTGTTTTGGAGTCTGGGTGTTTTCTATGTATAATATGTATGTATTTACAAAAAAAAGTATGTTTATGTATTTATATCAGTTGTTTAGTACCCATAATACAAGCTCTGCTTAGTTTGGGACTAGATGACGTTGTGTGTAATATTGTCCGAAATATTTATTTATTATTTATTATAATGTTCTGAAAGACCTATCTAATAATACTCCACACGAATTTCATCAAGTTTCATCTTTTTGCACTAACCGAGTCGAGGACGGATATGACTAAACTCGGAAGCCCTGTGCTTCCGATCTATGAACGGAACATGGATAAATGCTTAGGGCTGCAATGCAGTTAACCTAACTGCAATAAATTCGTCAAAGGTACTGATTTTTAATTTATTTCTAGATTGCAGATGCTGCAGGTGCACTGCTTTTGGAACGCAATAATGGCTAGTAATCTAACCTTGAACAAAAAAATAATTTTGTTACCTAGTCAACTTGGTGACTCATCTCACACACCGCCATACAGCGCAACTAATTATTATTAACAAACCCATTGTAATTTTTTTGTAAAAAAGTAGCTAGTAGTAAAAAACTAAAGCTGCCACCACCCATAAAATACTACAACTCAAGAGACAAACTACGTTAGCAGACGGATATACGGACATCCATATGTTACGTTGTGGTGACTCCACATCAGCACAAACAGAAATCAGCGTGATCTATTAAAGATACACCGAACTACGTAGTAACGAGCAAACGAACTAAGTACTAATCCTAAATCGCGATATAAAAGTTCTCGCACCGATTAGCATACATACAATTTTCTAACATTAACCGTTGCGCCATGGCCTGTCAGACATGTCACTGATCGGTGGAACATTAATATTGTTCATCCACAATGCAATTGAAATTTAATCCCTCTATTTTCATTAATCACCCATCTCTATCGATCGAAGGGGTTAGCAGCTGGGAACAGTCTATCGATAGCTCACAATATCCATGCCAATACTACAAATTCGAAGGTAACTTTAATTTTATATTTAAGCCAACCAAAGTGACTCTACACTGCTTGATGGAAAGCATGACTAGAATCCAGGAAGTAGGAATCGCCATCCTTATTGTTAGTGTAGGCATGCAGCATGGTGACTTATACCATGGGGTCCTGGTCAGTTGTTTCTGCATCACACTCTGGCCTCTGGGGGTCGGGAGAATGATGCATATGATTGAGCCTCTCAGGTCTTACACTCACCAATGAAATGAGACAGCAAGAATGCTGTCATTATTAGTCTGTGTGGAGGTAGTACTGCCCTGATCGAGTCGGCCCAATAGTGCAAAAATCAGTGTGGCTGTACTACCTACCGTTTAACTGTCTGTCTGTTACACTTTCACTGATAAACAACATGAACATGAAATATGACATGACAATACTTTGATTTTGGAGGAAGGCTACACTTTACCTTGATATACATGAAAGCGAGTATTAAATATAAACCTATTTTGAAGTTTTCTGACAAACAAGAACAATCTCTTTGTTTGAGATGTTCCTCTTTAAATTGTCACATTGAGTGAAGTTTGTAAAGAATTATTTAGGGTTGGGTTTCGAAATACGTCACCTGAATCTGAGGGTTTTGGTGGTGTAGGGGGCTTAAGGGAGTTAGTCTTAATCCCCCCTAAGTAATTTTGGCTGCCGGAGTTGCGTCTAAATATTTTTAAAAAAAATTCAAAAATTCTTAAATACAATTGCAATTATGCAAAACGGAACGTATTTTTATGCTTTAGTACAGTTTTTAAAATGTAATTTTTAGTTTTTATATGAAAAACGTGAAACGAAACGCAACATTTTGACACTAATTGACAGCAAATTTCAAATTTAGGGGAAGGTGGGGACCCTTCGTACGGTTTTTACATTTTATTTTTATTTATTTTTATTTTTTCATGAATCAATCAACTGACAGCTTAAATTTATAGTCTAACTATCTGAGATTCATATAAAAAAATTACACATGATTTCATCTGATGTTTCAACCATAATTATGATTTAAAGGAAATCTGGAATTTGTACGAATCTGCCCCAACAACGGGGCACCTATGTACAGTGTTACCTTCGTACGCTGTGGGGTATTTCGTACGTGCGATTAAAACAACACATATAAATCAAAGTTCTGTTATTAGCAATGAAATTAAACACAAAAATAAAGTTAATTTTTTTCCATCCACAGCTTGTCTACTTGTCTTTATTGGTTTATAAGTCCGCACCATGTTTCTGAGAAGAAATATTAAGAAATAGGTATCAAAAATATATACATACAGGACAAAGTTAATTCAAGAATTAGCAATCAGCACACTAACACACTAAATCATACCTACCTACCAGTTGGACCACATTCGTACGCGTTCAAATGTGCCCCATCTAGTTCTGTCCGAAAGTACCCCACTAACTGAATAATAACAAAATATGACCTCTTTTAATATTAATAGGAAAACGTCATAAATTAAGTATTGAAAACGTATATTAAGTATATTTTGCTACTTACTAATAGAATACTCTACACGAAAACCTATTTTATCTACGGTAACAATAGACAAAAACATTGATCAAAAAATTACTTACCTAGCGCGAAAACACGTTCGTGTCTGTCACTTCAGTCTCACCGGTGCGAATGGCGCGATACTACGTTGACTTAAAGTTGGTACCTCGACTCATGCACACATACAAAAGCAAGACCGTACGTTGTTTCGTTCAAGTTTTATTTTGACTGTATGAATGTGCCCCGCGTACGAAGGGTCCCCACCTTCCCCTATGTGTCATTCCTTTGCTTTCGAGTTTAAGTGAATGTGTTCTTCCGTATCGATTTGTGTTCTTTCTACGACTTGGCTACGTTCTTGGATTCTGTTTGGATTGCTTTACTGTAATTAATTAATCAAGGTAATTATATTGGCACAATCCGACTTCATTGGGTTAGGTTAGATGGGTAAGGCGGGAGCGTAGCGCAGCGAAGCTGCCGCCTTACCCATCGTGGTTATTTTTTTTTAAACCACCCAGAAATAGGAGCCCCGCGTAGCGGGGCTCCGTCGACTATAATGCATAAAGCAATAAAACATGTATATAAAGTGGTATAAATAATGTTTGTACAAATTTCTGTTTTTGATTTTTCCAAAGGGAATCAAGTATTTTCGGCGGGTAAAAATGGTGAGGCAGGGTTCAGAGGGTTCAGACCCCTCCCCCATCCCCCCAAAAACTCACAACCCCTTAAAATGGCGACGTATTTCGAAATTTTTACCATTTCTGTTTTTAATTTTTTCTAAGGGAACCAAGTATTTAAAGGCAGGTAAAAATGGTGAGGGGGTGTTCCGACACCTCCCCCCCTCCCCCCCAACCACTCACAACCCCAGGATCAGGTGACGTATTTCGAAACTTTAACCATTATTTACTGAAGTTCCTGCAATATCCAATTTATTATATAAGATGATGCACATATAGCTGTGAGCCTTCATCATTAAGCAGGCACCACACTTCGCTATTCGCTATTCGTTATGCGGGTTATTCGCGCGCATACGGCGAAGTGTGGAGAGTATATTCGCCAATATTCGCTTTATTCGTACGCATCGAATAGCGAATCGCATATTCGTCGACTTGTCGGTTTTTTGACACACTTCAAAGGACACGAATAAGGCGAATACACGCATCGACTGCCCACACTTCGGACGGGTAGTGAAGTGCCCTGTGCATAACTAACAACCATAGACTATAAAACAGTTTTTGAAATAGATAAATCAATTAAACGATTAAAATAACCTATCATATGATCAACATAATTTGACTTCATTGAAGTATTGTTTCTGTCAATTTAATAAAATAAAAAGGAAATTAAAATAATATGTTTCGTTCGTTCATTGACCATTAAAAATGACAATGATCTGTGCATAACTAACAACCATAGACTATAAAACAGTTTTTGAAATAGAATAAATCGATTAAACGATTAAATTAGTTTATTATATGATCAAAATAATTAGACTTCATTTAAGTATTGTTTCTGTGAATTTAATAAAATAAAAAGGAAATTAAAAGAATATGTTTCGTTCGTTCGTATGGATTCGTTTCGTTCACCATAAAAATGACAGTGACACATCTCTACAACACTCATATTTGCCTTATTTGACATACCAGTTCGAAGTGTGGTGGCGTGTTTGTTGTTTGCGTGCATAATAAATATTCGGGCGAATACGGCGTAGACAAATAACGAATAGCGAATAACGAAGTGTGGTGCCTGCTTTAGAATAGATAGCCAATTTGGCAAATATAGGTAACCATATAAATTTCAAAAAAGCATGTAATTTAGGAATTCTGTGGTGTTAATTAAATTTATTATCGGAAAAATATCAGTGACAGAAAAAATATTTAAAGGTTTAAAAAAAATATTTAATTATTACTTTCTAGTGTTGTCAACAGGAATTAAAATTATACAAAGATTTTTAGCATCACAGAAAAACATTGTGTAAACATTGTATAGTCTCTGGTTACAATATTTTTTAGGAAATCTGTTTATTCATTATTCAAAGTGTGTGTGAAAGTGTAAAATTATTTGGTATGATGTTAACCTTATAACCAATAAAGGACAATATGTTTAACCCTTATTAGGTTACCCAGAGACAAACACACAGAGAAACAAAAATAAAAGAAGAAAACATACCTACTTTTAGTGTTAGTATTGTACATGGTGATGCATTTACTTAGCAAAATTATTTTATGTGGTAAACAGATACTATTACATCTATTTATATTACTACCAACCTGGCCTGGCTTCACACGGAAGTCTTTGAAATAATATGATTTTATCTACTATAATAAACACATACTTCAAAACTTTTTCTTAAATCACTTTATCAACTGCTGAAAATTGTATTACAATCGGTGGAGTCTTTAAAAGTTCTCAGCGAACAGACAACAGGAGTGACTTTATTTTAGGGTTGGGTTTCGAAATACGTCACCTGAATCTGAGGGTTTTGGTGGTGTAGGGGGCTTAAGGGAGTTAGTCTTAATCCCCCCCAAGTAATTTTGGCTGCCGGAGTTGCGTCTAAATATTTTTAAAATTTTTTCAAAAATTCTTAAATACAATTGCAATTATGCAAAACGGAACGTATTTTTATGCTTTAGTACAGTTTTTAAAATGTAATTTTTAGTTTTTATATGAAAAACGTGAAACGAAACGCAACATTTTGACACTAATTGACAGCAAATTTCAAATTTATGTGTCATTCCTTTGCTTTCGAGTTTAAGTGAATGTGTTCTTCCGTATCGATTTGTGTTTTTTCTACGACTTGGCTACGTTCTTGGATTCTGTTTGGATTGCTTTACTGTAATTAATTAATCAAGGTAATTATATTGGCACAATCCGACTTCATTGGGTTAGGTTAGATGGGTAAGGCGGGAGCGTAGCGCAGCGAAGCTGCCGCCTTACCCGTCGTGGTTATTTTTTTTTAAACCACCCAGAAATAGGAGCCCCGCGTAGCGGGGCTCCGTCGACTATAATGCATAAAGCAATAAAACATGCATATAAAGTGGTATAAATAATGTTTGTACAAATTTCTGTTTTTGATTTTTCCAAAGGGAATCAAGTATTTTCGGCGGGTAAAAATGGTGAGGCAGGGTTCAGAGGGTTCAGACCCCTCCCCCATCCCCCCAAAAACTCACAACCCCTTAAAATGGCGACGTATTTCGAAATTTTTACCATTTCTGTTTTTAATTTTTTCTAAGGGAACCAAGTATTTCCGGCAGGTAAAAATGGTGAGGGGGGGTTCCGACACCTCCCCCCCCCTCCCCCCCAACCACTCACAACCCCAGAATCAGGTGACGTATTTCGAAACTTTAACCTTATTTTATATTATATACTATATTTAGATGATTTTATAGATATTCACCGAGAAAATAGAACAGAATTAGCAACTGATTATGGAACAAATTTAAATTAGTTTTAAAAATCTAAACAATGAATAATAACTAAATGTTTATAAGTTTTTAAATGATAGTGCAAGGCTTGCATACCATTTACTTTAATTTGATAACCTCCATCATAAAATGGGTAACAGTCGCCAATTTAGATAAAACATTTAAATTGACCTTGCCTATAGTATAAATTGCTTGTAATAGTAGAATAAGTAAATTACAAGTCATATTTGTTTAAAAGTCCTGAATTGACTTATTTTAATTTGAAAGACTATTTTGTTAGCTTTCGAAGGGCATATAAATATAAGCATTACAGGTATTAGTTATTAGTGTAATGGTTAATCATGTACCTGATCTGTGTGTTAGTCAAAATAAAAATGTGCAAATTAATAACTACATACTGTGCCAATCACTGGTGTTACCACTTCACTTAAGGAGAAGCCATTCACCTGAAAACCACAAAGTGTAGTTCTACAAAGCATTTCACACAGCACAAACTTAAAAGAACAAGAGTAAAAAGAAACATATAGAGTTTACTATTTATATTTACTAAGGATATATGCTTATACTAATGAGAAACTTTGCTTGACATATCAAGATGTTTCACTCCTTGAAAGAGGGACCCTCACTAGATTCGACACCATTGAAGTACCCTCAAAATTTATACATGCGAGACAAGTCATATATATCTCTAACAACTATAGAAGATCTATGTAAAACATTTAAATATTTACCATGAAGCTAAATAAAATATTTATGCACTTTTTATCACTAGATTTATAGATCATGCATATAAAACACAACTTTTAAATTTAAAAATATACATTTCATTAATAATTTCTGATATAATCTATGAATTAATATCATAAATTTATAAATTCTCAAGCAATACCATAAATACAGGAAAAGCCTTGACTTTATACATTGAAGTGGATCTATAAGTCTATGTAAATCATAGCGTAGAATTAAAAATTGATTTTTTTATTTAGGTATATGTCAGTAAAGTAATTAACATAAAGTTATTGTAGAGGTATATTTAAAAGCAAAGTCAAGTAGAGTGCGACAACACTATATTTTTAATTAAAGCCGTGTTCCAACAAAACTGTTACTAACCTTACGTTATCTTCCATGTCTTCTCCAACACAATACTATCACTAATGAAGATCTATATTCTGTGACCTATATCACAATACAATTTGAACTGTTGATATAACTGGGTTTCAAAGGTTGCACAAAAATTTTGTGGCCTTACATCATCATTTTTACGTACAAAAATAAACTTATTTATAACATGACAGCTATTTAAATAAATAATATGTGAAAATTCGTAATAAAATTAATTGTTTTAACATAACTGTAATCAACTGTAATATTAAATTAAGTAGTGAAAACTTAGTTTCATTTATTTCAGCCTGTCATGAGGACATGAGCACATTGACTGACAGCAGCACTGGAGTTTTTGACATTGACAACGAACTGACAGTCAGCTGGTAAGTTGATTGTGGAAATCTGGGTTATCTGTGACTGTGTGCAGATTATTCAGAAATTTTATATTGCAAAGAGGGATCGTTGTTTGTTTTTTCGGAAGACGGTCCCATTTCATCTCATCCACATTTTTTTTATCATCAAATTGATGACGACGACTTCGACGACTTGAAGACTAGAAATTGAAGACGTTAATTAATTACTTGACATTGGCAGAATCATCATCATCATCATCATCAGCCTATCGCAGTATTCGCAGTCCACTGCTGGACATAGGCCTCTCTAATTGCACGCCACTTAGTTCGATTTTCAGCTACTTGCAGAATGAATAGCTGATATTCGGCTGATTGCTATTTCATCAAAAGAAAAAGAAGAATATGCAAAGAGGTCAATTTCCAGTATAAGCGGCAAAACTTGTTGAAATATATATACAAATATTAACCTTTAGTCGCATTTTTCTTCGATGGTAGTAATCAATATATATAAAACTGTTCAACTAGTAACTGACTGACAGCGCATAGCCCAAAATACTGGGCGCAGAGAAGAATTTGACGTGTTTTCCTTGAGGAGCGTAGGCGAGCACTGAGAGAAAATTTTAGGAAATTCCATCAATAAGGGAGTTAAAAAGGCAATCAAACTGACATCAGAATAACACGCAAAAGCTAGTAATAATTAAAAGTCAAGTTTATGGACTATAATCGTATTAATAATAGATGAACGGTTTTACTTACGTGTGTATTTCGAATACTTTTCGATCGAGGTCACCTCCTTTTTCAAAGAATGAAACGTTCTGCCACGGCGATGTACGACTTTGCAATAACTAAAATTTGCTAATTACGCAACTACGCGCTTTACAAACATTTATACAAATTACACGTCCTACTTTAAATCCTTTTTAGTACCTACCTACTTGTTATGGACTTTAATAAGTCCGGTTGCACACGGAACAGGAATCACATCAAGCACAGATTTGGCATGTGAGGAAGTCTCTATAGAAGTTGTACCTATAGGATTGAAACACGCTAACAAAAGTCCATAAAGACGAAATGGATGAAATATTTATAAAATCAATTTTGTAGACTAATTTCGGTCAGTGGTGTTACTCGCGGTTTATAACTTTTTGTTACACAACGGGACTCAGGTAGTCTATACTTATAAAGCTGAAGAGTTTGTTTGTATGAATGCGTTAATTTTAGGAAGTAATGGTCCAATTTCAAAAATAGTTTCGGTGTTAAGTGGTCCATTTATCGACGAAGGTTAATTACTTGACATTGGCAGAATCATCATCATCATCAGCCTATCGCAGTCCACTGCTGGACATAGGCCTCTCTAATTGCACGCCACTTAGTTCGATTTTCAGCTACTTGCAGAATGAATAGCTGATATTCGGCTGATTGCTATTTCATCAAAAGAAAAAGAAGAATATGCAAAGAGATCAATTTCCAGTATATGCGGCAAAACTTGTTGAAATATATACAAATATTAACCTTTAGTCGAAAACAATACATATCATCAAGCTATAACCGGAGTGTCTGAAAAAATGATACAAAAACGGGACTAAATAATTCCTGCGCTGCGGTAATTGTTAAAGTTTTACAAAAACACTATATGAAAGAATTTTTCCTCTTAAAAAGTAGTTAAAAAGCCCGCGACAATATCTTGTAAGATTGGCTCACTATAACCTGTTTTATGAGAATCAAATTTTATGATGCTTTAAAAAATCATAGTACAGGTAAAAGGAGGCGCAGGGTCAGCTATGTATTATAAATTGCAAAGTAAGTGTCACTCTATCACGGATAAACGGCTGCACCGATTTTATTGTTTGAAGGACAGGCTTTTTTTTATCGAGATGACCGACATATATATGCGGGCTGAGCCACGCAAGTATAATATATTCATAGAGCAGAAATAGTCTATATCAACTCGTGCATCACCAGTGAGTATGGGCGTGCCACAAGGCTCAATTCTGGGTCCTTTTTAATTTTTGATGTATATAAACGATTTGCCATTTTTTACTAGTAAGTTATGCGATATTATTCTATTTGCTGATGACACTTCTCTTATATTCAAAACCAATCGCAAAAACGATTACTCTGACGAAGTAAATAGGTCCCTCGCATTAGTCCTTGACTGGTTTACATCAAATAACTTGCTTTTGAATTCTAAAAAAACCAAATGTATTAAGTTTAGTTTGCCAAATGTAAGGAATATCAGTACAAATCTAGTTTTTAACAATGAAGTTATTAATTTTGTTGATTCAACGGTTTTTTTGGGAATTACTTTAGATAGTAAGTTACAGTGGGGCGCCCAAATATCGTGTCTCGCAGGGAAACTCAGTTCTGCAGCGTATGCTGTCAGCAAAGTCAGACAGCTTACGGATGTGGAAACAGCAAGGCTAGTATATTTCGGTTATTTCCACAGCGTCATGTCGTATGGCATTCTGCTATGGGGCAAGGCAGCTGATATTCAAACAATTTTCATTCTCCGAAAACGTGCAGTGCGTGCGATTTACAAACTAGGTGCACGAGTTTCCCTTAGAGAAAAGTTTAAAGAGATAGGCATTATGACAGTTGCATCACAATATATATTTGCAAACATTATGTTTATAAAACAAAATATGCATTTATATCACAGGAATAGTGACGTTCACTCGGTGAACACGAGACATAAGCATAAATTAGTAGGTCAATATCATAGGCTACATAAAACGCATAATTCATTTAAGGGTCTTTCCGTGCGATTTTTTAATAGGTTACCAGCTAGTGTTATGAGTCTATCAGTGGAAAAGTTTAAAAATGTAGTCAAAACTTATCTTATACGTAAAGGTTATTATATAGTTGACGAATTTTTAAATGATAAAGAAAAATGGATTTGACTACTTGCTCCTTATCATTTTATTCTACTCATGTGAATGTTGTTATCACATTGTTTAAGAGCATGATCTTACTTTTGTAAGTAAAGATTCTACGTGACTAATAAAGGCCATTCTTCTCTTTCTTTTGATCTTATATTTAATATTTAATCTTTCGTTACCAGTAATTTGGCCAATATTTGAGCACATATAGTTTTTACCTTTCTTGTAAGTAGATGCTCCTACTATGTTGTACCCACTGAGGCTGTTGTTTTTTTTTTTTTAAATTAGCATAAGTTCTAAATTTTAATCACTATAATTTGCATCAGTCCTCTAACATGGTGTATAGTATATTAGTGGCAGCACCTTACCCCCATATCAGGTTTATAAACATTAAAACTATGTAAACATTGGCGATTTGAAAGGAGTGGCCGCGAGTTTTTATTGCCATGTTCTTTTCTCCGGCTCTACCTATTGTTTGCGAACATGGCATAAATGTACATGTAGAATCTTGACCTGTCACAAGAGATGTATTGCATCCTAAGTGAATAAAGAATTTTGAATTTGAATTTGAATTTGAATTTGCAACTCTGTCCGGATCTCCATAATGTAATAAATAATACCTTTTTCAATTTCCTTTCATTTACTCCTAATTAAAAAAAGGCGCCAGGTTGTCTATATATAAAATATGCCTCTGTACCCTCATGGATTTAGCGAGAGTTAAAATAAAAGTTAGATATGAATTGACTTACTATTTCTAATGCATCTGTTTGTTCCGACTAATCTCTGGAGCGGCTGGTCGAATTATGACAAGATTTTCACTGGCAGATAGCTCTAAATATAAGGAGTAACTACTTTTAGACTAGATTCGCCTATTATTATTATTTCGCGGTTATTTTTGTAAAGGTATAAAAGCACCCACTGGCAACACCGCGGGACTCGGCGAGTGATTTATAATAGATCCGGTAAATACATCACTATGGCACATGCAGTACTTGATGAGGAAAATAATTAATAGTCCTATCAGAATATCTGTGTAGAGTAGTTAAAAAGGTTTTATAAATTTGTTTATATTGATGTCTTCTAAAACGACTCTATTGTGCCTGATCTATGAAGAATGAGTAGAATCCAGGAGAAGGGGCCATCATCCTCATTGTAAGGGTAGTCAATGCAGCATGGTGACACACACCATGGCGGCTTTGTGAGAACATTCTCCCCACCCTCGAATTATCCGGAAGAATGATGCAGAATGTTTAGGCTTCCGGTCTCACACTCACCAACAAAAAGTGACAGCACGATTGCTGTAATTTTAGGTTCATCATCATCATCATCAGCCTATCGCAGTCCACTGCTGGACATAGGCCTCTCCAATTGCACGCCACTTAGTCCTCGACTACTAAAATAAAAAAAGTAAATAAAAAAGGTTGTAAATAAAAAAGTAAATTCGGTTCGACAGTTATTTTAATTTAAAATTTCAAAAAGCAAATACAATATAATCTCCGCATGACTCGTCTCATAAAGCTTTACACGTAAAGTAGTTATCTTTAATAGTAGATAATAATAAATATAACAAAGTTGAGAAGTACTCTGCGCTAGGGCGGTGCTGCTGCCTACTTGTCCTTCTCGCTGTCCGCCTTGCGGCCGAGCGGGACGGCCGCCCGCACCCTGCACAAACAAACAAACAATCTATTACAACACAAACAATTAACAATTCTTTCAATTAATTGTTCTAATGGTGCTTTCTATGTATGTATTTCCAATAATTTTAACAAAAAGGAACCGACTTCAATGAAAAACTACCCAAATTGCGACATTGTGCCTATGATATTTGAGGAGTTCCCTCGATTTCCTTGGGATCCCATCATCTGATCCCGATATGGTGACGATGGGACCACCTGTAAGCTACGCCCATTCCAATGCAAAAAGAATTTTTGAAATCGGTTCATAAACGACGAAATTATCGCTGAACATACATAAAAAAAAAAAAAAAAAAAAAAGATTCCGACGAATTGAGAACCTCCTCCTTTTTTTTGAAGTCGGTTAAAAAGTATGTTTATGTATTTATATCAGTTGTCTAGTACCCATAATACAAGCTGTGCTTAGTTAGGGGACTAGATGATGTTGTGTGTAATTTGTCCAAAATAATACTAAAGATTTCGGACATCTTACACACAACGCCATCTAATCCCAAACTAAGTAGAGCTTGTATTATGGGTACTAGACAACTGATAAATACAACATACTCGTTTTTTGTAAATACATACTTATTATATAGAAAACACCCAAACTCTGAAACATATATTTGTGGATCACACAAACATTTGGTCCGACCCGGGATCGAATCCGAGACCTCGAGCACAGCAATCGCATGCGCTACCTCTGAGCCACCGAGACAGTCAAATAATATATCAAAATCATTTTATTTTGCTAGAATCTTAAATCATACTAACGATTTATGGGTACAAAATGCTTCTTCAGAAGTGTATTTATTGTAGAAATTAATCGAGAAATGAAAACGACAATCAAAGTGCAGTGAAAGAGTGTTGTTGTTGATGTGTGATGTTGTTTGTGGTGGTGTTGGTGGTGATGTTGGTGGTGGTGGTGGTAATGGTGGTGGTGGTGGTGGTAATGGTGGTGGTGGTGTTGGTGTTGGTGGGTGTACTCACTTGGCAGTGATCTCGTTAATCTTGGCGCGCGCCAGCTCCAGGTTGGCGTCGACTTGCGCCTTGTTCATTTCATACGCCTTCGGCAAAGTGAACAACGCTATCCATCCTGGAATAATAATAATACAGTTGTATAAAAATTAAAAAAAAATTAAAGAAAAATATTCTGTGAAATTTGACATAGGTAATGTAGTCAAATTCGCTATAACCTGTATAAATTTTTTTTTATATTTAATTCTAACAAAGCGTCTACTCTGCCTGATGGCAAGCATGAGTAGAATCCAGGAGTAGGGGTCACCTTCCGCATTGTGAGGGTAGGTAATGCAGCATGGTGACCATACCATGGCATGGTCAGATGTTTCTACATCGTTCTTCTAGCCTCCAGAGGCTGAGAGATTGATGCAGAATGATTGGGCCTCCGGTCTCACACTCACCAACGCAATACGATAGCAAGAATACTGTCATTATTAGGATGGTCTTCTGTGTATATATAATCTGTATAAATTCTGTGTAATATATGTTTATGATAATATAAATAATAAATAAATTTCGGACATCTTACACAAAACATCGTCTAGTCGCAAACTAAGCAGAGCTTGTATTATGGGTACTAAACAACTGATAAAAATACATAAACATACTTTTTTTTTTGTAAATACATACATATTATATACATAGAAAACACCAAAACTCCGAAACAAATATTAGTGGATCACACAAACATATGGTCCGAGTCGGGAATCGAACCCGAGACCTCTTGATCAGCAGTCACATACGCCAACCAGCAGACCACCGAGACAGTCGTATGTAATGCGAGTGATTAATGCGGCGAGCAGCGGGCGGCGAGCGATCAGAATAGTCGGATAAATATAGGCATCTTACAACTTGTATTTTTATTAATTTCGCTCGCATCGTCACACCTCGCATATCGAACTGTACTCCACAGATATACTGTTACATTATAAGTTAAAGAATTTTGAAGTAATCTTTTCGTGAAAGCGTTACTTTTATTTGAATTTTTGTGTTGATCAAGTTTCAGGTGTTTCAGATCAGTTTCAGGTGTCATAAAAGGCGACTAGGGATAAACTACGCAAGACAACATCAATGCAAAGAGAAGGAAAACTTGAAACCAACCCTATACCAACCCGTCTGGCCAGCGTGGTATAGAAGGCCACAACCCCTTTTCTAAGGAGAGGCCTATGTCCAGCAGTGGACTGGTAAAGGCTGTTGATGATGATTGATGAAGTTTCAGGTCAAGCCTCGAGGGTCACACATAACCAAGGCACCTTACATACAATATGTCATCCTAGTAATATCCCTACTAATCCTAACTAATAATATAAATGCGAAGTAACTCTGTTTGTTACGTTTTCACACCTAAACCGCTGAATCGATTTTGATTAATTTTGGTATAGAGATAGATGGAACCTTAGGAAAGGATATAGGCTACTTTTTACGGGCGGGCGAAAACTGGTTATCTATAAATGCGAAATTTACTGAAGATGAATGTTTATTATTCTCTCACAAAAACTACTGAACGGATTTAGATGAAACCTTACAGAAATAATGATTTCTCTATCGAATAAACTCGATTTATTTGTGTTCATATAACTTATTTTCAGTACCAACTACTATATAGTAACACTAACACAACACGAACTTCGTACCGCCCAACTATGAAATCCCAGAACTTGATCGCAGTGCCACAGTACAGGGTCCAATTGCAAATCTAAACCATTCTCGAACCTACTTGTACACACAAATTCATCAACATTTTCGAACCTACTTGAACACATAAATTCATCAAAATCGGTTCAGCCGTTTAGAAGGAGTTTAATTACAACGAAAAGTGGCATTGAGTTTAACATATTTAGATTATTCTCATGATAATATTACATGTGGCAACATCTGTCAGCCAGCAATAGTCTAGACAAGTCTACATACTTTTCAAATAATAAAGAAGAAGAACTATGAAAAGACAGTTACCGAGTATGATCAGCGTGATGCCATTGAAGCAGGCCCCGACGTACGTGAGGCACCACAGCAGCACGCCGAACTTCAGCGAGTCCACCAGGTCCTCCACCAAAAATAGCCTGGAAACAAATACACACCACCATAAACACACCGATTCACATCCCACCTCACTATGTATAATGTTATAGACGAGTGCATCATCATCGCCTATCGCAGTCCACTGCTGGAGATCGGCCTCTCCAATTGAGAGTGAGATGAGTGTATAGTTATAATGAAAAAATTCGTAGGTAGAAGAGCCACGGTGATGTCAGCACGAATAGGCCAGCTCGACTGGGGCAGTACTACCCTCACACAGAAGACCATCCGACATAATGATAGTACTCTTGCTGTCGTATTTCGTTAATACTCACCAAACCAGGCCTCCATGGTATGGGTGGTGCCTTACCCTCACAATGCGGATGGTGACCCCTACTCCTGGATTCTACTCATGCTTTCCATATCATAATTGAATGCACGCATTGGATTTTGGTTTAAACGTCACCGCTGCTTTCTAATGCTCTCAGTGTTGTGTGGTCGAACCATGGGACAACACTGTGTGATACATAAATAGTGGTTCTGAGTCTAAGTGTTCTTTGTGTCTGTTTTATGTATGTTTGTAAATTCTCACGCGACACAGAATACATTTCTCATGCAGTGATTAAAACTTACTGTACATTATAATTGTAAAGTTCACATAAAGTCGACATCGAAATATGATATTTCCTAAAGTGTATTATAACAAGTAGGTATTACTAGTATCATATAACAGATAAGTCTATTCATACATTTAACTAATATCAATTCTAGTATACGGGTATACCTATCGCTCCAAATTTATTCAGCTAAGTAACAGGATGTGTGATTGTGTGAATAATATATGTGTGAATAATATATGTATGAATTATAATTATTTATAGCACCGTCACGTCACCCCAATGTCACACAAGATCATCACTAGTTCTATAGGACATCGGCTATTTAACAAACATCGAAATATCTTTACTTACACGCGTCATCTAGTCCCAAACTAAGCACAGCTTGTATTATGGGTACTAGACAACTGATATAAATACATAAACATACCCTTTTTTGTAAATACATACATATTATACATAAAAAAACACCCAGACTCCGAAACTAAAATTTTCTGATCACACAAGTATTTGGTTCGACCCGAGAATCGAACCTGACGCACAGCAGTCGCATACGCTACCACTGCGCCACCGAGGCAGGCAAAAATGAATTTGTCCACTCAAACGACAATCTTCAAGGTTAGTGGGACTGGGGATGAATATCGAAAAACGATAGTTATGCACAATAGGCATGTACCCCTGAGTCCCGTGACCGTAAGTGGCACTAGTATTGAGGTTGTGCAAGAATACATCTATCTAATTTTGCCAAACAATCCAACTCGACCGGTTAAGCCGGGTGGTGTATGGGAAGCTCCGCCATATCTTTGAATCGCCGATACCCCAATCGCTAAAGACTAAAGTATTCAACCAGTGCGTCATACCCGTAATGACACACGGAGCTGAGACGTGAACACTCACTATCGTACTGGTCCATAAGTTTAAAGTGGCTCAGCGTGCGATGGAGCGTGCGATAAAATTCGTAATGAGGTTATTCGACAGAGAACCAACAAGCAGTACGTTGAAGTGGAAGTGGGTCGGTCATCTCTCCAGACGAACTGATGGTCGCTGGTGCCAAAGTGTGCTTGAGTGGAGTGTAGGGAGCCCTGCGGCAAAATGGACCGACCAGAATGGATAGATACGGACTGCCCGAGACGGGCATAGTTGGCACTCTTTTGGGGAGATCTTCTTTCAGCACTAGACGGTAATGGATTGATTGATTGATACAAATGTTACACTACACATAGACGTCATCTAAATAAATGACAGTTTGGAAATGCTTTTTAGAAATTTTAGTTTACTGACGCACCAACAGAATTAGCACCATTGTAGTTTATTAAACATCACGAAATTGTTCTAGAATATAGAGGACTAACGTTAAATGGTAAGTGACTACCTTACCGAACCCTACCAGACCTTTCGACTGGGCAGGAACCTAGAAGGTTTTAAGAGCTGTTTCAGTAAAGCGATGGAGTATCCTTCATTTGTGTCATCAACACCCCATAATATCCCACTACTGAGCTGGGTCTCCTGCCAGGGGAGGGTTAAGGCCTTCATTTGTGTATGAGATCATTATTATTACTATCGTGTCATCGTTACATTTACACTAAATTTTGAAGTGAAAAATAAAAGACAAGTCAAATGGGCATGAACACTGGTGCTGTAAAATAATACGTATGTAATTTAAAAACATTTTGAAACACAGATTGGCTAAAATGGCGTGCGGTAACGGAACGCTCGATTGAACGGTTACAATACTCAGCGGTGTCGTGAGAACTGTTGAAGTAATATTGTTGTGCAAAAACTGCGTGAAATAAAGGCAGTCTCCAACTTACAGTCCACTGCTGGACAGAGGGTTCTCCCATATTACACCACTCTGATCGATTTTGGGCTTCACGCATTCAGTTCCTGCCAGCCATCCTGAGCAAGTCGTCACTCCACCTGGCCTGTGGGGGTCTGACAAATGGTAGGGTGTTAATATAAGTAGAGTATAGGTAGTGAGTACTGACCTGCGCAGTTCAGCGAGCGCGGCGTTGAGGTGGGCGGTGGCGGCAGCCGCCAGCGACTGCGCGCGCTCCGCCGACACCGACACGTCCTTCTCCAGGAGCCATCTGCAACACACGCACACGCAACACTTACTACACAACACACACAATACAATAAATAAATAAATATATAAATATTTCGGACATCTTACACACAACGCCATCTGGTCCAAAACTAACCTGAGCTTGTAATAAGGGTACTAAACAACTGATATAAGTACATAAACATACTTTTTTTTTGTAAATACACAAATATTTGGTCTGACCTGGAAATCGAACCCGAGACCTCTTTATCAGCAGCCGCATACAATAAATCATTAACATCAACACCTTGTGATAGTCCACTGTTGAACGTAGGCCCTATGTGCTGCTATACGCAACTTTGCCCACCCATATTAAATTGGCTACGTTAACATCCTAAATAGACTTGACCTTAGACCTGATCAGGAGTCAAAGAGATCGAATGAATGAAATCGAATTTAATAATAAATGATCACGTTAGTCTTATTTCGTACACCTATAGCTTATGGTGATGTCAAATTAAAATTGAATGCTATAATAATCCTACTAATCATCTTATTAATTCTTCCTTGAAATGTTCGTCGTCTAGTAATCAAACTAGTTATGACTCTCATGAATCAACTGAAAGTTGACGGGGACTTAGGCCGGCTCACCGTCAACACCGGTTTCCTCTACAGCTACGGACCTCCCCCTGGCTCGTTGGTCTAGTGGTTAGCGTATGCGACTGCTAATCAAGGGGTCACGGGTTCAAATCCCGGGTCGGGCCAAAAAGTGTTTTTGGGATTTTCTTAGGAAATTCCTAATAGCTGCCCGGAGTTTGGAAGTTTGGCGATGATTTGTGATTCACGCCCGTGCCTCGAAAGGCACGTAATGCCGTCGGTCCCGGTTGTCATGAACATCTATGGCAATCGTTATTGGGAAGTCAGTGCCCTCAAATATACTGAAACTAGTTCAATCTTCGAATTTCAGTTCTCCCTTAGGGTTGCGGAGGTCCGATGCCAGTCGCTCCGTGGAAAAACTGAAATTCAGGTAAAACTGGTTGAACCAGCAGCCGACCCCAAATAAACTTGGGAATAATGGCTAGGAGGATGATAGTAATCCTAATAATATTATGAACGCGAAAGTTTGTGAGTTTGTATGTTTGTTGCTCTTTCACGCAAAAACAACTGAACGGATTTGGATGAAACTTACAGTAATATAGCTTATATATCAGAATAACACATAGGCTACTGTTTACCGCAATAATCGAGTTACACACGGGAAGAGCCGCGGGCGAAAGCTAGTATTATAAACGCGAAACTTTGTGTGTATGTACATATGTTTGTTGCTCTTTCACGTAAAAACTACTGATTGGATTTTGATGAAACTTCACATTAGCTTACATATTCTATTTACCGCCAAGGCGGACCTACACGCGGGCGGTGTCGCGGGCAAAAGCTAGTGAATACTAAATTCAGATCGACTTGACAATATGTATAATGAAACTTTTGAAAGTGTAACTTTAGTGATATCAACAACAGAATTAATACCTAGGTAAAGTTTTGCTGTTACACAATAGAAATATTCTATCGTCTGATACAGAGTGACTGACGGTCATTTCTCTTTCATTCTATCTTCACATTCTATAGATTGCCAAACCACGATATTTTGCTAAACAATTTCAGTTCCTCACTTTTGGAATGTAGTCACGTTTGCGTGAGCGTGTTGTAATATAAAAGCTATAGGTAGGTATACCTACAGTAGCGTAGACCGGGGCTACTGAAGTAATAGTCAATGCCAATTATATTAATCCATTCTAATTGTATTATTTATTTCAAATTAATTTAAATTTCAAAACAATTAGGTTGCTTACTGAAAATAGGTGCCTTTAATAAAACTAAAAAAGAGATGAAAGTAAAAAAGCAAAATGCGAAGAAAGAAAACATCAAATATTTATATTTACTTTGCAGGTATTTATAGTACATACATAACTGTGGCACACTGTAGCTGCATTGATGACAAATGATCAACAAAACTCACAATCTTCAAAGCGTTTTGTCTTCGTATATTTTGTATACTTTTTGAGTTTTTCAAACGTACACAAAGTCCCTAATTTTTATATTCATACTAATAAATAAAAATGAACAATCTGTTTGTAATATCAAATGAACAGAGTTTGACTAAACGCATATGAAAGTATTAATTACGGTACTTACATAAAAAAATGTCTATCTATCTGTTTATTCCTGCTAATGTCTAAAAAGGCTAAAGCGATTGTGTCACTGACAAAGAGCTGATGACAACATAAGAAGTAACTGACTATTTTTTTGACTAGCTTCGGTTTTTACAACAATAAACATCTAAAACACCATACCTATGAGATTGCTTTTACATTGATTGGATTTAGATAGAGCGATGATTTCGTCATTGTATATTGTACCAAGCACCTAGCATGTTAATAATGCTATTAGTAATAAAAATAAAATGGATATATCACCAAAATACATATAAAGAAATTTGAATATGAAGCATGGCATCAAGTGTCATTCATAGCAGACGAAGCAAATGGTTTTAGGGTCCTTGCAATTCAATAACATCAGCTTGGTACCTGTTTTCATTCTACCATGGTTTTGGTGGAATGTTCTAGAAAACTAAAGGCTATTGGTTTTTTTTGAAGATTTATTTACTATCCGGTTATACTTTATTTATTTATACGGTTGACTAGAATCTGACAGTTTTTAGGGTTCCGTTGCCAAATGGCAAAAAACGGAACCCTTATAGATTCGTCATGTCTGTCTGTCTGTCTGTCTGTCTGTCCGTCCGTATGTCACAGCCACTTTTTTCCGAAACTATAAGTGCTATACTGTTAAAACTTGGTCAGTAGATGTATTCTGTGAACCGCTTTAATATTTTTACACAAAAATAGAAAAAAAGCAATAAATTTTGGGGGTCCCCATACTTAGAACTGCAACTCAAAAATTATTTTTTCATCAAAACCATACGTGTGGGGTATCTATGGATAGGTCTTTAAAAATGATATTGAGGTTTCTAATATCATTTTTTTCTAAACTGAATAGTTTGCGCGAGAGACACTTCCAAAGTGGTAAAAAGTTGGTCCCCCCCCCCTGTAACTTCTAAAATAAGAGAGTGATAAAACTAAAAAATATATATGATGTACATTACCATGCAAACTTCCAACGAAAATTGTTTTGAACGAGATCTAGTAAGTAGTTTTTTTTTAATACGTCATAAATCATAAACCGCAATTTACATTTCTTTCAATCAAAACACTATTATTAAAACATTGATGAAAGTTTCAACGAACTACAAATACTTTTATATGATGCTACGGAACCCTTCATGGGCGAGCCCGACTCGCACTTGGCCGCTTTTTTTGAACTACACCATTTACTCCTTTTCCTAATTACTGCTATTATGTATTAGTAATCATGGCAAACGGACTCATGAATTTAAAATGTTATTACCGCTGTGAAATGTTTAATGTTTATTGACTGCCTCGTTGGTCTCGTGGTTAGCGTATGCGGCTGCTGATCAAGAGGTCTCGGGTTAGATTCCCTGGTCGGACCAAATATTATTTGTGTGATTCACAAATATTTGTTTCGGAGTCTGGGTGTTTTCTATGTATAATATGTATGTATTTACAAAAAAAAAAATATGTTTATGTATTTATATCAGTTGTCTAGTACCCATAACACAAGCTCTGCTTAGCTTGGGACTAGATGATGTTGTGTGTAAGATGTCCAAAATATTTATTTATTTATTTATTTATTTTATTTAATTATCAGGAGTTCAATTATCCATGAGACATGGGAAATTAGAGGTCACTTTCAAGCTTAGATTTGTCACTTAACAGAATAGTTATGTAGGTTTGTCTGCAATTTACGTGTCGACTTTGAAACATATTTAAAAACAAAGTGATTACTTAAAACTACCTACTGAAGTCCGTAACATATCTTTACAATTGTACAAACAGACTGCAATTATGTCGCATATTTATGCTCGACTTGTAAATCTTTTATCTTTACCAACAGGCGTTTCAAATAGTGACAAGTAATAAATGAATATTATTTTTTACGAAGACATCTATTTGAGCTAGTTACAGAAGAATTATACTTTATTTCACTACGGCGATAGAACTGAATAAGTTACGCTTCAGGTAAACCTAGTGTGTGTGTTACCAAACGTAATAGTACCCGTGGTGTACGTAATGTAATAATGTCACATTACCCACCAGCTAAAGAGTCCGTTTACTTATTACTTAGGTATCTACATATTACACCGCGGTGAGCACGCCAGTGTGGCGAGGGAGCACTTCGCTTAATTTGGGTCCACATCTATACTGCTTAAATATGAATAGGTTACGTTATCTTCAAATAAAATTCTGGTACTTTGTGGCCAAACTTGAAGGACACTTTTCTAATTATTTGCTTATAAAAAAATATATTTACAAAATATATATGAATATTTATATCAGTTGTCTAGTACCCATAGTAGAAGCTCTGCTCAGTTTGGGACGAGATGACGTTGTGTGTCAAATGACCGAATATTATAAATAGTTTAGTTAGTATCTAGGTGTGTATGTTTAATAATAGAGTACCTAAATTTATGAAATACATTTCATTTTTATGGGAAAGAGGGCAAATGAGCAGTTGGAATATACCCGTTAGTAAATGACTACTGTTGCGCAAAGACTTCGTCAACCAAAGAGTCACAGTACAGAATGAGCCCTTTTCGCGAATGAAGTTTGGGTTCCAGAAACCTTACTTGTTCCACGAAAAGAAGCGATAAAATGACAAGATACAAGCTCTGTGGTTAAAATTCTACCAGTTTTTCTGACTACACTTCTCCTTCATGTAATTTCATGCACCTCCGTTTGCTTCACCTATTAACATCTAGATAATTTATAAATTGTCATTTCGTGAAGTCATTCTTCCAACCGCAGATATCATTGAAAAGTGTTTGAAACGCCGTAAGTTAAACGCGTCTTTGGACCATCCTATATTCCGCTCTAGAAGAAACCAATTTAAACAAGAACATTTTGCAACTTGAACTGCTCATTGAATATATTATTTAGTTAGAGCCACGTTGAACATTGGGAATTGGCACCAATCCACGTCGCGCTGCGAAAATGTATTGAATTAAATATTACAACTGTGCACACATTTCAATGGTTCGAGTTTCGTAACACAGAACATTGATTTTACTGTTCATCTACTATTCATTGGAATTGTTGGAAACTGGATTATTTTTTTAATTATGAAATCATTTTATTACGAAATAGACTCCTGAAAGTAGAAAAGTTAACTTTAGAAGTTTGAAGGAATAGGAATTAACTGTTATGAAGTTCCAACAACAATACATAATTACAAACATATTTGTTTACATTTAAAATATAATTTTCAAAAGGTAAAGAAAAGGTTTGGCGACATGGAGGGAGTTGAGAACAAAAAAACCTACGAAAGGAATTTATAGAACAAAAGTGTGTGGGAGTTTCGGAAGAAGTTGTTGTTGATGTTTAAAGGCGTCGTGTAAAAAGATCCAGGAATATGGACGAAGTAAAAGTGGCGTGTCAGGACCGTAGTAAAGGGAGATGAATTGTCACTGGCTATCCCTCTGAGAAATAGGCGTGACTTTACGTTAAAAGAATAAGTGAAAACCCACTAATCCGAAATTGTACCTAAAATCTACATCAACACATTTAAGTATAGAATGAAGATACCTATCTTCTATAAGATGTGTATAGGAGTCAGTTGATCTTGTTTTCCTCCACGCCGTGGTGGAGTGCACACAGCCTCATTAAATAATAAAAATCTCAATTTCAACAAAACATGTTTTTCAACTTCTGATTTAGTTTGTCATGATGTTATTTGAACCGTGCCTTTGTCGAAGCTACTTCATGTAAAGGTTCGTGAACAACTTTATTTTGACTAAATTTACATAATTGAAACAACACAGAGTAAATTTATGTATTATGTGGATCAGGAGAAAGCAGTAGTCAGCGGTGCGTGATCGACGCTGTCACTGTTACGAACTTATCAAAAGTGAAATGAGATATAAATAGGGTCGTACTTCGTGGCTATTCAATCAGCAGGTTTTATCGCTTTCAAACATTGTTTCAAATATCACTTTCTAAGTTCTTTTACTTATTCTACTTAAAAATCCAACATTATAATACAGACTCGTTTACAAGGAAAGTTTAACTGGATCCCTAATTCGTTCTGTTCAAGATTGCGTGTGAAAATAATTGGTTTTTGGGTCCTGAGAATTGGGTTCTTTGGTTCGAAAGTTTTGTGTTAAAAGTTGTGGATTTAATCAGTTTTATTTATTTATTTTAATAGTATTGTTTCTTTTCTTTCACAAAAGTTTTATCAATTACAAACTACTCAATTACTTGATATCCCTAGGTTCGCGTCACCGGACATTAGTGTGATAGGGTTGCCGGTGTACTCAACCCGTATAACTCGTAAACAGTGTCGATATCGGTTTGAATTAATTTCTAGAACTCGGAATAATTTTGTACCGTAGTGTAACGTATGACTCACCGCATCGGGAGTACTTACATGATTGTATGTTCACATATCGTCATGATTTTTGTTCCTTTAATGGTTCCTATGTTACATGATTTCCTCATAAAGAATTATCTGAATTACTTACTTAATAAAAATTGAATAATGTTTTGAAAACATCATCACAATCAGTCACTGATCAGTGCCTTCATAAACTATTTCTGGTGTTAAAAACCAGAAATAGGGAAAATGTAAGTCTATAAATCAACTATCGATTATTCGAATCGAAAGGTAGTAGTACAACCACGCTGATTTCAGCACTAATAGTCCGGCTCGACCGGGGCAGTGCTACCTTCACACAGAAGACCATCCGACATAATGACAACATTCTAGCTATCGTATTTCGTTGGTGAGTTTGAGACTGGAAGCCCAAACATTTTGCATCATTCATTCATCATTTTTGGTATGGATCACCATGCTGCATTGCCTACCCTCACAATGAGGATGGTGAGCCCTACTGATGGTGAGTAGAGTCACTTCGGTAGACTTAAATATAAAAAGAAACACGTGTTGTAATGTATGAACTCACTTGAAGGGGTGTCCATCAGTAGTCTTCTGCACGGCCTGCAGCACGTTCTTGTAGATGCGGAAGGCGACTGCGGCGGAGAGAGCCAGCAGCGAGGCGTAGGCGCACACGGACACCACCGAGCAGCACGCCAGCGCCACCAGCAGCGCCAGCCCCGCGCCCAGCGCCAAGCCGCTCTGCGCCGCCGACCGCCAGTAGATCAGCGACTCCACTGCCATCACAACCATACACCATTACCCAACATGCCAACGTACTCCTCTCTCTGCTCACTCTTTACACCTGACCAACGATTTCAGGTAGGTGGTCAACTTTATCGCACCAAAATACAGGTGAAAAACGTATAACATAATCCAAATACTGACAGGTAGATGATCTGCGTTACCCTTAAACAAATTTTTAATGATAACTACCTCGGTGGCGCACTGGTAACGTATGCGACTGCTGAGCTTAAGGTCTCGATTCCCGGATCGGACCAAATGTTTGTGTTATCCACAAATATTAGCTTCGAAGTTTGGGTGTTTACAAAAAGTATGTTTATGTATTTATATCACTTGTCTCGTACCCATAATACAAACTCTGCTAAGTTTGGGACTAAATGGCGTTGGGCGCAAGATGTCCAAAATTTTAATTTACATATATAACTAAACAGGTCAAGAGACAGACCAACAAAGAGATTGTATTTATTCAGCGATTCCGTGGCAACATAAATGTAACAAAAATGTGAAAGGCATTTTATTAACGTTGCATTATTTTTTTGAACTCTTTAACAATGACAATTTGCATACTTTGCACATTTCTGCTAATACGAATAAACCCTACTATTACATGTGATCGTCTGTTTCACTCACACCCGAGAAGACTAAGACTAATGCCTAACACAATTTGTTTATCAAATTAACCTACGTATGTTTATTGCAATTGTCTGATGAGGCCTACGTACAACAATTTTTGTTATTATCCATATACCAAAACACATCCAGCTGAAATATACGGCAAATACAAATAAATAACAGTTTGTAAACAAGTTCCCGTGCGGCCGACTGAGAGTGCACTCAATGAAACCTGTTCCTCCTGTCAATGATCTCAGTGGCTGTCACGAGTTCTTCATTAAAATCTAACAAGTTGTTCACCACAAAGCACCGGCTTCCTTCGCGTTTTTTTACAGTCTACCATTGTCAAACCGTTCGGATGGTAATAAAATCGAATGGCTATTTTACCGTTAGAATTTTAGTTGTCTCCCACATATTGTCACACATGCGAAAATAAGCATATCACGATAATGTACAATTAAAAAAGATATTAAGCCGTACCGTGTGTAACATATGTTGAGAACGAGCCCATTTTAATACATAATTTCCGCATACGTACATTAGTTCCGGCGATAACACTACTTACTTTCACTATATAACGGGTGCAAGAAACTTTTGAACTGCAAGGAGTGAACCCATTATACTGCAGTATTTTTCCCTAACTTTCGTTCCACGTCCTCACGCCCCGCGGATCCGGCAAGACACGACACCAGATGCTAACAATCGTTCTTATAAAAAACACTGTCACAGACCATCGGCACGTTCTAAAAAGGCAAATTTGTTGATAGTTTAAGTGATAAAGTGTGTAAAATACCTGGTCCTCTGGGCGGCAAGTCATCGTACTGCGCGGCGTGTCGCGGCGAGTGCTTGGGGCGCGCCATGGCGACGGAGTGAGCTCGCACATGGCGGCTGCGCCACGCGGCCAAGCCTTTCTACACACGTCACCGCGACACCCGCTGACACCGCACTCCCGCGCAACACAGAGTGCCACGCGAACTGTCATTGCTCCGATACTCAGATCAGAGTAATTAAAACGGTTGCCCGAACAGAAACTCAGATGAGTTCAACTGAGCACTACCTAATCTAAGAGCAATGGATAACAAAATACCTAAGCGATAAGGCAGCGGTCGATAAGTGCCATATGTAGCGCACCAAGGTAGCGGTCAAATCATTGAACTTGATACCCATACGTTCAAGTTTCGATCGTTGTACCGTAAATAACTCAAACAGTTTCGATTGCATCAAGAGTTTGTGTTAAACCAGACGGTTTATCAATATTGATGGATGGGTTGTCCGACTAAGTAACTATATCTCACGATGCTATATTAGGCACCGATTGCCGGTAGTTTGAAACGAATTTAAATTCAAAATTATATGTTTATAAATAACAATTGTTCATATATTACTGAAATCATTTGCTGTCTAACTCCAGAGGACGGTGCGATACAAACAATGTAAAGATGTATAATTGGCCAATTTTAAACAGTATCAACTACTATTAAGCCAATTTTATGTACTGTAAAAGATGCGGGGCCTTCAAGTTAACTCTTCATGACGTAATCCTATATGTGTAGTCATGGTTCCCATGCCAATGACATCAAATGGGCACCCACACCACGAACAGCGCACCTATAAGGTATACACCACGTAGAGGAGCCGGTCTGACATCATTCTACTTACATTGCATTTACATAAACAAACTAAAAGAAAGGAAAGAAATTAATGGATTCTGTTGAACTTCTTTTACTTTTTACGATAAGTATGCGAATTAATATTACTTCAAAGATAAGGGAAGCATCATTATTCTGTCTTCTTCCTAATTTTGTTTCTCAGTCTGCATGATTTGCAATAAATTGCTAAGTTTTTCTTGGATTCGGTTATAGCAGGTCGCCTGCTTGACGACAATGCTACTTGAAGTTAAGTTTGGGAGAATAAATATATTCAATTAATGTAAGCGAAATGAAAAAGAGCATGGAATACTCTAAATCGCAGTGATAAAGGTCTACTGCTTGGTAAACAGCAAACACTATTCCCAACTACTAAAGCACTACTCGTATTATCAAATTGAGAAACGCCTAAGTTGACAACTCTCATATCAAGATGACGTTATCACCGACGTAAATATCTTATCAATACCGTAGGAATGTAGGCATAAAAGTACCAAAACAAATAATAACAAAATTAAAACAGTAATTTGTAAATATGAACTAATTAGCGAGCCCACTGAACAACGCATTCCACAATAAAAGTAACTTAAGCAAGTAAATTAGTGCGCAAGGTATGTACATAACCAGTGTAGTGCAACGAAGAACATCTTGCCAACACGAAACTCGTGTATGAGGTACATACAAGCAACAAACGAAACCGAGAGTCCGCAACATGTGTATAGGAAGGCTTTCGTTATCGGGGAACAGGTACCGCAACAAGCCAGCGGAGCGCAACCCGACTCCTCGCGCAGGCGCTCTTGGCTCACGCGCACCCAACGAGCTCTCGCGGTCAATGGCACTATTACCACCTTATCAGTAATGTCCATTAGGTACAATGACTGTGCATAAATTACTCGTAATTCAATAACCTACTGATCCTTCTGAAGATCGTCTCGTGCATGAGAAAGACTGAGGTGTAACTTGAAACAATATTTGTTTTAATGATAAGGTAGGTAACCTTTAAAGTTTATTTTCGTATACTTAGCGTTCAAGTGCTTTCGTTATCATCATTGCTGAGGAGATATTTAGTAAATGAATAGGAGCATCCCTGAGATCGGTACAATATTTATTTTGTAACTAAGTAAATAACATGCAGTCAATAAGTAGAGTACTGAAGCATTTCTTTGCATTTATTCCTTCGCTCATAACATAAATCTCGTACAATGGAGTAGTAGGTCCCGGGTGTCAATCGTTATTGGGAAGTCAGTGCCCTCAAATATATAGACAACTAATTTAATTCGTCGTCAGAGTTGTGGAGGTCCGATCTCAGTCGCTCCTTGTATAACTGAAATTAAGGTAAAAAGGGTTGAAAAAAAGTAGCCGGCCACAATAAAGGTTAGGAAGAAAAAGAAGCCTAGAGTAGTCGAGGTAGGTATCGAATACCGAAGAGGTGAGACGCGACGGGGCGACGGCCGACTGACCTCATTTGTATAAGAACGAGTAGGGAGTGAGCAGGACCTGAGATAAGCCTCGAAGTATCGAGAACACTCTATTGTCGGCGTGTAATGTTTGCCTTGTTCGTCTGATAAGGTAGTGGACGGTGCGACAATTCTCATCCATAGCGTTCTTGCGGAGTTGTATTAAAACGGCGTAATTATATTATTAACTACTAGGCTATTTAGTTTTACCTAAACTATTATGATGTAAATAAATATTGAAATGTATAATTATAGTGGACATAGTTTCCCGAATGTATATAACATACAAACATGTATGAAAAGGGAATTGATGTGGCTAGTTCCTCAATTTTGTCTCCTGAGTTCGTTAATTCTGCCGAGTGGTGAGTCAAGATAAATTATTTCTTCTAAGTACCACCACGTTTTTCTCCTTATTATCTTCCTGGAATCTGTCAGATATTTTCTCATACAGACTTCTGTTTAGGTATTAAGCGATATGAATCTTGATCAATCTTGGCTTGACTTTAGTCAACCCGGCAAAAGAACTTCTCCTGAATCAAGGACGAAGGGAAAAGGGCCAGGAACCATCTTGGAACAAATATTGATCACTTATGTGTTACAGTAAATATAACTTGTTATCAAGTATATTTGGTATTGATATCTTGTGACTATGTAGGAAAATTTCCACTTCAAAATTGCTTAGGTATACGCTAGGTAGCGTAGTTGATACAGCAGCATTATCCATTTGGGGCTATTACAAATTCTTAGCATTGACGTTCTTAGGGGCCGTCTATTAATCTCGTGATGTTCTTTTAGCGCTTTTTTAACCCAACCCTCCCCGCTGGTGATACGCGGTGAGGTTTAGGACAACCCTAAACAAAATCGCATGTTTTTATTTACCATAAAAATACCTTAAAATTTTGTCTGGAAACGGCGAGTCAAGAGGACACCTCGCGCCGCGCCGTTTTCAGTTTACAAATCACGCGTTTGACGAAAAAATAATTATATTTGATATCTTATATCCCCCGTCTCCATTGTGATATTTCGTGATTTTTGTCGAACCCCCTCCCCCCTTTCGAGCCTCACGTGAGTAATGGACGGTCGCTTAGTACTCAAAATAAAATTCTAAACACTGTAGCACTGTGCATTGCCTATTATTGTTTTGCTAACAGATTCCTGTTTCCTCAATACGAAAATCTAGAACACGGAATAACATGTAAATATATGTATACTTACATCTCATTGCCACATAGAAACAAAGACTAATGCATACGTATATTTGATCCGAGTCAGAATTTAACTTCTGATCTTTAACGTTAGAATATCAAGTTATTTTATTTCACTTTGAGAGAAAAAGAATAATGAAATGCACAAAATGATTGCACGGACTTAAAAAAAAAGACACCTCCTCTGTGGTTTGTTTCGGCGTTTCTTCCCAGAGTGAGTCGTAGGAAATGCCGGCGCCTTCTAGCTATAAAGTTCGACTTGTAAAAATGTCTGAAAAGATTTACTTGCAGAAATAAATATCATTTATCATTTATTTATCATTTAGAATGCACAGATTCCTGGGTCATTAAATATATCTAAATTTTGTTCTAGAAATCTAGAGCCTTATAGTACTACGGTCGGTCAATCTTTCAGTCCGGCTTGCACTATGATATACCTACAGTACTGCATTTATATGTACTATGGTTATTCAATATCGTGCCGTAAATACAGCTTGCGTTTGTAATCGATCCAATTATAGATTATATTTATTTTCCTTAGCCTATATAATTGAATATATGCAGTAAAGATAATTTAGTAAAAGGAATACCTAATAAAAAACATGTAACACAAGACGTCATTTATCTTAAGCAGAGCTTGTACTATGAAAGCGAAATTCACTGATACTTGTAAATTTTTTGTAAATACATATGTACTTATTAAACATTAGAAAATACCCAAACTCTGAAACCAATATCTGTGGATCATACAAACATATGGTTCCACCAAGATTTATTTAAAAATATGTAGGTAGGTACTAACTCCAATACGAGGGATTAATTTATCGTAGACAATATTATAACTAATAATATCAAAGGGAAGAAAAAAAGCACAACATCGAGTCTTTGGAGAGAGACAGGTGACAATATCGTCGCTGCCCTTCTATGACTTTACGTCAAAACAAGTTCCCCGACATAATGGTTTGTTATGTTCGACAGCTGATTCAGGTAACATACTTTGATGTCCAGACTGACGGGAACATGGTTATAAATCGTCATAGTTGTGAATAGAAAGACAATGGGCAGGCGGGAGTCGGCGCCGTCACACACGCGTTAAAAATAACGCACAGTGCCACTGCTGCTTCCGCGTCACACACGGGAACGTCTTCTAAAATGATCTAATTCAAACATTCCTCTCATACGCCCACTACTATTACCATTTGACAAAAATAATTTATTATCCATTGACATGCACAACGAAATTAAATTGTTATCAAACGGCTCATTAAATTACAACAAATATTATGAGAAAATTACTAAGATAAAGCATTATGACTTCGTCATGGCTATAGGAGGCGATAATGAACCCAGAAATCACGATAACATCTAATCGCAAAACCAAACGAACGAAGATCCTGGCTATTATGAAGAACTGCCGACTAACACTAGGCGGTCGGCGAAGTTTTAGCAAAAAAACTAATTCAAATGTAATGATGAATCGCGTTTCCGACACGATTAAAACTGAAACTTTAACTTAAACTCCTATCTATCTACAAAGTTCCATCACATATCTACAAAAAATCTTGAAATTGTCAATAGTCTGTTGAAATGATACACGACTACAAATGATATAAACGGCACCTGCTCTGTTTAGTCACAGGTAAAGTATTAGAGTTACGAAACTATTAAGATTACACCAGGACGGGCCACAAGTCGCTATCGGTATATCTATTTGTGACAGGTGTTAGCTAGTATCTGGCGAGCGTTCGCGTAGTGGCATGCAACGAGAGCGTTATCAGTCGTCAATCAACACAAACGGTACCGTACCACGGGAAGCTGTTCATAAAAGATGTCCCACCCTATTCTGTATCTGCTAGCACACACATTGTTCGACCGATCTATTTCTTTGGTATATTTACAATAGATAATGCAGTGATACAGAAACTTCTAAACACAATTTGGGGTAGGTACTAATTGTTATTTAATGTGAATGATAATATAATTAGCTGGGTCAAAGTATCGTGGTAATATGGTGATAATTTGTATCGAAAATTCTAGACAAATGGAAAACTACTACAAAAAATATTATTACGACGTTAACCATGTTTTAAGAGATATAAGTTCGAAAATGTAAATATGTTTATTTACGAGATTCGTTCGACTGGTTCTTTGTTACAATAGAACAACACGTGGCGCGGGAATGAAGGGGAGAGGTGACCCAACACATGTGCTACCTACTGTACCCGACTCGACATTCCTCATATTTCCGTACCCAAAAAAAAAAACAAGAAAAAAAGGTTGAAACATGAATCTCATTGGTAATTTTGATTTGGTCGTGTAATTCATAATTTAGAGTTTAAGTAGCGTATTTTGGATATTATTTCATTCATTTCACCTAAAAATCGTTTTAACAAATGCTATGTTATAACGATTTTTACGTGAAATATGTATCACGTAAGATGATATAAGACTAGGTGATTATTAGTGGGTACATCAGATCAAGGCGAAACTAATAAGAATACAGATGAAATCAGACCGAACTCGGTTGGTAGTGAGGTCACGTACCTACCGACAGGTAGCAAAAACAATACAGTTTCGTTCATAGCTACAAGTTTAGTACGAATACACTATATAACTACTGTACACGAACACTATGGTGACGAACACTTTACGATTAAATTGACTTGTAATGACTAAGTAGATACGTCCAAACGCATAGAGTAAAATCATCATTTACTATAATATCCCGGACTGACGCATAATAGAAACATTGATTAGAACATTTAAGATTTTTTCATAGGCTCTGAACTGACAACTCTCAGTAAAAAGACCACAACTAAGTTTACAAATTAGCTTTTGTACAATAAATTCACCCAATACGATTTGACATTATCAAATCAGCAGGTCAGTCGGACTTGAATTTGACAATTTAGCGACACACAATTTGATTGAAAATATAATCAAAATACGCGTAAAGTTGTATGATGTGCAAAGGGTTTGAGTGCCACGGTCCAAGGGCATCCTTTAACCATCACCGAGGTAGTTCATTCGACATATTGCAGATGCCTTAAGCTACTAACGGGTATAGATGAAATACCAGATGAAGGCTCTACTAGAATACAAGACGACAACGTAACGGATACTCGGTGGCGAGTTTACTGTAACATATGTTATATATGTGTATGGGATGTGGCCTTAGAGCATGGGATCAAGTTTCGCTCGGTTTAGAAAACTAGGAAACAAAAGAAACTACCGATCCGTTGTGTTGTGTAGTACAATTGTTGAAGTGCTGCTGGAATTCAGTAGGGAACTATTTCACTGCCCTGTTGGTGTAGTGATTAGTGTTACTGCCTGCTAAGCCAATTGGTCGTGGTGTCAAGGATAATCGATCTTTTATAATAAATCTGTCTAATTTGGAGTAAAACTCACCAGTGTGTAAGAAAATTTAAGCTATTACTACCTACATATTGATATAGAACGAAAAATTTCAAGAAAACAGTGCCAGTTATAATTTTTTTAAGTTTTTACGTATATTTTGTTGGAAAACAAAAAAAAAGACATGTATACACCTGTTGTTCTATAGATTAATGCGAATTTTCGTCATATCTATACTGTGTAAAGAAGGCCTCGATTCAAATCAGCCATTGCTACGTTAATGTGAAACGTTGAGTGTTAATTGAATTAGGCCACCGTAGATCTGTGTAGGGGATAGAAGTACAATTGATGCGAAATGAAATAGTCAAATCATACTAATCTAATAATCATTGTAATGTAAGAACATGACTAAGAATCATACCTAAGGAATTAATTTACAGATAGCAACAAAAATTTTTGGCAAGACACTGTCTGTCGCCGTAAGAGATAAGATAATTATTAAAAAAATTATATGCATTACATGTTGGAATTAAAACAAATGCGATATCGATGGTTCGCCTATGGCTATAAATCACAAGACACTGGCTTTAGCCCACGTTAAAATCGGTCTAATTTCATCTTGGCAATAGTAAGACGATGTCTACAGGGTGAACGGCAACGCATGCGCGACACTTAGAGCACACAATACAAAGTTCTAAGGTGCAAGTGTTAGGCGACCACCACAGACAAGTGTAGTACTTAATAAGACTCACTGATGTTATTAGTTTTGTGGTGAGGGTCAGTGCTTCACCGTGAGGACGCAAATAGTTCCGCACTGCAGACATTCGAGTATTTGCACTTTTTTGTTCAATGCGACAGATATAAATACCCGGAATGCGATGCAGTGGATTTTTTAACAACGAGACGGTCCTACACTATAAGTGTGCTAAAACCAAGTTTTGAAAGAGCCTGAACCACACCAAGGTTTAGTTAAGTGCACGAAGAAATATTTGAGTTCTGATTATAGTAAAATCGTTAGCGAAGCACTCGTGTGATGTAATTCGGCACAATTAGTTCATTATTTAATAATACAGATACATCTAGGTCGGTCTTGTCGAACCTTGACTCGAGAAGCGTGGTTATTATTGTTCTGTCACCGGCGGCTACTGCGGCTTATTGCGACTATACCACGATATCGAGTGTAGCACCGTGCGCCGACATGTCGCCTACCTACCGTCTATCACCATCACCATCACCGTCACCTCCACCGTTACCACGCTAGTGCGTCCACCGGCATCACAGTCCTGCGACGATCGATCGCTCGTCAGCTATTTCACTGGAGTGAGTTGACACTGAGCTCACACGAACGCTACGTGTACCGGCGCGGCGGTGGGTCACAGGGCAGGGGCGCAGGGCAGGCGCGAGGTGCGCTGCCCGGGCGGCCGGTTGGCGCCGCGCCACCTAAAACGTATTTCTGCCCTCCGCTCACGGTCACCACTCACCTTCGGGGTGCAGCCTCTGCGGGTCGAACCAGGCATCTGGAATAGAAGGCTGCGCGTTAGCGGGTTAGTCGCGACAGACAGAGAGGAAAGCGGGCGAAGCGAAGCCGGCGCGGCGGGGGGCCGGAGGGGGTGCGGCGACACTTACGTGGGTTGAGGACGCTGCAGAGGGAGGGTCCGGAGTTCGTCATGGTGGCGATTTACGTAACGCGGTGAAAAGGAAAGAAGGCGGCGGACGGAGCGCGCGCCGCGCCCGACTCTCGCGTCGATACTGGCGGCGCAGCCCCGCGCCGTCCGCGCCCCCTCCCCCGCGACCCGCAACCCCCCGCACTGAGCGCGGAGCCCGCGCGCATGCGCACCACCCGCCTCGGAGCGCTCCCGTCACCCCCAACGTACTACATCACCACCACGTCCACCACCACCACCACCACATCATAATAATATCTTAACTACATTACATACATCGATTAGTCTGAGTGTTAGTTCCTCATGCTGTTAGTACCAAATCGAACGGTTAGTTTCAATGCAAACATAAAATGTACATGAAGGTCTTTAGAGACGTTAATAATTGCACTTAATTAGGAAATGCAGTGTGTATACAAACTGGATGATAAGATATAGGCGGGACGCAGTACCTATCCGTGTTGTTTACTGGGACGCTGGTGGCAGGTCATCGTCGACGCTACATGAAATAATGTCAGAAGCGAGCTGCACTGACCTGTAAAGTGCATTCGCCTCATGTACTCACATATCGTTATAAAAGAGTTAATGTTTGACCCAGAGGACCTCCGAGCATGCTTCAATAACGCGAGAAAAGCTGACACGACTCGGCCCTTTTTATATTTTTACTAACTATTAAGTAACGTTTTGAATCATTTGTTACTGTACATAACATGTTACAGCGCAAAGTATCGTATCGTATGGCTAACATTTAGGTGTTGGCCGGGTTACGTCCTCAATATGATAACTTTTACCCAATTTATAAATCACACAATTATTAATTTCACATATTTCAGATTAAATTCCTAGTCATATTGCATTCATGCACCGCAAGGCATGGTAAGAATAGTCAGTCACAGCATTAGACAGCAGAATGAAGTAAAGCCTCGTGGCCAATACAAACGACCTCATTAACAGAATTAAGTACACGGACGCCCAACTTGACAGTAGTGCACACTGTTTCACTCTATTCAATGTGAAATCACTTTAGCGCCTGATTAACATGTACATTTAACTGCACTTAGTTAAACTTAATATTGCTTTGAATTTGTTGTACATTTAACAGCACTTAGTTAAACTTAATATTGCTTTGAATTTGTTATATATCTGATACAATGGCAGACTAACTTGTTTTATTATATTTACCGTTGACATATTTAAAGAATCCACGTTAAGGGATAAGGGTAAAGACGCGATGCATGTTATACTACTGCTGGCTTAAAGACGCGGCGGAAAGTGTTGCAAAAACTGAGGCTAAATGTTCCTTTTGAGAGCGTCTATTGCTGCGCTGCTGCAACGCACGGTTTCACAAAGATGTTGTAAGAAATAATTGTTTTCTCTTTGAACCTTCTAAATAAAGTGCAGGAATACATATGTTTATAGGTTGGCTTAATATAACCTTTTTTTTAATTTCATCTAACATCACGCTACACCTAGACCAGACGCAGAAGAGACTTGTTTAAGGGAGGTCTGAACTTTCAGACTTAGAAAGTCACTCAGCTGGATACGCTTAGAGGTAGCCCCTCGAATGTAAAGTACATCGGAATGCAATAGGCGTAATATGGGGAGGTACCCTTACTACGTGACCTTTTTAACAATGTTTTGGAAGACGGGGTCTGTAAAACCCCTCTTGATCGCTGAAGTACGTGGATGAACAATCCTGAACTTTAATCTAATCTGCTATATCTATACTAATAAATAAAATTGAGGCATCTATTTGTAATGAACAGTTTTTACTAAATGCATAACTAAAAAAGTATATACAGTACTTGCATCAAATAAGTGATTAAGATATTTTTGTCTACCGTTTGTTCCGGCTAATCTCCGGAAGGCCTGTACTGATTTTAACGGAACGTTCACTGGCAGATAAGGGCCTGATAAGGGCACGTCAACGTGGACATGTGGACAGGCCCTAAGTGTAACTAAGTTATATGGAGTACCTTAGCTACTATACTCCGCGGCATTACATGCGATGTACAGGTATTACCGCGGGGAACACCGCGCGACTCAGCTAGTATGTATATGTATAAAATTTTCGTGACGCAGTGTTTCCGTTCATACAAAGAAAAATATGTTTTTTACACATTACAACCCTTAATTTTCACCCTTTGTAGAAGACTAATTCCTATTTTACAATAATGGAAGTTCGTAGATATGATATAGGATCATATCCTATACAATTTGCTAGTTTCTTATCAGCTTCAAATCAAATATGAATGTGACTTGCAATATTGAGACATGACTTTACCGTTACCCATTTATACCGTTCTTACATTTAATAAAAAAAGCGGCCAAGTGCGAGTCGGACTTGCCCATGAAGGGTTTCGTAGCAACAAGTAACATCATTTAAAAGTTCTTGTAGTTCGTTGTAACTTTGATTGATGTTTTATTATTAGTGTATTATTTGAATGAAAGGTAAATTGCGGTTTATGATTTATGACGTATAAAAAAAACTTATTAATATATAAAAAAATAGTATTACTAACGCAGACTGTTCAATTTAGAAAAAAATGATATTTGAAACCTCAATATCATTTTTGAAGACCTACCCATAGATTGTTTTAATGAAAAAAAATTTTTAAGTTTCAGTTCTAAGTTATGGGTCCCCCAAAATTAATTGTTTTTTTTTTCTATTTTTATGTAAAAATATTAATGCGTGTTGATTGTAAAAAAAAACAAGCCTCCAAAAATAACTAAATGGTTTACATTAGACCATTGAGTGTTGAAAAAAATAAAAATCTGATAAAGGTTCTTTAAAACAAGCTTCATTTTGTCGTGCCCACAATAAACCGAACTGTTGAACAGCATAGACGAAGACGTGTTTCATTATCCTCTGCGCCAATAATCCCAACAATGCGGTTATATTTATAGTTTCGGAAAAAAGTGGCTGTGACATACGGACGGACAGACAGACAGACATGACGAATCCCAATCCGGGTTCTGTTTTTTGCCATTTTGGCTACGGAACCCTAAAAACTACTTACTAGATCTCGTTCAAACCAATTTTCGGTCGAAGTTTGAATGGTAATGTACATCATATATTTTTGTTAGTTTTATATTATTTTAGAAGTTACAGGTGGGGAGGGGACTTTTTAACACTTTGGAAGTGTCTCTCGCGCAAACTATTTAGTTTAGAAAAAATGATATTAGGAACCTCAACATCATTTTTAAAGACCTATCCATTGTTACCCCCTCACGTTCATGCACATATGCATTACTCGACCAATGAGTAAACCCCTCCACACGAACAATATTCAGTTTGATAAGAGTGGGATGCAAAATAAAAAAAAAATAAGAACGTAGGTGTGTGATGAAAACTTTGGTAATTCCACTATCACTTTAAGAAGCTGTAGATTTTGTGACAGTCTTCCATAATCCACCTCCATCCATTACATAATTGGAAATAATATCCTTATTACATTGGTTACGTGACCTGACCTTCACCATAATGGTAAGGTTATGACCGCCATATCTATCGATCTCTCAATAGAGAAAAGTCTTTAACACATAAAATTAAGGCTTGATTTAGAGACAGTAGTTGAGTCGGGTCTGTCGCGACTAGAGGCGAGACGCCTAATAGCCGTGACTCATTGCATCGTATACCACCGTATAAAAGGGATCTGATAGCATTACTCACTACAGTCAATACTGAAAGTATTTTATTTCCGTACTTTTGCAACTTTGTTGGGCAACCTCATTTTCAAGTATTTGTTGAGCGAATAGTTGCAGCCTTGATTGTACAGCTACAGGTCACAGACACAAGGGTGAAAGTACTTGTGCGCACAATCGTAAAATAACATGTAATTGTAAATAACACCTACGCTTTTAAAGATAATGTTTCATTTAAAATACACTTTCAATTATTTTCCTACACGCATATTTTGAGGAGAACTCACAATGGATATTTGAAGAGAGGTTTGAAAGCGGTAATTAGAGTTTGCCATAATAAAACTATAACAAAGCTAGGGTCTCATCTGTCACCCTAGCAAGCAGGCCGGCGACGCTATTTAGGAGCAGAAAGGAACATCGGGTTTCCCACAAGGAAAGGGATCATATGCAAACCTTAGGTGGCCGAAGGTATCCGAGGTATTTCCTTTCTAAGATACACCTAAGTCCTCGGCTACTGTCAGGGAAGGGGTGCGGTTTTTGTTCGGTTAAATTCCGTCACCATCTGTCCATCCAAACATAAAAAAACAAGATATGAAATTCTAAATGATACCCACTGAAACGACGCTTGGCACAGCACAGATTTTAGTCAGCGTCCAACAAAAAAAAATGTAATAGCAAGGTATAAAGAGCAGGTGTGCGTGCAAATAATATTGACCGTAGCAAGCACAGACAGTGAAACATGTCGCGTGTCGTCGGACGCCCTGTAGCGGGGTAAAAATACCCACTGTGTGACGTCACCACTACCTGAGCACACAGTGGCTAGTACAGCTGACAAAAAGTGGTACTCATAGATTATGACATGACTGCAGAGATGGAGTAGCGTTCGCCACGCCTCTTTTTAGGGTTCCGTATTTTATGACTCAGAACCCTTATAGAATCGTTATGTCCGTCCGTCCGTCCTCGACCTACCGTCCATTGGTGCTGGGAATATGAAACTTGCATGAATATGTGTTGCAATTACTACGGCAAAGTGTTACTATAAAATTACAAAACATCTATTTTTTGGGGTACCTCCCCTACATGTAAAGTGGGGATGGTTTTTTTTCTCGCGTCTACCCCGTCGAGTTGGATATCATTAGATAGGACTTTTAAAAACATTGCGAGGTTACTAAAACTACTTTTCAAGGTTTTAAGTTTAAGTACCCATTTCCGAGTTATTCAATTTTAAAGCGCATTTTTTGTAAAAACAGGGCGTCCGTCCCCCCCACTTTAAAAACTAAACGGCTGTCTTGAAAAATTCATGATAGTAGTCCATATCTTGAGCTTTGGCCAATTTTTACTGTAATGAGTCTGACTTTTGTGGGTTAGTTAAATTTATTCCAATGTGTAAATATTAAACATTTAGGTGTCATTCACTTCTTGATACACATCGATACTTTTGTAATTAAATTTAATATATAATACGACAGGGAGAAATGTATATATTTCTCTAGTAGACATGAATAATACGGGCGGTAATAAATTTTTAGAGGATACGTGTACAGGTAGCTTTACGGGTTAGCAATAAGACTGATCCATTTATATATAAAGAGAGCAGACGGTGTGTCTGTGTGGCAGCCGTAACGAACGAGTATCGATCCGGCGCACCCTTCGCCACCCTCGCGGCTGGTCGCGACCTACCCACTCGCTAGCTGGCCCACGCTGCACGACGTCTGGGTTTTTCCACTAATTCAGCGACATGATAAGGCCAAACACGAACATGATCATTACACAGGACATTATTATTCATAAAACCAACTTTCATATCAAAGAAAATCAGACTCTTTTCGGTAAACAAGTTATTATATATTAAATTATGCAGAATATCTATTAATAGATGTGACACCCACGAGCCAGTGGAAACCTCCGCCGTGACTCACCGTATGTACTACACGTAGCCTACTGCTATGTAATGCAAGTGAGTAACTGTAGGCATAATTAATTACGCAATTAAGATTTATAACGTAACAACTTACTGGCAAGTGAAAGTTATGAAAAAATATTCATTCGTATTTCAGTTGTAATCAACGAACTGTCCAATCGCTTCAGAAAACATTGCGCACGTATCGACTAATTCAAACTTCTGGGTCATTTTGACATACAAATAACACAGGGGTCGTTTCAAATGACGTCACCCTCGAAAACAGCAAAAACAAGGGTTCTGCGTAACATTTTCAGAAAAACCTAAAATTAGGTCAACGAGTGCAACAAGGTTCCGTTAGACTGAGACCAGTGTGGCAATAGTCGCATTTGTCAATTTTATGCATACTCGTATAACAAACTGACGTTTTGTTAACTTTTGGATTGCGATAGCACTAAGCCCAGATTACCTGATATGCGAGAACAATTTGTGTATTAGACTTGAAAATGTTCAAGTCACTTATAACGTAGATGATGTTATCGTCAAAGCAGATTAGATTAATTTCTGTCAATGTTGAGACAAAATAGCTAATGTTCCTATAGACAAAAACCATTGAACATCCTCAAGAATTTCACAAGCAACGGGGCTAAACCATGAACACGGTTTGAATACTACCACTACTACAGTTTGTGGTGTTACATACGGGAATTTAGATTAAATTCAGCTCTTTTGTAAAGCGTTATTGATAACCATACAGCATATACCAGTATACACTATCATAAGTTATGTGTAGGTCAACACCTGACTCAGACCAATGATTTCAGTGACTGGACTACCGATCCATAGAGTACCAGACCTATAGATAATATATATATATACTTTCACTATAAAGATTATAAATAGAAGTACCTATATCGGTATCAAGTTGAAAGGTCTCCCTCAATTAGCAATGCGTCAAAAGGCTTTCCTCTACCTGATCTAAAATTATATTCCATAATTAGATCTAGGATATCTAAGTAGACTTTTCTAAATGCGACACGGGAGTGAGATTGTGGGTGTAAACTTTACACAAATTAATATTACATAAAAGGATAAAAGCCAGAGTAAGAATTATATGCATTGGAACAATTCCTTCATCTCTACAGCCATCAAGATATTTACGACTATTTGTATAAAATAAAATAGTATGTTATTATAAAATTACTTGTGAAAATAAATACCGGAATTCCATATTAACATTTTTCACTTTTACGAGTATTTAGATGGGGCGTTATAAACGCGACCATGACCTTCAAAGTTATTAGGGCACGGCTAATGAGATCGGTAACAACGATTTTAGCTATGGGAGGTTCACAATAACAGTTCTAGTTGGCAGTTACAATAATTTCATTAATTATGGTTTTAAATTAGAGCTATCCCTTAAAAAAATAGATTTAGAAATTGTTGTCGAAAGAGCTCAATATCAAACCTGACCTATTTAATTGTAGATAACATTCTGAATACATTATTTTGATATGCATTGTATCGACGCTGAGGTCGATTCGGACGAACCAATCATTTTAGAACAACAATATATGAAACAGGTATCTATATGTTTGAATACAGACACTTGTACACATATGATATGATAAAATATCTAAAGACATACGCACAGTACGTCAAACTGTGGAATGCTCCCAAAAATGTGTCGTTGATCTTGCTGGACAACTGCGCTAAAATTAACAGCGGAAGTGAAGCTGACGTAATTTTAAATGCAAAAAAAGTGAATGGAAGTTTCGTGAGAGTTCACGACTGGAATAGGAGCTCTTATGTACCGAGCAAAACCTTACAGCATCGGTATTCTGTCAGACTGTACTTATTGGAACACCATGTTTTTTTAAGATAAAATTAGGATAGTTCAAAGCTTCTCACAAAAATGAGTGCCGGTTAGCGACTCTTACCACTTATTTCTTCATTTGCAGTTGCCATGTTTCACCACACAGAAAATTCACACAAAAGAGCAGTCAGTCCTTCAAGCGAGTCCACAACGCTACATGAATGTTTCCACAGGTGGTGGAGTGAGCGAGACGTGAGCGCGGCGCCGGGTGCTGCGCTTGTGAGCGATGAAGCAATGCTGCTTCACGCGGCTAAAATTAGCGATGTGGCGTCGAATCTGCAAAACGCGTAACGACGCCCGCTCCCTCTATACACCACAACCACTTTTTCTTATTGACATTATCTGATCAATTTGGACAGCTTCGGTTTCAGACTTACAAATGGACTTAACAATATAGTTCTAGAACGATAAAGATTGACGTTATATACTTAATGGTATATAATATTTGGATGAATCACAAATGTACTCACAGTACAGAAGACAAATAATCTTACTTTTCATGTAAAATTGGCTATAATTTGCAGTTGATTTAATGGAGAAAGAGATATGGAAGTAGGTGAACAAAATTCAGTCACAGTGAAAACTGTTAAATTCCAACTAGTGTGTGTTTTAGATAAGATTAGATAACTTTACAATAGTCGTAAATTTTTACTGCAACTAGAGTTCGTATTTCTGTGTTTGTAATGATAATAAAAATCGATAAACGACAGGTTACCAATGTCTAAGTATGACACAGTCGGTTCAAGGAAGTGCAAGTTGGGTTACATTTCGCCACGAAGTAGTTAGGTATATGCGGTTTTAAAATTACCACCTGTCCGCACAGATTTTGCTTTACTGTCGCAATGAGATCATACCGCGCAAACAGACGTCATTAGCTAACTGATTGACATCGGGTGGTGGGCAACTCTTGCTGTATTACGAGGGGTCTGAGTAGTGAACTGACATCACTTGGACAATACATTGGTGGTTCGGATCTAGACATCCTTACCGCGTGCAGTGAGAGGCGTGGGCTTCAGCGGGTGCCGTTATGCCGTCGCTGCAGCGCGACGCCGCGGTCAACGCTCTTGCCGCTTCGCCACCTCTGCAGCCGACCTCCTCGCGCCCGCCACCCCCGCTCACCAACCGCTACACCCCCACCGTTGATGCTCCATATCGGACATTACTTTTTGTCTACATCGTGAGCTTTTAATAAGCCTTCATTGTTATGAGTCATGTACCGGTGAGTCTCAATAAGATTACATCACGAAATGATCAAAACATGACTACGTAGACAACGATGTATTGATTATTCTAAAATGCGCTTCAATTCTAATGATGAAACACGCAACGCATATAAGACTAACTAAATAATTTCAAGAGAATCTATTGACACGGCACAAGAGACTAAGTGCAGACATTTATTCGGGCAGCCATTGTTCACCTGCACTCGTGATTGTTCACGGTCCGCGGCGCTGAACGCTCGACTCGAAATGAAATCATTTTAGAGACTATAAAAAACTTCACGGACAGACAGTCACTGCACGTGTTCGTTAAATTATTCTGATAGAAAACTCATTTAGATTTGGTTTTGTGTTAAAACTACGCACAAGACGTTCTAGTTGCTTCTTCAGCGCGCTAGGCGCAGTAAGAGCTGTAAGGAATGATTAATTATCTTGTAATGCATCACTTTTCAAAATACTTTTGCAAGACTTACCTAATCCCATCCGGCAGAAGATGACTTCAGCCTCGATGACATGCGCGGCAGGTCGCGAATGTTCTGGAGGGCTCGCCTTCGGTGGCGGGCTCGGCTCTCTCTTCACAGGCTCAGGCTTGGGGGGTTCAGGCTTTGGCAGCTCTGGTTTAGGAAGCTCCACCTTTGGGAGCTCTACCTTTGGAAGTTCCGGCTTAGGAGGCTCCGGTTTTGGGAGCTCCGGCTTAGGAAGCTCTGATTTGGGAGGCTCCAGCTTAGGAAGCTCTGGCTCAGGTTCTGGTGTTGCAGCAGCTTTAGGTTTTTCTGGTAAAGGTATGTCTAGAGGCTTAGGCACGGGACCGGATGCCTCAACTGGTGCAGGAACGGGAGCTGGAGCTGAAGGAGCTGGAGCAGGTGTTGGCTCGGGTACCACCTCGGGTGTTAGGTCGAGTAGTGGTTCTGGAGTACGAGGCGCCGGCTGGACGGGCCGGTGCATGGGTGATTCGCCAGCGGTATCTGCGTCCGACTCACTATCTGTGAACTTGTCGGCGATGTGGTCTGCTGAAGGCGCTCGCGGCGCATCCATTAGGAACTCTCTCTCCATGTCGAGGAAGCTCCGCGTAGCAGCAGCATGCTGCTTCTGCGGCGAGTCACGCTTGGGCTCGCGTTCGAGGTGCTCGAAGTCATCGGTCGAATCTTGATCGCGCTTCATGTTAGGTTCGACTTGCGTCGCGTCGAGTGCCTTGTCGCCGCCCGCCAGCCCACCGAGAAGAGCGTCGGTGCTATCCATGTTTCCTTGTGTAACAGATAAAACAGTGAGGTCGAGTGATCGATTAGTTGCGAGAGGAGCGCGGTGCAAACGCGGAGGGCGGGTCCTGTCGTGCGTCCTCGCCGTATCGTACTGCGGTCTGAGCCGTGTGCCGGCCGGCGCTGCACGACGTCACTCAGCACGAGAAACGAACGGTATTACTCATCGTCGACCCCTCCGATGCAGCGGGGGCGGTGCCGTTCACCGGTAATAATAAGTATTTGATCAAATTAAAATATAACAAAACCAAGTATACGGAAGAAAGTCGCAAAAGAAAAAATACCAAGGCGATGTTAGAAAATAATTGTAAGTCGACAGTAAATAAATTAACAATCGCAGGGCAGGAATTGCGTAAAGTATTGACTTTCTGTTCCAGACCTTTTTTGAAGGCGCGCTTCGCGTTCTGTTTTACCGACGTAGCGAACAGGGAAAATGACTTTGACAGCGAAAGACAACGATCCGATCGGATCGACTCAGCTGTTACCTTGTAGTTTGGTGTTACCAGTTTTTGATGCGTTTAACTTTTAAAGATAGTAGAAATAAACAAATTTTCAAGAAAAAAGTTGAAAGGGTAAAAAACATATCATTAGTTCCTTATACTTATAGCTTAGGAATTATCTAGTGTTATAAGTATTTTTATTTCCATTATATTTTATGATTTTATTGAAGGCAAATGAAGATTTCTATTTTTACTAATATTAATCTCAGTGATTATACTTTGCGCTACAAAAGAAAATATACCCATAAATCTTATAATTGAATTTATGATATGTTAACATTCTTATCAGATTTTATTAAGTGGTTTGTAATCTAAATATTCATACTTACTTGTAATTATAACTTATTGCCCGACGCACCTCTGACCTCCGCGCACACTCAACCTCATAGTTGACGAGTTATAGGTATTCTACTTTACTCTGAGTGAAATTACAAATATAGCACTTTGCGAAATTAATAACCAAAAGATGTAATTATTTTTTTAGAAATAATGTAACTACAATATATCGAATTGGATTAGTCTAAAAGGATATTGTAAGAAAGTTACAAAAAAAATAAAATAAATTTGAAAGTAACTCTGTCCGTTACGATTTCACAGATTCGAACCGCTGCACTGATTTAAATGAAATTTGAAATGAAAGTCTCTTTAGAGAGGACGTGGACAACAGCAAGTTTTAACCAAATCACTCATAAATACAAACTTCTAGATTTAGAAGGTGTGTGACCTACTACCCAGTTCTCGAGAGTGGTCGTGAACTTTTGTATTGCTGTACTGCTACGTTCCTACGGCTCTGAAAGCTGGACCTTGAAAAAAAAACTAATTAATAAACTTTTGAGCTTTTGAAATGTGGATATATAGAAGAATGATTAAAATTAAATAGACAGACAAAATCACTAATGTTAGAGTACTTGAAATTATGCACAAAAAGGTAGAATTAATTGAAACTTTAAAAAAGTGGAAAGCAGCTTATTTCGGACATGTTTATAGAAATAGTAAATATAATATAATAAAATTAATTATTGAAGGGAAAATTCAAGGGAGACGAGGTAGAGGCCGAAAACGTATATCTTGGACAAAGAACATAAGAGACTGGTTGAAGGTGGACAGCACAGAAGCATTGATTGGCATGACCGAAGCAAGGGGCAGATACAGACATATTATTATCGTCGCCGACCTCCGTGATGGAGATGGTACCTAAAGAAGAAGACTGCTACGTTGCATTATGTTAAGATCGATCTTTTATCACAGAGAGGACTATTGTTGCCTATAGGCTTGATATTGTGGCAGGTTTCTTGGCCATTTACCCGAAGTCTGTGATCTACTACATTTTGTCTGTAGATTTGTAAAGTTATGACAACGGAGTAGCAGTGCAGGAAGATTAATAAGAAAAAAATTAAGAATAAAATGTCATAAATAGAAGTTCTGACGAATGAGTAAATGTTTAAAAAAAACAAATAAGTATTAACACATTTTTGATAAAGTCAGTGAAAGTCTAAGTTGAAATCGTAATACGAGGCGACGCTTTTAGTATCATGGGCACATTAAAATTTGCGGACTATTGCGCAGAGACCGGGAACGAACGATGCATGGAGGGTTCTTGTAAGTGACATGAATGAAATAATTTCAATTTCTGTGTTCTCTTTAATGTAGTTAATTAAATATAATTTAAAAAAATGTTACAGCTAGTACACTTATTTATTTCCATGTTGGGAGAATTGTTTAAATAATTAATGCATTGAAGAAGGTTAATAAAATAGTTCGTCTTTCAGAACGAAATTCTGCACTGCAGGTTTGTCAAACAACACTGATTACTGTCATCTCTAATTGTCACATGAAAGTCGATAAAGCAGTTTTACTTTAATGCAGTCCAGCAATTTAGCGCTTTAACAGCTTTTTTGTAACACTATTTTGAAGTCATAATTTTTCTGACAGATAATTCAGCGTAATCATCGCTGCACGATTGTGTGTTGTTTCTGATTAGACGAAAAACTACACCGGCCACAAGGATGGCGGCGGCAGTAGATAATGGTTGTGTGGATACAAGTGTAGTAAATTCAAGAATTAAAGAAGAATGTAAAGGGAAAGAAGGAAAATTACTAAATGGGAAAATAATTAATAACAAAAATGGTTACTTAAACTCCAAAAATACCAGCAATGGTGTCAATGTAAGTTATTTTCTTTATTTTATAACCTACCCACTGAACCTGTGATGATGGTTGATTTCTGAGAATATCACTTACAACCCCCTCGTGCTTATCGTATATTTCGCGGAAACAACATCCACAAGTGATCGATGCCCCGTTGACCCACTACCGAAGCAACGGGAGTGTCCCGCCATGTTCCCGATATTAATTCAAATCAATCAAGGTTGCTGTAATACTCATTAATTGAAATTGGCGCTTAATTCTAAATGAATTTTAATAGTTTAAAAACGAAACATTTGAAAGAGATATTTAATTGTTATGAAGGATTTAATGCTGAAATCCTACAATTTATTCAGGAATGACTGAATTATTCAGGAAACAATTGAATAGTACATTTACAAGAATATAGATCTTTAAGGAAAACAGGGACTATGATATTTGACCTATAGTTATACTGAACACCAACAATACCAGTATGTATATATATTAATGAACACAATTTCCTCTTGGAATGGGATATCAAGATTAACTAGGATGTGGTTAACGGATCTCTGGAATTGTAGGGTAGTAATAAATTAGAAAACCCACATTATGAGAAGCCCGAATAAGACCCACCTATTAAATAACTAGGTAGGCATTCAATTAACTATTTAAAAAAATATTCTAACTAGATTTTTTAATGAAGTACCTATTAGTATGACACCTATAGCTTAACATAAATCTGATTAGAATTAAAATCTTATTGAATTGGTTTACCAGTTACCTAAATGCAAATGTATGTTCTCTTTACAAAAATATGTTAATAGAGTAATACACAGGATATACTATGCAAAGAGATGAGAAGAATTTGGTAAGACAAGTGTTAGGTATGGCAGAGGAGAGTGAGTTAACAGTGAAATTGTACGGCAATAGAGCAGAGCCAAGCTGATCTCAGCACAAATTTGTGGTCTCGACCGGGGCAGTATTACTCTCACATGCTGTCATATTTGGATGGTGAGTGTGAGACTGGAGGCCCAATCATTTCGCATCATTCTCCTGGTTTCTGGAGGCCGGGTGAATGATGCAGAAACATCAGGATGATGACCCATACTATGGTATGTATCACCATGCTGCATTGCCTACACACACAATGAGGATGAGGAAGCCTACTCCTGGATTCACTCATGCTTTCCATCAGGCAGAGTAGAGTCTCTTTGATAGGCTTCAATATAAATAAAGAAAGAAATGAGTGATTGAGTGAACAATAAAACAGACTGTAAGGACATAATTAGAATTGGGATAAGGGCAGCCAGATAATAAGGGTAATTACACATGAAGGTACAAGTGTGTCAACAAGAAATTAATAAATAATATATGAGAAACAGCTATGCGAATACTTGACAACTTTTGGAAATGTTATACCTTGTAATTCGAAGCAAACGCTTAAATTAAAAATTAAGTTAAATATATATAGAGATAAAATAAAATTCTTATGTTGTGTTGAAGAATAAACTTAGTATATAGTATTTAAGTTAATGATTGTTTTTTTTGTAATTGAAACAATTTGAACTGAATGCCTTATCAGCACCTTCAATTCTGAGAATTGCTGCTGTGTACAATAATGTAACTGCTATGCAAATATTTACAGTACACTACAATTTATAATTATTTCCCTCAGCTATTTTTTATCATTCCCAACCCATTAGGTAAAACGGGATTATTTTACTAAGACTTGTGTTTGTCTGTCACCAGGGTGTATCTATTGAACTGTAATAGCTAGACAGTTGAAATACTACACAGATAAATATACACAGATAATGCGTTTCTGAAGCCGCTATTACAACATATACTATAGTCAAAGTCATATGCTGGATGTTACAAACTGCAACAATTAAAGTATATAATAGTATGGAACTCTTCCTGCAGGGATTTTTACGATAACTTGTGTGAATTAATAAGTTTCTGACACAAATATTGTGGCTTTTTATACATAAATTAGCAGTGGACTGAGATAGGCTGATGATGATGATGATGATGATACATAAATTATTTTTTTTAAGCGTCTCAGTATAGCCAGACATTATCTCTACAATATCAGAAACTTTAACTTCTTTAAATCATTAGTTTAAAGTTTCAGCAGTATAGAAATTTTAGTATAACTTTTTTTTTGTGTTACTTTGACCTGATTAACAGTTACCGTAATGTGACAAAATTATCAATGTCTTTCTATTGTACTTATTTTACGATGATGAGATTTTATTGATGAATGAGACGCTGATTTTAGCGTGAATGGGCTGGCTCGACCGGTTTGATATTACACTCACACAGAAATCAATCTAAATTGACAGCCTATATGCTGTCGTATTTGTTTGTGAGTGTTAAATCAGAAGCTCTATAATGCAGAAGAATCTCACTAAGCTAGCAAAGTAGAGCAATATAATGCCAGCCATCTTGCGCAAATCGTCACTCCACCTGGCCTGCGGGCGACCTACACTACGTTTGTTTCAACTAATTCTATTACATTTTATTTCTGGTTGTGCCTGGTAGCAGTGGTAGTTTGGAAACAACACTGCTTTATATGCTTTGATTCCCTACCCTCCTAGATCCCCTAATGTGTGCGAAATATATGCATTTAATACCCCTAGTTCAAGCTTCAAATTCAGTTCGTCCTCAAAGTTTTGATGCCAGTCACTCCGTAGAAAAATTGATGTTCTGCTAAAATCGGTTAGACTTGTAGTAAATCATATTGGGAATACTAAAGGCAAAAGTTTAGATAGATTAAAATTCGTATTTTTTTTTTTTTTTTAAATATTTAAGCCTGCCAAAGTGACTCTACTTTGCCTGATGGAAAGCATGAGTAGAATCCAGGAGTAGGGGTCACCATGCTTATTGTGAGGGTAGGCAATGTAGCATGGTGACCCCTACCGTGGCAGCCCGGTTAGATTATTCTGCATCATTCTCCCGGCCTTCGAAGGGCGGGAGAATGATGCAGAATGATTGGGCCTCCGGTCTCACACTCACCAACGAAATACGACAGCAAGAATGCTGTCATTATTAGGATGGTCTTCTATGTGAGGGTAGTACTGGCCGGGTCGAGCCGGCCCATTCGTGCTGAAATCAGCGTGGCTCTACTACCTACGTATGTGGTGGATGAGAGAGACGGTAAAGGTCATACATGTATTTCGCCATCGTACATTCGTCTCCAATATTCCAGCAACAAACAGATTCGTAACACTAATAATCCAGAAAAACTTATTTGTATTTGCTGTTCGAGTAATGCGCACTTTGTAGTGTTGTTTAGAGGTATTTTATCATTACTGTAATTATAATTGTACGAGCTGTTATCAATAAACTGAAATTTGCCCGCGATTATACATACAGGTGAGTCACAGCTAGGGAAATACCGTTGACACTGCTCCTATGTCGAAATATTCAATTATTTCTAAATCATATGAAATTTCTTGTCAGAAGATTCCTGACAGATAGCCATGTTTCCGCACATGGGACAGGCTGGATATGGATTGTCCCCATAGACAGCATACACCTTGCTTTTATCACCTCGCATATTCTCCCATCCAAAAACCAAAACTAATTACTAAACGCTACTGCTCTTTTACCATCTTAGCGAAAATCACGAAACACGTCTTACTCGAATGATTGCCAAATCCAAACTAACTTAGTGATGAGTCTGAAATTTGTTTTGGCGTCGTTTGATAGATGACAGTACACGATGATACCGCCAACTTCTCTCAGGAACGTCCTCTGTTTTCAAGCATAAATTCGAGTAGTCCTATTCTATAAAGTTAAACCTTACTGAAATGTATATTTCCTCTTATGCCATCAGAGAACGATTATTGTCAGAGAGAGTTGACGTTAGGGAAACGACTAAAAACTAAAGAAGTAGAAGTCTTTTGCAATGAGTCAGAAGACCCAAATGAATTTGAAAACAAAGTAAAAAAATCGGTTGTCTGTAAAGTCGGCTTACTGACAATAGTTGAACGTGACAACGTCATAAGATTGTGCCTCTTTGTCGCTCGTTCCGCCCTCTCGCTTGCACTTCAAGCCTTAAATGGAACGCCTCAGAGCGAGGTAACGCCGCATGAGTCATGTTCTTTCGTGCGTGCAGCCGGCTCCATCGAATTATAAGACGTTCACGTCAAAAATATGATAATTTGATCGTTTTTAATTACGTCCAAATGCTAGGCAAATCACTCAAATTTACCAAACAACACTCAATGAATGAAGTGACGATTTGGCCTTCAGTTAAAGATAGGAATGTCGTGCAAATGTATAATTTTATTGCGGCAGCCTGACGTCCTATACTTTTTTATTAGTATTGGAAAGAAAAATTAATGTTTATTACCTTTTAAACGTGTTAAATGTAATTCAGTAATACCTCTTCTATTATAATAGTAAGCTTACCGTCGACACTTATCGCTTTAGATTGTAGTTACTAAACAGAGCTAATACCTGTTGTACGTGGTAGTGACAGAGTTACAATTACCGATGATTTAAAGCATATTGCAGACTCTTTGTTTGCAGTTAGAACGGCAATGTATTTTTGCAATTGCTTATCTTGATCGAGGCTTAATGCTGTGAAGTACATCTTTCAGTAGGTGAATATCAATATATTTAGTATTTTTTTAAATATACATAATATATTTAAGCTTACCAAAGTCCACGAGGCAGAGTAGAGTTTAATCTGCCTGATGCTACTGGTATTGTAGTTAAGACTCCGTAACGGACTCCGATGTACAAAATCTTGTATATCCTGAATCATTAAAATCTCAAGTTAGCTGCTCTACGCCCGCAAAAGTTTTCATATCCTATAAACTCTTGCATTCTATGTCGCGGGGGTCTTTCCAGACATATATGAAACGGACACAGAATAAAAACCCAGACTACTTACTATAAAACATACTGGTATTTTTATTAATGAATTTGTCAGAAGTCCGTTAGCAACAGGGCGTCACCATTTGTTTATCTTTAATCGTTGGCTAATGTCGGGCAGTACTCTTGTTATCTATTTATTTTCATTATAACATAGTTTGCCATGTTACCTAACACAATGTTACATACGAAAATGTGTGACGATTGTTACGGGTAGTTGGAGAAATTCCATATCACCTATAAACATCCTTAGACTTCAACTACAACTTGGTTGGGCAAAAGTTCCAAGTATGATAGGAGTTAGAAGAAGGAGGGATGTTGTTGACGATGATGATAGTTTCTTGTATACTGGTACTGTCATTTTATTGTATTTATATTCTACATCAAGAAACAAGACAGGATTCTTGAGCTTGGTTGCAACCTCAAACTAAACAGATTTACATTACAATGAGAAGTTTCTTGAAACTATTAGACACTAATTAACTGTCTTTTGAGGCAATGGTTTTCTGTTTGTAATTCTAATCGTCACATCGTCTCTCCTTGGTCACTACATGACTGATACATTCATGTAGTGACCAAGTTTCCTTATTGTAGTAGCAGAGGTGTTTAGTTTCTCAGAGAAATACGGATCTATTTAGTATATTGCAATCGAACTGCTCTCATGTCTGGTGCTGTGATATAGCTAACTAGCTGACCAACGACACCTCGTCTGCCTCCTACTTACTGCCCGTAGCGTGATGTTGTACCGTTTACGCAGCGCACGCAATGGAGCTTCCATTGCGTGCGCTGCACTCAAAAGTAATGATTTTACCTGTTTGCAGCATTTTTTAGGTTCTACAGAAATATATTATTTCGGTACTCGTAAAGTGGGGATGTTTTTTTTCCTCGCTTGTACCCCATAGTGTAAGCTATTATAAGATAGATCTTTTAAAAACACTGATTTTTGGATTTAGGTATAACGGTTTTTTTTTAAATAGGGCGTCCCTCCTAACAGCTAAGGGCTGGTCCAAAAAAATCACGATTGTAGTCGTGCAGGACTCACACTTGGACAATTTTTCATTGAAAATCAAGTGCTTTTAAGTTAGTTTAGTTAACTGGGCTATCGAACACTAAAATAATTTTACAAATCGATACAATACTTCCTGAGATTAGCGTGTTCAACCAAACAAACTCTTCAGTTTTATAATTTTAAGTAAACATTGATATTCTACGAATTGTGCCATTTAAAATGACCACTTATATTTAGTAGTGGAGTTGTGTAATGTAAAGTTGATGATGTGTATGATTTTTCCAGAAATCAACGCTGGAGGACGAAGGTCCTAGAATTATACCGAAGATGGATTGGTCAGAGTACGACACACTGCACGGTTCGTTCGAGAAGTGCTCGCTGCTGACGGCGGTGCTGACAAACTTGGGGCTGTATATACTTATGTTCCTGGGGTTCGTCAACCAGATGCTCTTCACACCCAACGTCGCCACTGAGAAAAACAGAGAGGTAGGTTTATTTACTGTGATTTTCATTCAACATAATATCTCACTGCTGGGCGAGTCTCCTCTGAGGAGAGGATTAAGGCCATACGTCTCCACGCTGGCCGAGTGCGGGTTGGGGACTGAAAAGACACGTTGTGGGTACGTAATCTTGCTGTTGGATGTTTTTGAACTGCCCGAAGGCCTCCAATTCAGCTTCACAACTGTTATCATATGATAACAACCGGGACCAACTGCTTAACGTGCCCTCCGAATGACGGGAACGCTCATAATATATCATATCACAAACCGTCACCCATCTCACCTGAACGCGCCGTCGTTGCTCGCCCTCGGCAGTGCTGGTGTTAGCACTACCCGCGCCCTGGCCGAGAGTTATACTGCGCCCCCTAACTGCAATTCAGACCCATATGAAAAAAGGAAAAAGATACAATGAAATTACCGTTTACTCAAAGAAATAAACATTAACTTTTCTAGCCTTCTGTAGGCGAAATCTTTTATTATTTTATCAAAATTGAGGATTTCAGCAATTTCATTCCCGATTGACAAAGTTGCCAAGTTTGTCAATCGGGATTGCGAAATTGTCGAGCGCAGATAGGTCTCATCAGCTTAAGCTTAAAAAAACTCCTCTCGCCGCTAGCAACCGTTACAGGTATAGTTAATAATATGCGCATTGCTATCCATACATTTGGATACAGTTCTTGTAGGTTGCGATCTTTGATAACATTTCAATATATATTTGACAGTGCAGCAACGAACATTGATTGTTGAATTTTAATTTATTAATGATATGCATGCACAAGCGTACAAGTTGATGTGAATACCAATTATATGATTCCTTCATGTTTATGTGAGTAGTTGTTCACTATTTTATTGGTTTACATTTTATTCTACTTTTAAACAATCCTAAATTACTCCTTACAATATCTGCTATATGCACGCGAACGTGCCGCTCAAATTCAGCCATTACAGTGAAACGACGGAACAACCAGATAGTTAAAAATTTAAAAAATGATTTTTTTATTTCATATCGTATAACTCGAAATGCAATTAGTATTTTTTTTTATATATAAATATACAAATAAACTCTTTTTTAAGGTTCCGTAGTTCATGACTCGGAACCCTTATGGATTTGCCATGTCCGTCCGTCCTCGACCTACCGCCCAAACGGTTAATGCTAGAAAGATGAATCTTTGCATGGATATGTGTTTCTATTACGTCGACAAAGTGCTACAATAAATACACAAAAAAATATATTTTATTTATTATAGCCAAATGGTTTCCGCGGTATAACATCACGCTGGGGGTGCGTGGGTCCACCCTGTATAACAATAACTCTGAACATGTACACGTCCTGTGTGATAATATGAGAGAGCAATCACTTTATATTGTCTCCGTATTCAATGATAAATAGCTTGAACACTCTGGAATATTTTAATGAGTGCTTTCTACGTATTAAACGAAACTTTAGCTTAGTACAGTTTTAAAATTCTCTAGAAAATTGTCTATTGAAGCATGGTGATTTTCTTTTGTTTTTTAGGGTCCCGTAGTTCATGACTCGGAACCCTTATAGATTTGTCATGTCCGTCCGTCCGTACTCGACTTCGTCGTCCATCTAAACGGTTAGTACCAGAAAGATGAAACATTGCATGGACATGTGTTTTTGTCATGACGACAAAGTGCAACAATAAAGTGGAAATGACTGCTTTTTCACGTCAACCCCATCGTGTGGGGTATCATTAGATAGGTCATTAAAAACATTGAGAGGTTGCCAAGAAAAATTTAGGTATCCGTTTGCGACTTTTTTAACTTTAAAATGCATTGTTTTGTTAAAATAGGGCGCCCTCCACCCCCCACCCCCCTAAAAGCTAAACGGCAGGCTAAAAAAAAAACTGAAGAAATTCATGATAATAGTCCGTGTGATGAACTTTAAAGGAAAACTATAGCGTCTTAGATAACTTTGGTAGTTCAAGAGTTATAGGGGCCTAACTTGTCAAATACGCTTATTTCGGAAACTTCGTACAAAAATAACGAAATTATAAGTAAACATAACAATTATTATCTATTGGACATAGTTTTAAATCGTCGTGCTATTATAGGTGCCTACGGAACTCTATTCTATGGGTGGCCTGATACGCCTTGTTTTTTTTTCATACAGCAATGACTGAGACAAGAAAAAGTATATAAAACTAACCGGACTAAGTAAAAACGTTTAAAAAGTTAAATAGCCGATGTCAAGCAGACCATTATTACAAATATATAGATTTAAAATCGCTCCTGTAGTTAAGGCACTGGTGGAACATATCCACATTCATTTTCAAGGTCGTAGAGCCACGCTGCTTTCCAGCCCGGCTCGACCATGGCGGTACTTCGGCGTTTACTTTGAATGGCAGAAATTTCGAGTTTATTTATAAAACTGTGATGTAAAGGAAGCTACGTCACAATGAATGCTATGTGGCATTGAATGTAAATAAAATACGATCTTCCTTCAATAATCAAATAGAATATTTTGCTTTTACTTTGTGGCCCTTTTTATTGATGTTGAGGCGTTTTCAGGTGGCCATTGTCACAATCTTGTTAGAACGAATTACAGGAATCTGCTGGAAACAAATGCTCGGCTTAAAATAATAATTGATATAGACGTAGCCCTACGTGATTTGAACAAAAAACCTAAAAAAGAAAGAAAGCAGGATGCGAGAAGCCCAAAATCAGAGAGGTGTGCAATGGGAGAGTCCCTATGTCCAGCAGTGGGCTGCGATACTGATGAGGATAGGCAATGAAAATATTTAAAAATTGTAGCGTCTTCAATTATGTAGAAGCTAGCTAATGCCCACGGTAGGTTTTTTCATGCCATGCATTTCATTTGATTCGTACAGACAGATAAAGTTACTTTTGAATTTATATAATTAGTATGAATTTAGGAATTAATCACCTAATAGATATTTACATTCCCTTGAATATTCAAGCGGCACTAGCCTTCAGCCTCTGACCATGTATGCGTATTAGTAGAATTGTTTTTTTTTTTTTAATTGTCAACTGTGTTTAAACTATATAATATTGATTTATTTTCATAGTTTAGAAATATTTCACAATACTCCTTTCGTGACATACTTATTTAAAATTAATCACATTTTAATTTCTATTCAACTTTGAATTGCTTACAATAATCGATATGGTTAATACAGTTGTATTCAGATACTCTACATAATTTAGTTAAATAAACCCGTTTTAACATAGATACATGTATATAAAATTTAACGAGTTACAATAAAAATAATAGTTATGTGTTACGCGTTATCTAATACAGCCTAAAAAGGGCATGCGTGTTACTTAGTAACACGGTATTTGTTATTTTTAACTTAAGTGCAAAACTATTGTATAAGACGTCCGTGTATTGACGGATTCAGAATACATAGTTTCACACCACCCTTATTGATCTCTAGGGTGTAGAAAGAAAAAGGGATCAAACTAACACAAAGGTTATAGTGGGCCAACCTTTAAAGATTTACGACCTTTTAAAGGGGAACAATTCTCATTTTCGTCGTTTTGAAACTTTAAGAAAACTTAGCATTAAATCCTCACTTACGACTGCAGACTACAAACTTATCAACAATACTAAAATTGGCACAAGATTCTGTAAACATAAAAATGCAATTTATATTCTGTTCTCTATAATTATATGCCACTGATATATTGATCTGAGTAAATAATGTAACAGAGGAGGTCCCTCCAGCCATTACCAACACTGCTCACACTATTTTTGCTTCTATATCCAAATATTTTATTATAACTACTTAAATGGTAGGGCGGATCTAATTATAGAATAGTAAAACGTAGCTCCGGTGCCCTATTTGGAACAACAATAGCTTCACCGGACGCTAAGCTCCTTGAGTCAACACAATCTGCAGCTACTTTGTCGAGATTCTGCATTGACTTCCAAATTCTATGTTCTTTATTTGCCTGTTTGTTCCGGCTTATCCCTAAAACGACCAACCCGATTTTGACGGTTTGACTTTCATAGGCATATAGTACATAAGAAGAAGTTCTTTAGAACAGCTTCTCTCCGTGGGGTTACTCGCGATTTACAACAATAATCGCGGGTGACACCGTGGGCCTCAGCTTGTAGTGAACTTCATATTAAAATAAAAGATGTTATATATTGTATGTACAAGCTCTGCTTAATTTGGGACTAGATGATGTTGTGTCAGATGTCCAAATATATATTCATGTAATGTGTATATACATAAAAGTGAATTCTAAGTATAAAATTAAGTTGAAATAATTAAATACTCCCTGCAAAAAAATATACAATAGCACTCCACAGCAAAACATTGACTAGTTTTATAACCACGAACAGTGTTTTAATAGTTCTAAATGCATGTTGCATACATTAATTAAATGAAATACACATTATACTTATATTTATGAACTGATTCGAAAAATAGTTCGTATTTCTATCGCATATAGAACTCAATAATGGGTACTTAAGTTATTGATTTAGACTCAAATGACAGAACCCTATATAAGCGTCTTATGTGTATTTAGCTAACTACTATTTGTGTAGACAAGGGTTTTAACTTAAGCTGTAGTTTATTCAGGTCAAATGAAATACAAATCCTTGAGTAGAGAAATAAAATTTATGACTTACGAAATCGTGAAACCATAAATATTTATAGAGTACACATGGCAAACTCAATGGTTGATATTTTTATATGTGAATCTGGTTTATTTATTATTTCTGAGTGTTTGTTCACCTTTTTTTGTCCCCCCGGATTCCTGCCCCCCTAGCCAAATTGCAAACGTTTTTCGTTGTCTATTCCATTCTCTATTATCTTGTTTTATTGGCCAATGTCACACAGTCACGTTATCTAAGCAAAATATGTATTAGCCAATAAAACGAGTATAAATAAAATGAGTAGAAAACGAAAAATGTTTGCAACTTGGCTAGGGGCTAGGGGGGCTGGAAGACTACGTCGGACTCGTACCTACTAGAACCACACGCCGTCTCGGGTACAAGAAGCCGGGGAACCAGGTGTACCCTTGAAAGGAAATCTCTTTGAACCCAATGTACTTCGGGCATTCTACAGTTTGCACATGGGGGGGTCATGTGGGAAGCATACAGTTCATGAGTCTTTTTTCTCCTCCGAAATATAATTGACGTCGACGAACGAAACGACTTGAATCTAACATTTGACAGAAAGTAATGACGCAGATTTAAACACTTCCCGTTTATTGTAAAACTAGCTTTTGCCTGCGGCTCCGCCCGCGTCTATGTCGGTTGTCGCACTAAAAAGTAGCCTGTGTCCTTTCCCAAGGTTCCATGTATCTCTAAACCAAAATTCATCAAAATCGGTTCAGCGGTTTAGGCGTGAAAACGTAACAGACAGACAGACAGACAGACAGAGTTACTTTTATAAGCAATCAACATTTAGATATTGCATCAACCTGAACCACCAGTCATGTAGTTAATCCTACAAGATGTCTGCCGTCACCCGTCACTATGACTTTGGTTCCGCTTTCTCTTCAGCCGCACGCTTTTACAATGAATGCACATTGCATAGCTGTTGATCTCAATATAATTTGTGTTTATTAACACTCTTCATGATTAAAATATTAATGTATACAAATAAAAAATAAATAAAATTGGAGTGTCTATATGTAACTTTTTACCAAATGCATTTAAAAGTTATATACTTCTAAATGCACTAATGTCAAAAAAACAATTTTTAATTTAACATTTTTGTCCGTCTGTCTTATTGTTCCGGCTAATCTTTGCAACGGCTGGACCAATTTCAACGGGACTTTTATTGGCAGAAAGCTTATGACACAAAGAGTAACTTACGTTAGCTTTTTTAGGCTAGCTTGGCTCCGCGGCTTCACTCGCGATTTACAACAATAACCGCTTGTAACACCGTGGGATTCAGCTAGTGTAAAACAAAGTGTCTCTACTCTGCCTAATGGCAAGCATGAGCAGAATCCGAGAGTGTTGGTTACCTCAATATGGGTGCAGACAATACAACATTGTGACTCACACTATTGCTGCTTAGTCACATGTTTCTGCGTCACTGGCCACCACCAGTGCTAGACGACGGTACGCTCTCATTTTTATTTGGAGATTGCAAATCAATCTGTTCAAACAACTAGTCAATTGCTGGACATATGTCTCGCCTGAGAAAGGATTTGGCTTATCATACGACCGTATCCAGACCGGTCAGCTTTCAGTGTTCGTTTCAAGTGCTTTCTTCATGTTGCAGTGCTGTTGGCCTACGTAATTTATTTCTTTAGTCAGCTCTTACGACTTCCGCGGAATGAATTGAGAAGCACCCTGTATTCTTAATCCCTCGCAACAGAAAATTTGAGAAACGTTACAACGCCCTACAGCAATTGTGACACAGTGTCGAGGTCGTAGGCGTCGCCTCTCATGAAGTCATTACAACACAAGTGGCCTTCGAATTGTATTTATTTTAAACTAGCTTTATCCCGCGGTGTTGCCCCCGGTTATTGTTGTCAATCGCGACATACGCTGCGGAGCGAACCTAGTCTAAAATAAATTGCCTAAGTTAATCCTTATGTCAGCTATCTGCCAGGGATAGTCCTGTCAAACACGGTTCAGAAATGCTAGACATTAGCCGGAACAGAGAATATTAATAAAAAAATACTTTTTTGATGCAAGTACCGTATTTTAGTAAAAAAAAATAACAGTTCAATTGCTATTGCAAACAGACACATTTTTTTATTAATTTGTGTAGAATTCTAAGAGTCGGTCGTACTGTATTTTTCATTACAAATTGTTACAGGTATGATATATATTTTTTTGTTTATTACTAGTGTGTTTAATTTATTTTTAAATGGCTGACGACACAGATAGATGCAGATTGCTCAAGAGTCGGATGTATGGCACTCTGGGGGAAGTCTTCGGAGTACCTAGTAGTGTCGTACACATTTATTTATAAATCGCAAGAGGTTCTTGATTATAGTGAGTTTCCGTAGCGCCCATTGTTATGCCTATTACCAAGTAATTCTTGAAATAATGGCACTAATTTTGACATTAATTATTCAAAACGTTGAAATGGGAAAAAAATGTTATAGATAGGTACACCGGGATCGATAAACGTACCGGTCATGTCTAGCCGTTAATGTATATTTGTAATTTATATGTAGATATAAATTAAATTAGATTGTCTTTGCAATTTCAAATTAATAATTATTCTTTACTAAATGCAAAATAATTTTAATATTTGTGTTAACATCATCATCCTGTTGTAGTCCACGTGCGCAGTACGATGTTGATATTGTTCCCCTGCTTTTAGCATAATTATCGAACTGTTAAATGGCGCACACGCATCCCGCCCAGACACTAGCGCGCGTCTTACACAACCATCAAGTGGCCTATACTGACCAATCTCGTTGATCACTGTTAATAAAGTTTGATGTACCATGGACGCTAGAAGCTACACTATTGAGGTCGATTATACGATAGTATAACAGAATCAAAGACTACGTATTAAATAACAGAATAAGAACCATGACTCATCCTTCACATTAGTTCACATCGCCGTCTGGCGTCACACCACTAGGCAAGTTACTCCTAGATATAAACTAAACCAGCCGAGAGAGAGAGAGATTTAGAAAAATGATTTTTTATATATTTATATAGTTTAAAATGCATTTAGTAGAAAACTTTTTGTTTGATATTTCAAAGAGACAATTTAATTTACTTATTGGTATATATGACCGTACTAACACAACTATTTGGCTTGGATGGTAATTAACGTCACGATCACTTCCAATTGCCCAAACAGTGCCCTTTAAAGTGGAATATCTCGCAAACGTATACTTAAATCAAAAAATCGTCTTAGAAACCCTTTATTGTTTTTAAAAGACCTATCTAATGATACACGATGGGGTAGCCACGAGAAAAAAATATCATCCCACTTTACGTGTAGGGGAGGTACCCCAAATAAAAATATTTTTCATAATTTTTTTGTAGCACTTTGTCCGACGTACTTACAACACATATTCTTGCAAAGTTTCATCTTCCTAGCACTTACCGTTTGGACGGTAAGTCGAGGACCGACGGGCGGACGGACGGACAGACGGACATGACGAATCTATAAGGGTTCCGAGTCATAAACTTCGGAACCCTAAAAAGGGTGTGTACGAGTATGTACTTTTGCACTTTTGTTTGTGACCTACTTTAATATTTCAGTATTAAATATCGTTATCTACAAACGTAATCGGCTATCGTCATTTACATCGTGTATTACAAATCATTCTGCTATGTTATCAAGGTCATTCATTTATCAGGCTTTACGGTTCGCGGTGTTATGTGAAGATTATCATGAATGTTTCGTTCGACATGACTCCCTGACGTTACCTGACATTAACTTTCTAAGCGCTGTGTTGGGATTTCCATCTCGTTCTGAATACATCATGCTTCTACTCTAGAAGTTATCAAAGAAGACATCTCTTTAAAGACTACCTTGTTGGTCTAGTGGTTAGCGTATGCGACTGCTGAGCAAAAGGTCTCGGGTTCGATTCCTGGGTCGGAGCAAATGTTTTATGATCTGCAAATGTTTGTTTCGGAGTTTGGGTATTTTCTATTTATATTATGTATGTGTTTACAAAAAAAAGTATGTTTATGTTCATATTTATATCAATTGTCTAGTACCCATAGTACAAGCTATGCTTAGTTTAGGACTAGATGATGTCTGAAATATTTATTTATTTATTTTATTATCAGTGTAATTAATCATGCAAACAGTGGTTGTAAAATCGAATTAAGTGGTACATACATAAATGCAAATTTTTACAGCTTTTGATAAATACACTGTCTAGGATAATTGTGTATATTTAGACTTGACACATTAAACTTATTATTTCCTACGAAAAAATGATAATATCGGCGTAATTGTCGCGATTAGATAACGTGCGTGCTGATAGCTGAATGACAACAGGACACCTCGCCTCATTTGCCGGAATATCCTCATAATGACAGCATTGTTGCTGTCGTATTTCGTTGGTGAGTGTGAGACCGGAGGCCCAATCATTATGTCTCACTCTCTCGGCCACCGGAGGCCGGGAGAATGACGCAGAAACAGCTGACAATGAGACCTAACCTCGCAATGATCCCTACTCCTGGATTTGGTACTTTGGTATGCTTAAATTAAAAAAAAAACATACTCTCACGAAGTAGTAAGCACACCAGTACGATACGCCCACATTTCGACAGTTATAGTAGTTCCCTAATGTATTGTGGGAAAAGTTGACTAAACACTTTCAGGGCCAAATGAAAAACTAAAAAAAAATATAAAAAAAGCAAAGTAATGTTATTTTTAATATTAGTAGTAATGTTATTATAATATTATTCAGGAGCTGGATGGGAGAAGCCCAAAATCGATCGGAGTGGTGTGCAATGGGAGAGGCCTATGTCCAGCAGTGGACTGCGATAGGCTGATGATGATGATGAATGTTATTATAACCTACTAATCCATCCAAAAAACGTTCTTGAAATTAGTTCTTCTCAACATAACAACAGATTACTGGTTTACCGTTAGAAGTTCATAATCTTATAATTACGAAGTACACATTTGTTTATTTTCTATTAAAACTTTTTAAAGACATTTGTTAAGCATAGTGGTTTAAGAGGTCGCCCGCTTTCTACTTTCCCAAGAACCCACGACGGGTTCAAATCCCACGTGGGACAACACTGTGTAATTCACAAATTGTTGTTCTCTGAGTCTGGGTGTTCTTTGTGTCCGTTTCATGTATGTTTGTAAAATCCCCCACAATACAGGATTTAAATTTCTAATGCGGACGTGGTCTTTTAAAAAAACTGCACGTCTATGGTAAAATGGATATACGTTTCTTTTCATCATGAAAAATGCATTATAGTTAACACCAATATTGTAGTACGGGTCTGTTATCAGTGGATCCATAGACGAACTGCTAAATTTATTCGGTTTATTTTGTGTTTCAGGGCTACGCACCTTTATACGACCCATTCGAGCAGTTCTTCTCGCGATACTTGTACCGGCGCGTGAAGCACTGCTTCAACAGACCCATCTGCTCGGCTCCGGGCGCTGAGGTCGTTCTCAAAGACCGTTGCACGGATGATTATAACTGGACGTTCAGGTACATACTTCACACGACACGACTAAATCTTTTCAACATATACGGATCCTTACTGTGAAAGGTTTTCTCGACCCAATAATGTATAGAGTCACAGTCCTAGAATGTCCAGGGAGTTGTTCTGTCCAGTTGTGTATACCTACTGTAATGAGACATTACCAGTTATAGATTACTGCTTTTTTGAGTTTGGTTTATAATTATGTGTCACGCTTAACCGAACATAGTGAACGTAAGTGTGTTGGTGGAAATAAGATTTATAGGTATCTGAATTAGTGAGTTGCAAGATCTCGGCCCAAGTCTATCACAGACGTATATTTAGAAATAACTAGCTGACCCCGCGAACTTCGTACCGCCAATTCAACGTCACTCAATGGCTGTGAATGACATTGACATTCGTTACGCGCGTTTTTTTAAATATGCAAAATTAAATGTATATTTTTCAATATTTCTGAGAGATTTTCTTAATATTTTTTTCCGTAAGAACCTTCTCTTCATAATAACAAATACAACAAAAAAAGAATTAGTGAAATCAGTCCAGCCATTCACGCGTGATGCCGTGACCAAGGAAAACGGGTTTCATTTTTATATATATAGACTAGTTCAACAAGTACGTTTGATAAGATATTTTAAGTTTACTAAAACTAGTCGGTATGTTTTAATCGTTTAATTGTATTATTATATGTGTAATGTATATTGATTCATGTGAGAATTAATGAACACATTAATTGATAAAACACCGAGAATGACAATAATTACGGATTCAAATAGTGAGTACTCAATAATTGTTAAATGATTCTTATAAATATTGTTACGACATCTTGTACTAAAATCAACGTAATAAAGGACACTGTTCTACTTCCATACATGATTCGCCCCAGAACCAACAACATCTGCCAAGTCGAGCAAACAAGCGTCACTTTTCTCGAACCAATACTGTTTATTTTAATTGTAATTCTATTTATAAGTGTATTCTAAAGTAAAACTTGAACTTTAATTTTTAGTAACCAAGCAAGCTGTATTTAACGCTTGAAGTTTTTTGTAAATATTGTCAAATGAAAAGAAAAGAAATATTTTTCAAGATTTTTTTAAATCGATTCTCATAGTAATTTAAAGTGAAATAAAATAAAGTACAATAAATAAAAAAAACAGTCAAGTATTCATTGCTTATCATTGAACATTAGGGGACGATCTGAATCACTTGTTATGAATATAATTTATAATAAAACTATTTTCTAATCGATTATTTACTAAAATTACATGGCAACATGGCAACACACGCATAGTCGCGACATTCCACAATATGACAAGTTAAAATACTTTTGAATATCTATTTTGAACAATCAAATGTCCGTTTGATGTTGATATATGCTTTAAGAGAATTACAATAAATTAATAATTATGGTGAAAATCAAATGATTGTTTGTTCTGGGGCGATTACAAAAATCTATCACAAAGTTTCACATTTAAAATATTAGTAAGATTTAGCAAAATTCACTTACTTATTATACCCATCCATAGATGTGATAGATTTTTGTAATCGCCCCAGAACCAACAATCATTTGATTTTCACCATAATTATTAATTTATTGTAATTCTCTTAAAGCATATATCAACATCAAACGGACACTTGATTGTTGAAGTCAGTGAATTTTGGTCCAACACGGTAGGAAGCCGCCAGAATTCTCTTCTATTATAGAAGTCCAAGTGGGCATATGCATTCGTTTTTTTATTCGTAGTTTTCTTCAAAATACTTCACCTACATATTTTGATTAAGACTTATTTTTACTGTTAGGTTGACACGCGATCGCATAATTTTTAATTTCTTAATAAATATGTAAAATGCGTTTGGTTGTATCGTTGTTCTTAATTGTGAGTTTTGTGTGTAATGATATCAAACGTACTGGTAGTCACTAGGTTTCTATCGATCCGACCAACAGCATACCTACCTAGGCCACGTACTGAGAAGTAGTTGTGCACAGACATGCCCGCGCTGCTCCCTACAACGGCCCCGCGGGACTCTGCCCCCCCGCCGCTAGTGACTTCAGGTACCACTGGTCTGTTGCTGGCCACACGCAGACTGGTACCGTCTAGTGTCAACCACACAACTACAAATAATAATCAGTAAATTCCCACTGAGGCGATCGAATGGTGACACTTGCGGCATCATCCTGCGGATTTAAAGCAGCATACTGTCCGTGGTTTAGTCGTTGATGTAGCTTTATAACTGTAGAAAATTATTCGAATTTGTTTTTATGTGTGTAGCCGTTGTGTAACAATATTGTAGTATTACTTAGAAGATGCAGTAAATCTATGTGTCATTTTAGTTCTTTTTAGGGTTCCGAAGTTCATAACTCGGAACCCTTATAGATTCGTCATGTCCGTCCGTCCGTCCGTCCGTCCTCGACTTACCGTCCAAACGGTAAGTGCTATAAAGATGAAAGTTTGCATGAATACGTGTTGTAATTACGTCGACAAAGTGCTACAATAAAATTATGAAAAATAATTTTATTTGGGGTACCTCCCCTACACGTAAAGTGGGGATGATTTTTTTTTCTCGAGGCTACCCCATCGTGTGGGGTATCATTAGATAGGTCTTTTAAAAACAATAAAGGGTTTCCTAGACGATTTTTTGATTTAGGTATCCGTTTGCGAGATATTTCACTTTAAAGGGCACTTTTTTGTAAAAACAAGGCGTCCCCCCCCCCTCTAAAAGCGAAACGGCTGGCTCAAAAAATCTGAAAAAAATCGTGATGGTGGTCCACATCTAATGAGCTTTGAAGGAAAACTATAACCGATTAGATGACTTTCTTAGTTCAGGAGTTTTAAAGGCTTATATGGTAAAATGCGCTCACTTGGAAAATGTCATACAAAATTAACGTATTATATATTATATAATTATATAATACGTATTATATAATACGTAAACATAACAATTATCTATTGGATACGATTTTAAATCCACATACCATTATAGGTGACTGAGGAACCCTTTCCTGTGCGTGGCCTGACACGCACTTGGCCGATTTTTATTTTCATTTGGTGTCCCTTCAAGTATCTTGTAATTTGTTATATTTTTGTGAAGTAGTATTCAAAGTACAACAAATATATTTTATTGGTCAAAAACAATAGTCATTATCATATTAACGTGTATTAAATGTGAATACGAATGGTTGTAATTTCTTTATTGCTGAATAGATTGAATGGTATTAAATAGATTGAAATAGATTTGTTAAAGTATGTTTCTTTTTAAATAAGATGATTAGGAAATTCTTAATCATCTCTGTTCTTATACACCTAAAACGATATTGTCATGATCTTTGCCCTGTATTATTTGGCCTGTCAAATTTTATATTAAATATATTAATTGGTTTATATTAAAAATACTTTAAGGACAAATCGACCTTCAACTAAAGAGTCCAATTTTTCCAGTCTTCCTTTCATTACTTCATAAGAGGCCAACATATCGAAGACTGCATAGTCGTAGTAGAGATAGTTACGATCAACAGATATCAATGGGTGGGTCCATTTCGTGACGGTTACAGGTTCACAGGTAAAGAGCGTCGTTGCATCAACCTCGGCTCGTACAACTACCTGGGCTTCGCGGAGGGCGAGGGCGGCAGCACGCACGCTGACGTGGCGCAGTCCACGCGCCGCTTCGGCCTCGCCATGTGCTCGTCGCGCGCCGAGCTCGGTGATACGGAGCTGCACCGTGAACTCGAGCGCACCACGGCCGAGTTCCTCGGCGTTGAGGTAAGCGTCCAACGATAGAGAAGGCTCGTGTAGTTGTACGGGTATATTTAACGACGGTCGGTGTTGCAGTCGGCCATCGTGGTGGGCATGGGGTTCGCGACCAACACGCTGGGGCTGCCGGGGCTGCTGGGGCCGGGCACGCTGGCGCTGAGCGACGCCAACAACCACGCGTCGCTGATCCTGGGCATGCGGCTCGCGCGCGCCACCGTGCGCGTGTTCCGCCACAACGACGTGCGACACCTGGAGCGGCTCGCGCGCGCCGCCATTGCCGAGGGCAAGTGGCGCAAGATCGTTATCGTGAGTCCGAGGGCAACCATTTTGCTACAATCCTTTTTTTTATTTAGACCTTACCAAAGTGATTACTCTGCCTGGTGGAAAGCATAAGCAGAATCCAAGATTAGGAGGCCACACCACATTCGCTGCGACTACAGACCATGTGACTCGGAATCATGCGGGGAGTAACACGTGTGCTGGTAGTGAGATCCAATTTGTGACTGCTCGGCACAGGCAGGAAGAACCATATCGTTTAGTTCTAATACGTATTTCTATCACGCTGAAGCGATGACTTTAAAGTTTTCAAGTCCAGTATATGTTTTTCTGTAAAGGTGGGACCAGTTAGAAGAGCATTCCATGGTAAAAGCGATAGAGGACTGCCATAGAGGCCTACATTTATCTTTTCTTTTGCTGTTGCCACCGTTTACGCATTCATATAATATGTTTTAGGTAGTAGAGGGCGTGTACAGTATGGAGGGTTCGATTTGTCCTCTCGCGGCGCTAGTGGCGCTGAAGAAGCGGCTCGGCCTGCAGTTGTACCTGGACGAGGCCCACTCGATAGGCGCGCTGGGGCCCCGCGGCCGGGGGGTCACGGACTACGCGGGGGTCGACCCTAACGATGTCGACGTGCTCATGGGCACCTTCACTAAGAGTTTTGGAGCTGCCGGGGGATATATCGCCGGTGAGTTTCATTATATCATTTATAGTGTCCAAGAAATCTCGCATGCTGACGGATGTGGAGTATGCGTAAATGGTTGTAAGTGTCAAAAAACTGCAACGAACTAAACGCGAGAAGCCCCACTCTTAAAAACCTCGATTCTCTTTCTTATGTAATGATTTACAAGTACATATTATATGAATAAAAGCGTCGTAAAAAATGAATATACACGCAGGCTAAGAAGATGAATATCGCTCGCAATAAACGGTTGTGTTGTCGGTGGTCAGGGTCCAGGCGGCTGATCAGCTGGGTGCGTGCTGCGGGTCACGCGCACACGTACGCGCACGCCATGGCGCCGCCCGTCGCGCAGCAGATCGTGTGCGCCATGCGCGCGCTCGACTCGCCCGCCGGCCGCGCTCGCGTCGCCTCGCTGCGCGACAACACGCACTACTTCCGGAACAGGTACGTGCCGGCCCCAGTGACGCGCCCTGCGGTACACCCGCGCACACTACTTTCACTATCGATGTTAATCCATTCATTTTGTTTATTAATCCCTATTTATAGGTTGTGTTAAGAAAATGAAGATCAGTAGATCACTAGTCAGATTGATGCTAGCTTGATAGTCCATTTATAAATGTGTTATAACGAGGTCTACGAAATCAAACGCTTTTTAAATGTCTGTTGTAGACGTATTTGTCTAAAGTACGTATAAATGTGATCGCATTTTTCCATTTTTATTAAATACTTACTTCTGCTTTATTATATAACATTATTATGGAAGACAGATACAGACAAAATATTTTAGAAATCAGTTTTTGTTGCAGGTAACGGATATACCTTCAAATGCATTTAATGAAAAGCTGTTATTTGTAAATTACAATCAACCCTTCAATTTTATTGGTATAGACACCCTCGTAACTTAATATAAGTAGGTAACAGGGACGATATTCGGGCGCGACCCATGAAATTCCATGTGTTGTAATATGAATTTACAGGTTACGCGAAATGGGCGTGGTAATTTTCGGGCATGACGATTCACCAGTGGTTCCTATGCTGGTGTATACGTTCAGCAAGATGGCGGCTACCGTGGAGCGTCTCACTGACAGTGGCATCGCAGCAGTGGGCGTGGGCTTCCCCGCCACGCCACTGAGCCAGGCGCGGATAAGGTAAGTTTCAAAAAATAACGCGCAGTAAAAGTCAAAGTCCGACATCACTTTTCCTTTATTCACTTCCACTATCAAGGTCGTAAATGATAGGGCATTTATTTGCGTAGGTTCTGCCTATGCGCGTCCCACAGCCGCGAGCAGCTGGACACGTGCCTGGCGGCCGTGCAGCGCGCCGTGCACGAGGTGGGGCTGCGCTACTCGCGCCGACCCTGACGTCGCGACCACACACCGCACACACACCACGCACGCCACACACACCACACACACCATACACACCACACACACCGTACAAACAATACACACTCAACTCAATAAATTATTTTCCCATTATATAATAATATATACTATGTCTATTATTTCGAAACTTCTTACCGCTTGACAATAGTGATGTGACGGGTCGGTATCCGCGAATGAGGCTACATAGATACTGATACTGTATAGATTTTTCTCAGTTCATAAATATAGGCCCAAAATCACAATATATGTTTAATTGCAGCATGTGTGATGATACTGATGATAAAAAAAAATTGCTCGCCAAAATGACTACTCTGTCTGATGGAAAGCATGAGTGTAGTCTGATTGTATTATTCAACACTCATTGTAAATGCATCGTATCGGTAGGCGGATAGTGTGGTCCCACAAATACAAGGAGGAGATGCCCTAATGACATTTTTGTATGAAACAATGTGTGACATTTTGCAATCTGAGGGGGTGTTAAGCTTCCTCCACTTTACTCTTTCCCATCTACCAAACAATAGCAGAACTATTGTATGCGCGCGAGTTCATGTCTATGAGGGGGGGGGGGGGGGGGAGGCGAGGCGCGGGGGGCAGCTCGCGGCATTTCTCTGACGTCGAGTGTTGTCCTTGACGGTTGATAATAAACCATGACTGCTCCGCTTTAAAGTAATTGAAGTCAGCGAAGATACTGATTCCGACTCTGATCTGTCGATTGTCTTTTCATCTGATAGTGATTGAATTGGAATTTAAAAAATGTGTTTCTCTATTAGAAATAAATAAGTTATTATCGACATTACCATAATTAATTAGGTAACAGCACTACCGCACTCCTCAGGATGGACATGAACTCGCGCGCCCACAGTGCTCGCACCCTTATATGTTGATGTTAAATAATAATTGGCATATGTATAGTGTATACATACATATGCATTTATTTTAATATTACAAACAGACAAACGTAGTGTAGGACGCGCACAGTCGAGATGGAGTGACGATTTGCGCAGGATGGCTGGCAGGAGCTGGATGCGAGAAGCCCAAAATCGATCAGAGTGGTGTGCAATGGGAGAAGCCTATGTCCAGCTGGCGAGTGAGATGGGCTGATGATGATGATGATGAAACAGATACTCCAATTTATATTTATTTGTATAGAGTATATATTAGCTATAAAATTACCTGTGATGCTATTCGTGGCACTTACAACGTCTTACATGATGAAACACAACACTACAATTATTTGTTTATATGAAGAAAATACATATATCAAGATTTGTCATTTTTCGTTACCATTCTAGAAGATTAACGCTGACAGTCTTCAAATAGAACTGCGATGACGCAGGACACGTCGTTAGTCACGGTGCACATCTACTTATACTTTCGCCTCTTTGTATTTGTTCCGTGGGTTTCATATTTTTTTTATATATATTTAGCCTACCAAAGTGACTCTACCCTGCCTGATAGAAAGCACGAGCAGAATCCAAGAGTGGGGGAAACCACACACCATTGCTGAGAATGCAGACAGTAATGTATGGCGGCCCACACTATGGCGGCTTAGTGAGATGCTTTTTCACGGCCCGCTTAAAGGACCCGGGATCATAGTGGGAAGGAAACACGTGAGCTGGTAGTGAGTTCCAGCTTTTGACTGCTCGGCATAGGAAGGAAGAGCCGAACCGTTTCGTTCAAGGCGTATTTCCTGTACCCTGAAGCCAAGTCCAGCACGTGTAGTCCTGTAAAGGAACGGAGAAGAATATTTAGGCATTGCAGGTTGCAACGTCAGGCAAATCAAAGGTACGCACTAGATACTACGTTTCTTTGTAGTTACTGAAAATTACTCAAATATCAAACTAATACTAATACGAGTATGCATCTGTATCACCTAATCATTATGATGTTAGAGGGGGTGCAATTTTAATTAATGTTACACCTTTCTTATCGGTTTTTGGTGACTGGAACTGTGTTGCAAGGAACCTTAAAGTCGCGCACTTTGATGACGGATTCGGACGGTTGCGGATTCAATTCCCACATAAGACAAATCTTTGTGTGATGAACTAAATGAGGCAAAGGGATACACAACCTGTAAAGGTCATTTTAGGCTACCGAACCCTAGTTTTTGCATAACAAACATATCTTCAGAAGTTCAGTACAAAAATAGATTACATAGAGAAGAATACAAGGAAAAATAGTTGTAGTTGATATGAAGCGATGTAATACAAAGTGATAAAGGTGATATCTGCGCCGACACACTTGGCTGTTTCGTTATCGTATCGTCACTTCCAAATATATGAATATATCTGTACTACGAGTTAAATAATCTCTTTCCTGTTGGCCGGTGCTGATGTACTTATTTACTCAGATACGATACATCCTTATCCTGACCATATTAGCCGCAGAACCGATAACAGTTGGGGTAAACGTGTTCTTGAAACCGCGTGTCGGCAAACGTAGTGTAGGATGTCCACAGGCCAGGTGGAGTGATGATTTGCACAAGACGGCTGGCAGGAGTTGGATGCGAGTAGCCGAGGATCGAACTAAGGGGCGTGCGATTGGGGAGGCATATGTCCAGCAGTGGACTGCGGTATGAAGATGATACATCCTTAATAATATTATAAACTAGCTACTAGTGTCCAGCGGTGTCTCGTGGTTATTGTTGTAACGCCGCGGAGCAAAGCTGGTTTAAAATTGCCGGAGTTGAGTCGAAGTCTTTTAAAAGCATTTTGACCAATTGTTTTTTCATTTCACTATAATCTTCAACTTTAATGTTAAATTAATTGACACCAATGCCTTGGTCCCTTAACACTCTACACACTACAAGAGGGAATGCATTCTTTTGTAGTGGTGAGGGTTCTTTCCCAGTCACACATGTAGTATCTTGACCTGTCACAAGAGATGTATTGCATAATGTCTCGTGTTCACCGAGTGAACGTCACTATTCCTGTGATATAAATGCATATTTTGTTTTATAAACATAATGTTTGCAAATATATATTGTGATGCAACTGTCATAATGCCTATCTCTTTAAACTTTTCTCTAAGGGAAACTTGTGCACCTAGTTTGTAAATCGCACGCACTGCACGTTTTTGGAGAATGAAAATTGTTTGAATATCAGCTGCCTTGCCCCATAGCAGAATGCCATACGACATGACGCTGTGGAAATAACCGAAATATACTAGCCTTGCTGTTTCCACATCCGTAAGCTGTCTGACTTTGCTGACAGCATACGCTGCAGAACTGAGTTTCCCTGCGAGACACGATATTTGGGCGCCCCACTGTAACTTACTATCTAAAGTAATTCCCAAAAAAACCGTTGAATCAACAAAATTAATAACTTCATTGTTTAAAACTAGATTTGTACTGATATTCCTTACATTTGGCAAACTAAACTTAATACATTTGGTTTTTTTAGAATTCAAAAGCAAGTTATTTGATGTAAACCAGTCAAGGACTAATGCGAGGGACCTATTTACTTCGTCAGAGTAATCGTTTTTGCGATTGGTTTTGAATATAAGAGAAGTGTCATCAGCAAATAGAACAATATCGCATAACTCACTAGTAAAAAATGGCAAATCGTTTATATACACCAAAAATAAAAAAGGACCCAGAATTGAGCCTTGTGGCACGCCCATACTCACTGGTGATCCGGAGGACCTTATTCCATTAATATCAACATACTGTATTCGCTCACTAAGATAAGAAGCAAGAAGATTAAGCGCTGTACCTGTTATGCCATAATGCCTAAGTTTCAGCAGAAGTGTACTATGCATCACACAATCAAATGCTTTTGAGAGATCGCAGAAAACACCAATGGCGTCCTGCGAGTTTTCCCAGGCACTATATATATGAGTCCAGGTTCCCTGGTTCATTTTTAAAATTGATTACTATCAAGCTAATTTTCCGTGAGTAGCTTCGTTCCGATGAGACGCCCAACTTTTCCGGTGCGAAAATACTCGATCGAGGTAGGTAACAGGGGTAGCAGGGATAAAATATGTTGATTTGATGATCCTCAAAAAATTATTACTAACAGGGTTTTCTTCGGTTAAATCTGATAATAGTTATCTAAATTATTCAATAAACAATTTGTCCTACAAATTATATGGTTTGATCAAAGAGTACCCCTTCTTCCAACATGTATCGATAACGAGGTCACCAAAAATGATTACTAGCCAGCTGTTTTTTTTCTTTTACTTAGTTGATATTTATATATTTTAACGATTTCATTGTCCTACAAATTGCGTGGTAAGTTATCCCGGTCCTACGCTCAAAAGTAGGGTACAAATCCTAGATATAAAAATTATTACTATCAAGCCGAATCTTCGTGAATAGCTTCGTTTCTATGAGACGCCCAACTTTTCCTGTACGATAATTCTCGATTGTGGTAGGTAAAAGCGGTAGCAGGGGTAATATATGTTGATTTGATGATTCTCAAAAAATTATTACTAACAGGTTTTTCTTCGGTTAAATATGATGATAATTATCTCTATTATTCGAAAAAAAAATTGTCCTACAGATTATATGGTTTGATCAAAGAGTCCCCCAAAATGTATTGATAACGAGCTCACCGAAAATGATTACAATTTTTTTTACTAATATTTGTATAATTTAACAATTACATTGTTCTAAAAATTGCGCCATACGTTTTCCCGATCCTCCAATCGAATACCTATTTTAAATTAAGGAAATTAAAAAGCAATTTATTTACTGTATTTTGCTCATTGATATATAATATACTAGTTGTGTAATTGCGTACCAAGAACGTTAAAACCGCTATTAGGATTTGCTCTAATTCAAAGAAAAAGTCATTTTAGTGATGAGATGAAAACAAAATGACCAAATGTGTAGTGAAATTATGCGATTCAAAGTGATAAAAGTATTGTAAATCAAGCAGAATTACTTTTCACAAGTAAAGATACTGTTTAAGCGTTGATATTAAGAGAAATGACGCTAAAATCAAATTTAAAAAATAATAAGTGCAATACATATACCGTGTTACCATAAAAACAACTTTTTTCTTTCCCAAATTAATGGGAGAATTTGTAATGTATGAAGTAAATTGCTTTGTCCAGTTTTGAAATATGTTAACATAGTAAGGATTAATATTGGTTTAATTAGTCTTTCAAACCAAATAATAATTGTTTAGTAATTGACAATTTAACAATGAGCGTGAAATTTCGTGAACGTATGAATGATAATTTTTTGCAATGTCGTCACTTCACACGATAACATTTTATATTATTTAACTATCTGAACCCCACTAGTAAGTCTAAAAATAAAAAATGATATCAATAAAGGACGCTATGAGTTGTTTGAAAAGGGGTATAAATCAAAAAATGAAAATAAAGAAATTTTTAGACAAAAAATCGTCGGATATGATCCTTCCAGTTTGCCACCAACAAATCAAGAATTGTTGCAACATATTAAAAGAACCGTGTTCATCTGCAATGTTTCTTGTAATGCACACATGTGATGCCCCACGGAAAAAATTCTAGAAAATTTTGGATGGACAATAATTGATGGCAAATATCAATATTATTGGTTTGATGGTCCCTAAAGTCCATCTTTTGAAGAATTATCTTCTGACATACGAGGTACTCTATTAATACTATTGTTATCTATTGATTCATCACTACATAGTATAAAACAAGTCGCTTTCTCTGTCCATAAGTATGCTTAAATCTTCAAAACTACGCAACGGATTTTGATGCGGTTTTTTTTTAATAGATAGAATGATTAAAGAGGAAGGTTTTTATGTATAACACATGCATAATAAACATGTCGTAAATAAACCCATTTTTTTACGCTTACATTGCAAACGCTGGCTGTACCCTACGAGATGGATCAAAACAATGTACCACAGCATTGTACACCTTAAAAAGGTCTACAAAAAAGTCCGCCATGGTATATGTCTATCTCTTAGGGATAACTCACAATAACCATTTATTTATTTATTTTCTTTATACGAGAAAAAATGGCTTATTTACGAAGCGATTTTAAGCAATACAATTCATCCCTATCCAATTAAGTACCTTAAATACATTGTGTATTTAATATAGATTAATATGGCCTTTTGCAGTATGAAATTCAAATTAATATTTTTGAAGATATTACAGATTTAAAATGCAGGTACAAAGTGATTGTGGCGTTACCGGCCAGGGCCCGTTAGTTGGCGCTGCTGTAGATTTGTCACTATCAGTTAATAACTAAACACAATACTTTAATAAGAATTAATATTCTAAGGCGGTACGAAGTTCGCCGGGTCAGCTAGTTATAATATAATTTACTTAATTTTTTCACGTTATTACAGAGACTGATACCACTAATGAGGACAACGAAATGGATGAAGATAATAGCGAAGATTTATCAGATGAATCTGATGAAGATTAAGTTTTTTTATGTATATACACAATTATTTACCCATCTTACAAAAAAATAAGTTATTAATAGTTAAAAAAATGTTGTTTTTTACAGTATCTTACGTACAGTATATTCCCTATAACAATTATTAAATATTTGCATGCTATCTATATATGGCGAAATGTGTCTCGCACTTTAGACAATAAAAACTACCTATTATAAAAACCACATTTTTTGCAAATAAAGATTTATTATTATTATTATTACAAACGGGAAAACGAAAGAATGACAATTCTTGTCGGACTAGTGATACATACCTGTTTTTTTGTAGGACATTGTTTCATTTGGGTAGAGAACACACTAACCTATCATGTAATATTCTTGTCCTACAGTTAGTAATGAAAAAAAAAATCTTGTGGTATTAACAATTTCTGAGCGTAGGACCGGGATAACCTACCACGCAATTTGTAGGACAATGAAATCGTTAAATTATATAAATATCAACTAAGTAAAAGAAAAAAAAAACAGCTGGCTAGTAATCATTTTTGGTGACCTCGTTATCGATACATGTTGGAAGAAGGGGTACTCTTTGATCAAACCATATAATTTGTAGGACAAATTGTTTTTTGAATAACTTATATAACTATCATGAGATTTAACCGAAGAAAACCCTGTTAGTAATAATTTTTTGAGGATCATCAAATCAACATATTTTATCCCTGCTACCCCTGTTACCTACCTCAATCGAGAATTGTCGCACAGTAAAAGTTGGGCGTCTCATCGGAACGAAGCTACTCACGGAAAATTATCTTGTTAGTAATCAAGAGTAAAAATGAACCAGGGATCCTGTACTATATGTTTAAGTAGTTTAGAGCCTGCGTCTACTGTTGAGCGACCCTTTGTGAATCCATATTGTTCACTATGCAGTAGATTATTAGAATTAAAATGTTTCTAATTGCATTAGTATGGCTTTTTCAAAGATTTTACTAATAGCTGGTAAAATAGAAATAGGTCTAAAATTACTAGGGTCGCTTTTTGAACCGGCTTTAAACAAAGGAATTACTTTACTGTGTTTCATCAAATCAGGAAACACACCGGTATCAACACATCGATTAAATATTGTTGCTAAATGTGGTGCTATCTTAATAATAATGCCATTAATTAATTTAACAGAAATACCCCATAAATCTGCTGTCTTTTTGCAATTAATTGACTTAAATATTTTTATTATGTCAGTGGGGTTTATAAAATTAAAACTGAATGGTACAGTACACTCTTTCACACTGCTTCTCATAAGTGATTGAGCATCAACCGGACATGATCTTAGGGAGCTGGTTGCATTTTTAGGTATATCAGCAAATAAATTATTAAATGTTTGCGCCAGGTCTAAATTGTCAGTTACAGTTATATCACCAATACTTAATTCAAAATTATGTTCACGTGGCTTGACCCGCCCAGATTCAGCATTAATCATGTTCCAAGTGGCTTTAATTTTATTCTCTGCTTGTTTAATATTTTTACTTAAATATAAAGACTTGGCAGCAGCGCAAGTCTTTTTAAATACTTTGGAATAATTTTTAACATATTGAACAAACTTATGGTCAAAATTATATTGTTTCATGCCATACAATTCATACAACTTAGCTCTACTTATTTGTATGCCAGTAGTTGCCCAATCACAAAAGCTAATTTTTATATTTTTATAAAAAGTCTTAGTTGTGAATATGTTATTAAATTCCGATTTGATCATGTTAAACAAAGACTCGTAAAGGTAGTTCGGATCATCCTGACTAAAATCTATATTGGTGATACGGACAGAAACATTTTCATTAAATTTGTTTAGGCGAGCTGTACTCATTGGCCTACAGGTGATCTTATTTACTTTAGCCACTGTATGAATAGGAAAAGTGACTTTCTGTCCACAGTGATCGGATGTTACATCACTCAATATAACCTCATTATAATAACTACAGTTGCGGTTTGTGTTTTACCAACATTGTATAAGGACGACGTTTGAGAGCTGTCAAAAATTTTCTCTTCGAAAACATATAAAAATATTTATGAACATAAATATTAATTGTATTTCAATAACGAAATTCTTGCCGCGTCGTTCGTTTGGTTAGCACGTGCGTTTAAATTATCAACGTGTCTTTAGTGAATCTGTGGCTATTGAGTCCTTTTTTTTTTCATTTTTTTTTTGTTTTTTTGTGTTCTCCTATTGGTTACGGTGTGTTGTTTGTAGCGTAGTAATATTACTGGTAAGTGATTAACATGAACGGCAGTAAACCGCCCGATCCTCCTGATATATCAGGTTCAGTTACCCCACCTTTCTCCCCTACTCCTTACCTATCCGATCAACCCTCAACCCCTCCTAACCCCTTAGAGCAGTTGGCTAATGTAAGCTGCAGCATCACGGTGCAAAGCAACAGCCCTCACGCCTCTGGCTCTCGAAAACGACAAGGAGTTGATGTGGTAAGTACCACACCTCTTAAACGTACCCCTACTGAAACAAGAAGCGTGGTTGGCCGAGACAGATACACGATAAGTGATAGCGGTCCCTACATCGTGCACGTTTCCCGCATAGAGTCCCAATTAGGTTCTGGTACTACTCTCCACCCCATTTCTTTTGGCCTTTTCCTTTTTAAAAACAATATCTGCAATGTTGTTAGAGATGGTGTCAAAAAAGTAGGTCGTAATAGGGTATCAGTTCAGTTTGCGTCCCTTCAGGATGCCAACTCATTTTTAACAAATCCTTTACTTAACACCTTTAAATATTCCGCCATGATCCCCACCTTCAACATCACTAGAATGGGTGTAGTATCAGGCATCCCCACCGATATGTGCGATGAGGATGTCATCAAATTTGTGACGGTGCCGCAGGGTTGTGGGCCGATAATTAAAGTCAGGCGCCTTAATAGGAAATCCTTTACTGAAGGTCTATTGGAATGGAAACCTACGGAAACCTGTGTCCTCACTTTTGATGGCCAGGTTCTGCCCAAAAGAGTGTACTGCTGTTACACCTCACTTCTTGTTCAACAGTATATTTACCCAACCGTACAATGTAGAAAATGCTGCAGGTTTGGTCATGTGGAGTCCATCTGCAGGTCCAAACCAAGATGCAGCAAGTGTGGCCACGACCATCCTGGTAATGGTTGTGTTGTGTCAGAGAGCGAGGCCTTTTGTGTGCTGTGCTCCGGTGCCCTTCTTTGCTTATAGCAAGGCTTGCCCGGAGTATGGTAGACAGAGGGCTATTAAGACCATGATGGCGGAAAAGAACATTTCCTACATGGAAGCTAGTAAGGTTGTTCCTTCTCTAACACGTCGATATGCTGACATCCTGAAAGCTCCACAACTCACCCAATCCCCACAACCTTCTCAATCCACTCAGCCCATCCAGTCCCTTCAGCACACCCAGTCCTACAAAAAAACTGTGGCTCGCCAACCCAAACCTCGATCCCCACTCTTACACTCCTATGATAAAGTCGCTCACCAATCCATTACTCAATCTCCCCAACCTTCACAACCTAATGGTTGTGCTCTGAATAACCCATCTATTGAATCCTCAACTATCGATCTTCTGATACAACTCCTAACTACCCTACTATCCCCCAATTCATCTCTATCTCAGTCTATTATACCGTCCAACGTTGCTGTCTCACTAATTAACATTTTAACAAATTTCAAAAATGGCGTCCCACCAAGTATTTCTACAATGGAATGTGAGGAGTGTGTTTCATAAAAAACACGACCTCATATTCCTGTTGAACAAATTTAAGCCTCTGGCTATCTCTCTCGCTGAAACCTGGCTTTTGCCAAGTCTCAACTTCCATGTCCCCCACTTCAATATACTTAGATCTGATAGGCCTGATGGCTATGGAGGTGCTGCCCTACTTATTAATACTAAAATCCCCTTAGTCCCTCTATCCTTGCCCTCAGTCCCTGATGATATCAGCGTTGTTGCAGCTAAAATCTATAACATATCTGTGCTATCCATCTATATCGCTCACCCCCATCAAAGTTTCCTGCCTATATTGAGAGCCATTTTACAGGATCTACAGGGCCCAATATTGGTTATGGGAGACTTTAACTGCCATCACTATAGATGGGGATCCGAACACTGTGACTCGATCGGTTCAGGTTTAGTGGAGATCCTCGATGATCTGAGCCTCTGTGTACTTAACAGTGGCTGCTCCACTCGTAGAGTTCTTCCTGGACAAAATAAAAGCTGTGTGGATTTGACTATTTGCTCACTGGATATCGCCGCAGCTGCTAGCTGGCAGTGCACCCATTTATCGCATGGTAGTGATCATTATCCAATTTTAATATCCTACCCTACTTCAACCCACTTGGTTAGATCACCCCCTCCCCTTCTAAAATATATCCTGTCCGAAGCTGACTGGGAAACTTTTTCCCAAACCCTTGAAAACCATGTTAATTCTCTCCCCAGACTGGACCTTAGACCCTTATCCCATGATGATCGCTACCTGGTGATGGACTGTTGTGACGCGCTCGTGGAGGCGATCAGTTCAAGTGCAGACAGCTGCTTTAAAGCCAAAAACACAAGTAAGGGCAAAATTCCGTCACCTCCTTGGTGGGATAGCGAGTGTACTAGGGCTGTCAAGCGTAGAAAGGAGTCTGAAAGGAGATACAATGCTGAGATGACCTTCCAAAATTTATTAAACTATCAAAACGTTTTCGCCTCTACCAAAAGACTCCTTCGTCGCAAGAAGCGTGCCGGTTGGATTAAATTTTGTTCCTCCTTATCTCCATCCACTCCATCTTCAATTGTGTGGAAGAACATAAATCGGTTTCGATTTGGTTGTGCGCCCTCAGTCTCCTCCCCTATCTCCCCCAATACAGCTGAGCTTTTCCTGGACAAAATCGCTCCTCCTTATGTCCCTCAACTAGATGAAGCAACTTCACCTGGCTTACCATTTCAGTCAGTAGATGCCCATGATGACCCATTCTCTCTAGAAGAATTGAACATGGTCCTCAACAGTGTTCGAGACTCGGCTCCTGGTATAGATGGCATTCCATATTCTTTTATAGTTCAGGCCACCCCTAGTACAAAATCTTATTTTCTAAATATTCTAAATTTCTGCTATTCTAATGGTTGGATCCCAGATAAATGGAAAGTTCAAATCATCATTCCCATCTTAAAACCAGGTAAACAGGCAGATGATCCGAACAGCTTTAGGCCAATTGCCCTCTCTTCAGTCCTTATTAAATTACTGGAGCACCTCATCAAAAACCGCCTCGAATGGATTGTAGAATCAAGGAATTTGCTACCAAACTACCAGTTTGGCTTTCGCAAAGGGCTCAGTACCATGGACAGTGTTGCAGTTTTGGTAACTGATATCCGTCTTTCTCTGTCACAAAATGAATCCGTTGTAACATCTTTTCTCGACATATCTGCTGCATATGACAATGTCCTACTGCCCATTCTCAGGCAGAAACTGCATCAGCTGAGAATTCCGGTTAGGATGATCCACTGCATATGTGCAATGCTTGTGTCTAGAACTCTAGCCCTAAGGATCTTAGGTGAAGAGTTTCAGAGCCAGAGAAAGACTTGGAGGGGCTTACCACAGGGCTCTGTACTGAGTCCTTTATTGTTCAATCTGTACACTGCAGAGATGGGCTCCTGCTTAAACAATGATTGCCGTATCCTTCAATATGCCGACGACCTGGCACTATATATTTCAAACAATTCCATCCAAGATGCAGCTACATCACTCACTATTTCCCTTAATTCTCTGTGGCAGTGGCTATCAGACCATGGCCTTAGTCTTTCAGCACTGAAAAGCGCGGTTGTTATTTTTACAAGAAAGAAAACTCTGCCACAGATTGATGTCCAGGTACAGCTGCAGGAAATTCCTCTATTAAACAAATTTAAATTCCTGGGAGTATACCTAGACTCCAAATTAACTGGCGTTCACCACATCAATCATTTAGTCGCAAAATGTGAACGTGTTGTCCCTATTTTGAAGGCTCTAGCTGGGGTATGGTGGGGATCCCACCCATACACTATGAAGCTGGTATATAATGCCTTGGTTCGCAGTTTGTTGGACTATGGGCTATTTTTATTGATCCCATGCAATAAAAGCGCATTGGCAATGCTGGACAGAGTCCAATCTAGGTGCCTTCGCATTGTTACTGGTTGCATGAAGTCCTCTCCTATAAATGCCTTACAGGTGGAGTGTTCAGAGCCACCTTTATCATTAAGAAGACAATTTCTAGCTTCACGCTTTACTATGAAATCTGTAACTAAACTTTCTCATCCTCTTCTTCCAAAAATTTTAGAGTTAAACTCCATTTGTAATACCTCAAACTACTGGACTCATAAAGAAATTCCGTTGATTCTACAATCCTTTCGCAATTACTCTCCTATCATAAACTCTGCTGTGTCATTTGACAAGCTCCCCCTCTTTTCCTTTAACTATAATGTCCTTTGTTTTAAGCCTAATGTTATACTTGATGTTGGAATCCCTAAGAAATCTGTAGCTTCTACTTCTGCCTTTAATACTCATTTAGCTGAACACTGGGTTGGGTTTGAGAGGTTCTTTACTGATGCCTCTAAACTTAATAGTGACAGCTACACTGGAGCCGCTGTGTACTATCAAAACTCTAGAATTATTTTGCAGTACAAGTGTCCAAAAGAAGCTTCAGTATTTACTGGCGAGTGTGTCGCTATCCTAGAAGCATGCCTGTATACTGAATCACACAACATCCATAAGGCAGTCATATTTACTGACTCTCTTAGCTGCCTTAAAGCCCTGCTGCAAAATCCCTTTCGTAACAAACTTCACAGCCCACTGATCCTGGAGATTAAAAAAAGCCTCTTGAATTGTTCCATGAACTCTAAAATGGTTCAACTAGTATGGGTTCCCAGCCATAGTGGCATTGTGGGCAATGAGTGTGCTGACTCACTGGCCAAAGGTGCTGCTACTTCTGCAATGGCGGACCAGAAATACCTGGTTCACCAGCTTTACGATCTCATAAGTCTGCCTCAGAGAGAATTGCTTACATCTTGGCAGGTAGAGTGGAACAACTCCTCACATCTTAAAGGGCGTCACTACTACGCAATTCAACCTTGTATCTCCCCAAAACCCTGGTTCTTCAAATTTAAGAAAGTATCAAAATCCGTCATCTCCACTATATGTAGACTCCGCATAGGCCACTGTAGCTCACCAGTTTTTTTAAACAAGATTCGGGTACGGGATTCGTCTATTTGCGAATGTGGCTTAGACGAAGGCAATCTTGAGCACATATTCTTTAACTGCTCTAAGAATATCCCATCCCTAGACCTTTACTCAATCCTCCCGAAATTAAAAATTCCCATCCCTATTAACTTCTCATCTCTCCTAACATTTTCATCCCCCCACTTTCTCCAAGCGTTGATGTTGTTCATTCGCTCGAATAACATCAAACTTTGACCTTCCTTTCTACCAATGTCGGAATCCGTTTTTGTGTTGGTCTATTTATTTATTTAAGAATTCATATTTTATTTAATTGTCCTTGTCTGTTAGTTTCAGTGTACTGTATCTACTAACCACAACAAAAAGGGAAAAAAAAAGAAAAATACAGGTTCTCACTCAGTCCACTTCGAATGTTATTTGTTTAATTTTTATTTTTCTATGGCAAAACCCACGTATTTCCATCGTACTTGACACTGGCAGAATTGTCGACACCGGCACAGTTTGCCATTTATTAAGAAGAAGAAGAAGAAGAAGAACTACAGTTGCAAAAAATATTATCTAAGCAAGTAGCAGAATGTGATGTTATCCTTGTGGGTGCACAAAACAAATGTTTTAAATTAAATGATTTAAATAAAGTACATAATCTAATACACATAGGTGACTGTTCTAGTATATTAACGTTGTAATCACCACATACTACTACATGCTTTTTACCATAACTAGGTTGGTGACCAGGGCCAATGGCCGAGTCGCATCTTGATGAAGCTAGAGGGTGGCGACATCGTACACCCGGTGCTCGTCACCGCTCGACAAAGAACAGGTGACATGTATAACATTATCAGTTAAATACCCGCATGTGTTTCACAAATGTTTGTATGATCTGCAAATATTTGTTTCGAAGTATTTACAAAAAAGGTATGTACGTGTTTATAACAATTGTCTAATACCGATAGTGCAAGCTCTGTTTAGTTAGCTACGAAATACATAGCGTTGCGTTGATGTGGTAGAATATTATTTTTATCCCATTTTACTTCTATATTGACTGCCCCTGTGGCGCAATTGCAGCGTTTATGACTGCTGTGCTTAGTTTGGGACTAGTCGGCGTTGAATGTTGATGTCCGAAATATTTATTATTCTAATAATTTACCTTTTCTGAATGTAACTAGCTAAAGATAATTATGGGTTGGTTTACTATTGTTGCTATAATACTCGTTAATTCTATCTACTCACCTCACATCTAACAGTCTATATAGATCTAGTCGACAAGTTGAAAATGGTACAAAATATAGATACTGCTCTTAAAATTATGTGCGTTAACTCATTGGATCCGGAATTACGCCTAGAAAAATGTACCAAAAGCGTGTATTAGCACATAAAAATTGCAAAAGTTATAAACAATTAAAGATGAAAAAAATAGCATTTCGTTTTTTGCCAATATTTCATAAACTATTTAAGAAATTTCAAAAAAAGATTCTGAAAGAGGAGGAAATTTCCAATAAAAAACTCCTAAATCCCGGAACTCATCTTCATTATTTATAATTTTAATTTAACGCTGAAAATATGTCTGCGTGCGACATTTTTAAGTTGCACGCGTGGCGTCAAAAGTGAGTACGGCACATTAATTAATTTATTTAAGGAAATTTTGCTTAAAATTATTTTTTCATTAAGTTAAACAATCGTTAACTAACCTAACAAAATTTTCTCGAACTACCGTCTTAATTGTAAGTGAAAAAAAAAAGTTTTAATAATGGTCGTAAAAAATTTCGCTTCGTAGAGCGTTCGTAGTTCGAGAAAATTTTGTTAGTTAACAATAAAATTGTTTAACTTGTTGAAAAATTAATTTAAGTCAAATTTCCAACGGGAATTAATTATTTATAGTGTTCAGAACACATCATATTTTTTTCAAATTTAAAAAAATATATTCAATACCTTATATAAATTAATTAATGTGACGTACTCGCTTTTGACGCCACGCGTGCAACCAAAAAATGTCGCGCGCAAACCTATTTTCAGCGGTTAATTAAAATCATAAATAATGGAGATATAGTTCCGGGAGCTAAGAGTTTTCTATTGGAAATTTCCTCCTCTTTCAGAATCTTTCTTTGAAATTTCATAATAATTAATAGTTTATGAAATATTGGCAAATAACGAAATGGCATTTTTTTTTCATCTTTAATTGTTTATAACTTTTGCAATGTTTTATGTGTTAGTACAAGCTTTTGGCATATTTTTCTCGGCGTCATTCTGGATCCAATGAGCTTGTTAAGGCGGTCGGCCCGCAGATGTGTGACCGGTAACAGAGGGCGCGGTTGTACCACTCTCACGTCACAGCGCGCCAACCAATCACGGACGATTGTCGCGTGATATGAAGCCAACCGCGCCGGTGGGACACGAATGTTTCCCTCGTCACTCGACCCTCAGACGCTTAGAAATTAAGAGCTTTGTAATAATTTTTGTTTTGCCATTACACCAATTTAAAAATCAAAGTCTTCGTCATTTATCTCACATACTCGCAGCTACAGAGCTATCGCACATAATTTTAAGAGCAGTATCTCTATTTTGTACCATTTAAAACTTGTCGACTAGACTATAAACCTAACTAGCAACTGTTAAATACTATGATGATTATTTTCATAAAAATAAATTGTATTGTGTACCAATGACTTTGTTTGCAGAAGTACTACAACACTAATAAACTAGTACTAACATTATTATCGATTGTGAAACTTAAGAACATTGTTAGTCAAGATAATGATAACAATAATCTACAAAATACATGTCTCTATGTATGTATGTTTGTCTTGTTGACGTTCAAAAACCATAGAAAGAAATTTTTATAGGTTGTTCTATATATATGTCAATGAGGGTTCATGACTCAAAAGTCTTTTTCTTCTTTTGATGAGATGACAACCAGCCGAATAATACCAGATATTTATAATAATAATATTTATTTACTCAAGAAAGAGGTACCGTGTACCGGTACCTTTTTATGTGTTTGTCACGATCAGATAGAGTGGATACGACGGTGTCTGAGCTAGTAGAAACTGAATTTCTGCCAATGTCAAGTATTCAAATCGTCGTCGTAATGAAATTAATGGCGGGCTACGGCCCCACGGTTGATGTTGAGCAGTCTTGTATATGCTAATCGGCTTAAGAATTTCTATATCGCGATTCAGGATTCATCATCATCAATAGCCTTTAACAGTCCACTGCTGGACATAGGCCTCTCCCTGAAAAAGAGGTATTGGCCTACTATACCACGCTGGCCAGACGGGTTGGTATAGGGTTGGTTTCAAGTTTTCCTTCTCTTTGCATTGATGTTGTCTTGGGTAGTTTATCCCTTATGATGAATAGGGGTGGTGACACTTTGTATTCTTAATCCGTCACCACACGGACTGGTTTAGTAGTTCAGGATTCATCCACATTCAGGATTAGTAGTTATTTTTTATAGTTCGTTACTCCGAATTTCTTCAGTAGATGGCGTCGTTATATATTTATGTTGAGTTGTATTTAGAAGTCGCAATACGTTACTGATAACTAGTTCAATCTTCGAATTCAGCTCGCCTTCAGGACCTCGGAGGTCTGATGCCGGTCGATGCGTGGAATAAATGATATTCAGATAAAAACGGTTGAACTAATAGCTTATCCTAAATAAGTCTAGGAATAATAAAAGCTAGAAAAATAAAGATATACTGGTTCAACTTTTCAGATGCGACTTTTGACAGCAGCGACAATAGCGATACAGATGAAGAGGACAATGTACAGGAGAGAGGGACCAACACTACTGTGGACTCCATCGCGTCGTCTCCTGGCATCACTACAGCCAATATTATCACCACAGAAACAGTCAATGGAGAAAACAACGTGACTGGCAATGGGATATTTGTTATTGATGAAAATTCTACACAGGTAGGTACTTCGATTACGTATTATGGAGTAGGGTATTTCATTAAGGGCCACAGCACACTAGCTACTTTTAGCATCGGCGATCGGCGATTTGGCGACTGCATCGATGCTGCATCGCGTTTTAGGGACTTCCTGCGTTCGATCGCGGTATCGGAAACGCGCGTTTTAGCGACTGCTCAGATGCCAAATCGATGCTACCGGCATCCGAATGTGTGCGGAGAGTAGCGTTCAGCTGCTGTGTCGCGCTTCTAAAAAGCGACTCAATCCCCGCGTTTGGCGTTTATATGTGTGCGGTGTAGAGCGTTCGGTCGCCGTATTTAGCTTCTAAAAAGCGACTAGTTGCTGATCGCCGTGCTAAAAGTAGCTAGTGTGCTGTGGCCCTAAGGATTTGTGAAAGATAAACTAATATTCTTTTCTTGATTCCATTTTTCTATTCTCTTGTTTCATTGTGAGTGTGAGTGACATTAACCAAGGCAACAAGAGAAATGGAATAGAATAGAAAACGAAACATGCTTGCAACTTGGCTAGGGGACAGGTATTTTATTTGAAAAGTTTCATTAAGTAGTGAAATAAAAGTACAAGTGAGTTTAACTACAGAAATCAACATGATTTAAGTAGGTATATTAATTTCAATAAACAAAAAATACTGCGAAGATTTTCCTGTGGTTCACTGAGATCGGGGAGCAGATTGTGTAGCGTACCCGTTGGCCCCCGCATTCGGAGAATCGATCGCCAGAAATGCTCTATGACACTGCACCGACTGTCTAGGATAAGACCTAGGTATCACCCATCCGGAGGCACGAGCAAGGTGATTCCTGGCTCTTACGTAGGCTCTTTTTTTGTTGAATGAGTGTCAAAAACTTTGAAAGCTCTAGTGATGTATTACCACTAATTGTGAATAATTGAACGCCAGACGCCGGAGGGTGGAGGGGAGGCGGTGCAGGGTGCGGAGGGAAGGCAGGAGGGCGCGCAGGAGCGTCCATTCGGTCTGCCGGCGCGGCTGCTCGTGGCGGCGCTGGCGCGGCGGCCCGAGCGCGTGCTGCACGCGCGCTCGTCGCTCGTCGTCGTCGCTACCTCTACACGCTCTATACCGTGGGGCTGTTCTACGCGCTGCCCGTCATACAGTTCGTCGTCGCGTTCCAGATCGTACGTGCCCACCATACCCACCTTACCTCACCCACACAACACCCACGCACACCTATCCCACGCACACCACACCCGCGCACACCTCACCCACGCACACCTACGCACACCTCACCCACGCACACCTACGCACACCACACCCACGCACACCACACCGCACCTTCACCTATTTTTTTTTTGTTTCTGTTTCGGATTTCGGATCCCTATATCATCATCGTCGACAACCTTTAAAATCCACTACTATACTATGCCTTTCTTAAGAAAAGAGATTTTTGCCCACTATACCACGCTGGTCGGACGGATTAGTATAGAATTTGTCACAATTTTTTTTTTCTGTATCCTGCGTCATTTGCCATAATATGAAATGAATAAGAATAGTGACACTTATAGATTAATTCGTTGCCGTACGGAGAATGTTTTTTGTAAAATATGTGTATATTCTTATTTGCATTTATATTTGAAAAAAAAAAACTCGGCACTAAACACCGTCAAATGTTTCAAATACTAACAGTGAACAAACATGTAATCTGACCGACAACAAATTTCAATTACTTTGACTTCAATTATATGAATCAAATTTTCAGTAACCTTCCGTACCAGCCGGTTCGTTCTACCTCTACTCTAAAGTGACAAACAAACAAACCACACAGTATACTTTAATTCAATACTTTAATTACTTCAGTTAAATCAAGTGACTAGTGAGAGCAACTTGGTTGCGCCGTTTGTTATTTTAAATATAAGTGCGGCCATCTTGGGTAGAGTGTACAATCCTCAGCTTGTCCAATGAGCGACCCGGAATGACAGTTCGCATGCGCATCAAGCACACCGCACCCCAGCGCCTTCTTGAGGCGCGCTACCATAATAACGGACAAACTACCATAACAGGACATTTGAAATTCAGTTTTTCTCTCCGTCAAAAGTGTGACGTGACGGCTCGCTTTTCGCTATTTTACATTTTAATGCTGCTGTTATAATACATAATTTATAACATTCGCTGTGAGTGTGGAGTCCTTTCATCAAGCTGCTGCTGTAGCCTACCCTAGGCGAGCGAGTTGGCAAGTTCAAGGTGAGTACTCTTCCCTTGTATGAGTCAATATTTGTATTTAATTTAACAACGGCCTCCATCTCCAACACCCCGCATTCTGTCCTGTCTGGGATTTGTAGCTATACCGCGTCTCCACAACTAATGAAAGTCCTTTTAAATTTAACCCGTTTTGAATTCAAACCTGCAACGTATCAGTAACAGTGGAGATCCCTAACCACTAGAGCAAGAGACATACTCGTACAATGTCTGTATGTTTGTGTAAAGCTTGTGTGGTGAGTGGTGTGTGGTGTGTGCAGGTGATGAACCTGTGGGGTTCGCTGGACATCTGCTACTACAACTTCCTGTGCGCGCACCCCGCCGGCTCGCTCTCCGACTTCAACCACGTCTACAGCAACGTCGGGTAAGCGCTCACCACCACTCTCATCTATAGCCCCTCGCGACACTAAATATACCTATGATTAGAAGATATATAATCCATAATAATATTAATATATAAATGCGAAAGAAACTTTGTCTGTCTGTTACTCTTTCACTCCAAAACTACTGAGAAAGGGCATATGTTACTTGCGGTAGAGTCGCGGGTGAAAGCTAGTAGGTATAATATGTTTCTAACGTCTAACACACAGCGCCATCTAGTCCCAAAATAAGCAAAGCTTGTACAGTACTAAACAACTGATATAAATACATAGATATTATATACTTTTATATAAATACATATGTACATATTGAATAAACATATAGAGCAAGAACCCAGAGCCGCCAGACCTACGTCATTAGTGCAAAGCTGAAATTTTCAGGATTATTAGTACAATGTCTTGTTAAGAAGTATGTGTATCCATTAGCTTGAAAGCGGGGCCGTTTCTGAGGTAGCGCGAAGTACAGATGGATAAAAACCTTACTTACCTACGTTAAAGGTGCAAAGCTAGTATTTACATATTTTTTCAAGAATATTATTTAAAATTAAAATTCATTACTGCCAGACACTTTCCGTGGGCCATTATTTCTGCCAGACGTCTTGAAAGTTGTGAAAAAATTAGGTAAAGTACGTTATAGTAGCAAACCTAAATTTTATACATATTATCTAAGGTAGGTACTATTTTAAGACCCTTTGTATGCGGCCAGACCAATCCGAAGGGCCAATCATCCCCTCAGACACCTTTAAATATATGTAGTAATTAGGAAGCTGAGGTATATCAAATTTGGTATTATTCTAAGAATAGAATTTTAAAATATTAAATGGTTTTTACACGCTTTTTATTAGCTTCACCTGTATGTTTGTTTGTTTGTTACCAACTCCTTTGGGTGCGATTTTGACCCACTTGGACCCACACACACAAAACGAGGGGTGCTTTCTGACAATATTTCAATAACGTCGTCCTACGCTTTTTACATTGAAATTATTTTCTATGTTTAGGTTAAAAGCCTATTTGTTAAGTTTTTTAAAACTAATCTTTTTGAAAGTTGTTTTTTTTTTCATATTGGTGTATTGTCATCGGTCCCCGATAAATCTACAAAGTTTGAACGAAATCTGGCCGTTTAAAGTGGGTCAAAATCGCACCCTAAAGAGTTGGTTACAAACAAACAAACATACAGGTGAAGCTAATAAAAAGCGTGTAAAAACCATTTAATATTTTACAATTCTATTCTTGAAATAATACCAAAGATGATATACCTCAGCTTCCTAATTACTACAAATATTTAAAGGTGTCTGAGGGGATGATTGGCCCTTCGGATTGGTCTGGCCGCATACAAAGGGTCTTAAAATAGTACCTACCTTAGATAATATGTATAAAATTTAGGTTTGCTACTATAACGTAGTTTACCTAATTTTTTCACAACTTTTAAGACGTCTGGCAGAAGTAATGGCCCACGGAAAGTGTCTGGCAGTAATGAATTTTAATTTTAAATAATATTCTTGATAAAATATGTAAATACTAGCTTTGCACCTTTAACGTAGGTAAGTAAGGTTTTTATCCATCTGTACTTCGCGCTATCTCAGAAACGGCCCCGCTTTCAAGCTAATGGATACACATACATCTTAACAAGACATTGTACTAATAATCCGGAAAATTTCAGCTTTGCACTAATGACGTAGGTCTGGCGGCTCTGGGCTCTTGGTCCAATAGAGAACAAGCAAACTCCGAAACAAATACTTGCTGTACGGGTCGCGTACACAGCTTGTTGAATGATAGACGTTTCTTGAAATGATACTATTTATTGTTGCACACAAAATGACTTATTAATCTAATGATATAATGTAAATGATATGCTAGTGAGTACACCCTGTGACTGTTGAAAGTGCACTGATTTATAAATGTAATTAATCGACGATGTTAACGTAAAATGCTGACCGCGCCAAATGTACGGTCATTGGCCCGTACATATTCCCGGGCAACAAAAGAAGTGAAATGTTTGATGTGTGATGGTTTTATGATATATGATTGTAATACAAGGTGAATCACTGGGTCCTTAATTGCTAAGAGGGTGATAAACTTATAGTCTCTAATAATACACAATGAGGATGAGGAAGCCTACTCCTGGATTCACTCATGCTTTCCATCAGGCAGAGTAGAGTCACTTTGGCAGGCTTAAATATATAAAAAAAATTGATAAAAAAGTTGAGTGAAGCCAATGAAATTTTTTCTCGTTATCTAATCTGTGTAAATGAAATTAGTAGTGAAACTACTAAGGGTTACATAAAATCAAGTGATACAGAATTAATTAACAAATATATTAATACATTTCAGACCTTGTATACCGAAGTTACTGAGTTGTGTAGATCTTTAGAATTTGACGAATCGAAAATGTCAACTTTTAGAATTAAGGTCGCTTTGAGCCTTTTGCCACTCATGACCGATGAGGAATCCAATACTGAGCGTTTAATCGAAAATATCGAGTATTATGCTTCTACTCTTACTACGGATGTATGTAAAAATAAACATGTCGAATTTGTCCTTAAAAGTAGGTTATCACATGCTGCTCAATTGCAACTAAATTCTAGTTATTCTTCTGTGACAGACTTAATCCATGATATGAAAAATACATTGTTACCAAAAAGATCCGCAAGTGCTATACAGACAAAATTAACTCGTATGAAGCAAAATAATTTGACTATAAAGGATTACGGTAACCAAATTTCTGAATTATTTACTCATTTAACACTTTCACAGGCCAACGGAAACTCGGCTAGCTATAATGTTTTAAAACCTATAAATGAACAGTTTGCTGTAAAAAAAATTGCCGATGGTTTGAGAAATCGTCGATTGAGCACTATAATCTCAGCTCGTAATTTTAGCTCTCTAAAGGACGCGATTCAGGCTGCCCAGGACGAGGAAGCAGAGTCATTCACTACTGCAGGAGATATTTTGGGTATGTCCTCGGCTAGAGGTTTTAATTATAATCACCCTAGAGGCAGAGGGAGACATTTTTCTCAAGGTTATGGTAGATTTAATAACCATAATTTTACATGGCGTAGGGGTAGCAATTACAGCATGCCTAGAGGTAACCCTAACCACTATCGCGGCGGCAGCAACAGGCGAGGTCAGCAGACTCAGCAGTTTGCGTGCGCACCTAGACGGTCTAATAGAGGTAGGTCATTTTACAAATCTACTCATAATACGCATCAGGTTAACTTAGTTACTGAAAGTACTGAAACTGAACCGACTTCAAAACAGGAATCTGAAAATACGTTTTTTCGTGACTAAAGACAAAATTTTATCTTGTAGTAGTAGTTGTTTTATTAATTTATCTCTAAACAATCATAACTACACTTGGTTACTTGACACCGGCGCGTCAGTTTCAGCGCTTAAGTATAAACATGTTGTTGAACATCGACTTCCATATATTAAAGAGAGTATGTACATAAATGGCATTGGCGGTAAAATAAAAACAATTGGATACTGTTACTTGAATTTGTTAGTGGGTTGTCATTGCTTACGTCATAAATTCTATCTGTTCGACTTCTTACCAATTACGGCGAATGGTATAATTGGTAGTGACTATTTAACAAAATATAAATCAGTTTTAGATTACAATAAAAATATTTTAACGCTTTCGTTAAAACAACAAAAAATTAATCTTCCTATACAAAGTTGCTTAAAAACTTGTTTAGAAATTCCACCTCGATGTGAATCAATACATTGTATTGACACTAATTTAAACAATGAAGGAGTAGTTTGCACCTCGGAGATTTCTGAAGGAATTTATTTAGCCAGCGCTATAGTTAAACCGAGTTGTGGTAAAATTCCCATAAAAATATTAAATACCACAGAAAAATCGTTTCAGTTAACAGAATTAAACCCTATTATTCATGAACTAAATGACTATAATATTTGTAGTTTTGAAAAAAGTGGAATAAATGTGTTAAATCTTGAGTCCACTGGGAACGTTAGTAGGCCCCATATTTCTAATTGAGGGTAGACGTGAGTTTAGCGGGTGAGGAGAATGTTCTCGTACATTCACTTTATTGAAGCACTCGATCACGAAATACAGTTAGGACATTGAATAGCATCCCATGATTAATACTTTTAAATAAGACACTCCACCGAACACGTGGTGCTCACACGAGATGATCCGCGACAACTCTGCTCGTCAACGACGACGTTCCATTTTTAAAGGAACTCGCGAACGAATGAACGAACAATAATCATCTAGGGATGGCTATGGCAGGCTTAAACTACGAAAAATGTTTAGTATACCAAGATGACCTTGTCGTGTTCGGAAGAAATTTAGGGGAAAAACTTCAAAATTTACAGAATGTTTTTGAGAGAATTAGAAAAGTTCATTTAAAGCTTAGTCCAGTAAAATGCGATTTTATGACAAAACAATTACTGTATTTAGGGCACGTAATCACAGCAGGCGGTATTTTACCTGATCCCGATAAGATTAAAGTAGTTCAAAATTATCCATGCCCAAGGTCACTCGATGAACTTAAACGGTTTACGGCATTCGTTAACTATTATCGAAAATTCATTCCTAATTTTGCGGCAAAAGCTTTCCCCTTATATACATTATGTAAAAAGAATGTACCCTTTGTTTGGGATCAGTCTTGTCAAAAATCTTTTGAACAGTTAAAAAATTGTATTATTTCGCCTCCGATTTTACAGTACCCAGATTTTTCACCTAGTAATGAATTTATAGTACAAACAGACGCTTCCGGTAATGCAATAGGGGCTATTTTATCGAACGGTAACAAAAAACCCATAGCATATGCAAGTAGGACTTTATTGCCGAGCGACGCTATCCGACAATAGAAAAAGAATTGCTCGCAATAATTTGGGCAGTCAAATACTTTCGGCCATATTTATATGGTCGCAAATTTAAAATTTTGACGGACCATAGACCCTTAGTTTATCTTTTTAACATGCGTGATCCATCTAGCAGATTGATGAAATTTCGTCTTACATTAGAGGAATACTACCTAAATAAATCAGCGTGGCTCTACTACCTACATAACGTAGGTAGTAGAGCCACGCTGATTTCAGCACGAATGGGCCGGCTCGACCCGGCCAGTACTACCCTCACACAGAAGACCATCCTAATAATGACAGCATTCTTGCTGTCGTATTTCGTTGGTGAGTGTGAGACCGGAGGCCCAATCATTCTGCATCATTCTCCCGCCCTTCGAAGGCCGGGAGAATGATGCAGAATAATCTAACCGGGCTGCCATGGTAAGGGTCACCGTGCTACATTGCCTACCCTCACAATAAGCATGGTGACCCCTACTCCTGGATTCTACTCATGCTTTCCATCAGGCAGAGTAGAGTCACTTTGGCAGGCTTAAATATATATAAAAAAAAAAATATGATTATATTATAGAGTACGTTAAGGGCACAGACAACGCAGCTGCAGATGCATTGTCTCGTATTTCTTTTACATCGGATGAATTAAAAAACATGAGTGAATCTCAAATTAATGTTATGACTAGAGCTCAGACACGGAGACTACAAAGCTCTTTGGTTGATATGAATCTTTTAGACGTACGGCCTGATCAACCAGACGTCTTGGGGACGCATATGAAACTGAAAGAGTCAGTAGCACTAAGATTTATAGACAAAAAGTATTTACAAATGAGGAAAAATAATAAAATAAGTAAAGAAAGAAACGCGTTCTGCTATGTAAGTTGCCAATCAACTATTTTTATTAATCCAGACTTCCAATCACAATTGACGCTAGCCGCATTTGTGAGGCAGTTAAAGGAATTTTGTAACGGAATAAACATCGACGAGATTTATTTTATAAAAAATATGAATAATAAAGACTTTATTGAGAAACTATTAAGTGAAATAAAATTGTTACAGGGAATACGATTATATATTTTAAATGATGTTCAAAGAGTAGATAATAGGGATGACAGAAGAGTGGTTCTAAATGACTTCCATCTCTTACCCACAAGTGGCCACGCGGGTATGAGAAGGATGTTAAATAATATCAAAAAATATTTTTACTGGCCAGGGTTAGATAAAGATGGCAGGGAATTTGTTCGTAAATGTAGCAAGTGTCAGAAACAAAAACATACTCTTAATACTAAAGAACCGATGACTATTACGTCAACTGCAACCTCAGCATTTGAGAAAGTATTCTTGGATTTAGTCGGACCCCTGGAAAAAGACTGCTACGATAACTGCTATATTTTAACGTTGCAGTGCGAGTTAAGTAAATATGTAGTAGCCCATCCCTTAACTTCGAAAAAGGCAGAAGAAGTAGGTAATGCTTTCGTAAACAGTTTCATACTCCGATATGGTATCCCACAGGAAATCGCTACAGACAGAGGTGCCGAGTTTATGTCTTCTGTATTCAAAGAGGTATGTAACTTATTAAAAATTAAACAACTATCTTCTACTGCTTATCATCATCAAAGTATCGGCGCACTGGAGAACTCGCACAAACACTTAGGTTCGTATCTACGTATCCAAACGGATAATCATCCAGAGGCCTGGAGCCAATGGCTACCATTTTGGTCATTTGCATTTAATACGTCAGTACATTCTGAAACAAAATTTACTCCATACGAGCTAGTTTTCGGCAAAATTTGTATCCTTCCCAGTAATTTTAAGAATAATTTAGTAGAACCTTTATATAATCACGAAAACTATCCATCTGAATTAAAATATCGCATACAACTTTCTCAAACAGAAGCTAGAGAAAACTTAATTAGCTGCAAGTTATGTAGAAAAACTGTATATGACAAATATGTATGTAAAGCCAGTTGTTTATAAAAAGGATGACTTAATTTTGATAAAAAATGAAAATGTAAGTAAATTAGACAGTATTTATTCTGGCCCTTATACTGTTGTTAAAGACATATCTCCAAATGTGCAAACTATGAAAAAAGGTAAACTAGATGTTATCCACAAAAATCGCACAAAGTTATGTGTCGAGTTAATTTTAATGTGTTAACTATTATACCGACATATTTACACTAAATAGTTATAAGTTTAAATCTATATGCTATGTTATTGTTAACATTTTTTTTTATTAAATCTTTATATAATCATTTTTAGGGTTCCGTAGCCAAATGGCAAAAAACGGAACCCTTATAGATTCGTCATGTCTGTCTGTCTGTCTGTCCGTCCGTATGTCACAGCCACTTTTTTCCGAAACCATAAGAGCTATACTGTTGAAACTTGGTAAGTAGATGTAATCTGTGAACCGCATTAAGATTTTCACATAAAAATAGAAAAAAAACAATACATTTTAGGGGTCCCCATACTTGGAACTGAAACTCAAAAATTTTTTTTTCATCAAACCCATACGTGTGGGATGTCAATGGATAGGTGTTCAAAAATGATGTTGAGGTTTTTAATATCATTTTTTTCTAAACTGAATAGTTTGCGCGAGAGACACTTCCAAAGTGCTGTAACTTCTAAAATAAGAGAGTGATAAAACTAAAAAAAATATATGTTGTACATTACCATGCAAACTACCAACGAAAATTGGTTTGAACGAGATCTAGTTAGTAGTGTTTTTGTAATTCGTCATAAATCATAAACTGCAATTTACCTTTCATTCAATCAATACACTATTATAAATCAAAGTTACAACGAACTACAAGAACTTTTATATGATGTTACATTCTGATACGGAACCCTTCATGGGCGAGTCCGACTCGCACTTGGCCGCTTTTTATTTTACGGTGTATACTTGTTTTATTATTATAGAAAAAGTTTATATAAAAAAAAAAATTCCATTTGAAATGGGCGTGTAGTGTGTGTAGTATTCATGTACATCTTAGCGATGTATTGTAACCTTATTTAATAAGAATATTATATTAATAAACGGAGTATTATCGAAGATCTCGTTTGTTTCGCTTGTCTCCCAACGCGCCGCCTTATAAGGCGACGTGCCTCTGTCACGCTTAGATTTCCGTCCACTTCCCGATTTTTGAAAACCTTGCACTACGTTTTGACACCGATCACTAGTACTGGAACATTCCACCAGTTCCATCAGTGGGTGCGCCGTCTCCTCCCTGCTGCGTGAAGGTACGCGCGCCGCGCGTCCTCGCCTCCACCTCCAACCAACGAGTCCGACGAGTATCACCACAAAACCTGCTACTGCGTATATTGCCGTGTAGTGATGGAAATCATGGTTGTATGAAATGTTTTCAAACTGTTCTTGGTTTTCTTTCATGTATCGAATTTTGTTTTGTATTTCCTTGATCTGAAGCTGTGTTTCTGATACTTCGGATGCGTTTGAAACTTGTGACTGAACAGGTACTGAGAAGTTAAATAAATTATTAATAGGTGAAATGTATACTAAGTTGGTAACGGGTGATGAAATCTTTACTTTACTGCTCATGTCTTTATGTGAGTAAATTGTAAAGTTGTTTGTTTTCATCATGCAGCCTTGACCGAGGTTGATAATTCCCGAGTGCACCAGCTGTTTAACGGTAACTTGATCCTTGCATAATATTCGCACCTGACACTCGTGACAGCAAAAATAAACAAATGAATTAACATTGTTCATTTTAATCCATTCATTACTACACGATTTGAGTGTAGTCCTGCATTGATTTGTTTGCTGATTCACCTCACAAAGGTCGTTGTCACTGAGAAGGTGATTAACTGGATTTTGTATGCGACAAAGGGAAGTTACAGAGAACTCCAGACACTGTTTTAGGTCGGATTCCGTTATTATCATATAAATGTCCTTTTGTAGATTAATACCAACGTATTCGGATTTTGGTACACTACTAATTTTATTGCTGCTTGATTGTAGGGGAATGGGAATTAAGTTATAAATTTCGAAAAAATCCTGGCTGACTAAGGGAACCTTGATTTCAAAGAGGCAGTATTTATTTGATAGTCTTGTTTTAACTGTGAGTAATTGGTACATGTTCTTGAGATCACTTTGTACAAAATCGACTGGCAAAACGAAGTCCTTAGGTAACTGACTTGCAATGTTACTCAATTCGCTCTTCAACTGTTCCGGTGCCAACAAATGCGGATTAAATCGACCGTGATAAATATCAGTTACGGTGTCCAACAACACCTCTTGTATATTTTTCAGATTAAGTAACATATTGTTAGCGATAAGAGCTGTGAACGTGAAGACATTCATGTCATAGTTCTATTGTATTTCTTGTTTGATGCCGTCAGTCTTGGCGTCCAAAGTCATTAAATGCTGATTTATCGCTTTATCTTGATCGAGACTTAATTCTGTGAAATACATCTTTCAGCAGGTGAATATCATAATATCAATATATTTAGTATTTTTTTATACATAAATATATATTTAAGCCTACCAAAGTTCATCAGGCAGAGTAGAGTCAAATCTGCCTATGTATGGATAATGTACCTGATTTTTTTATCTTTAAAATCTCAGGTAAGCTGCTCCACGTCCGCAAAAGTTTCCACATCCTTTAAAATCTTGAATTAGGAAGATCCTATGTCGCGGGGGACTTTCCCGACATACATGAAACCGACACAGAAAAAAACCCAGACATAGAACAACAATTTGCGGATAAATTATTGGTTTTCTTTAAAACATACTCGTATTTTTTTGAATGAAGTTAGTCAGAAGTCCGTTAGCAACAGGACGTCACCATTTGTTTATCTTTAACCGTTGGCTAATGTCGGGCAGTGCTCTTGTTATCTATTTATTTTCATTATAACATAGTTTGCACTATTATCTAATACAATGTTACATACTAAAATGTGTGACTATTGTTGCGGGTAGTTGGAGAAATTCCACCGCCAGGCTGGTTTGGTCAAAAGTTCCAAGTATGATAGGAGTTAGAAGAAGGAGGGATGTTGTTGACGATGATGATAGTTTATTGTATACTGGTACTGTCATTTTATTGTATTTATATTCTACATCAAGAAACAAGACAGGATTCTTGAGCTTGATTGCAACCTCAAACTAAACAGATTTACATTACAATGAGAAGTTTCTTGAAACTATTAGACACTAATTAACTGTCTTTTGAGGCAAATGTTTTCTGTTTGTAATTCTAATCGTCAAATCGTGTCCTTGCTCACTACCTACTTGACTGATACCGTCCTTATTGTAGTAGGGGAGGTGTTTGAGTTTCTTGAAGATACATGGATCTATATACCAATATTGCAATCGAACTGCTCTCATGTCTGGTGCCGTGTTATAGTTAACTAGCCGAGCAAAGACACCTCGTCTGCCTCCTACTGCCCGTAGCGTGATGTTGTAACGTTAACGCAGCGTACGCAATGGAGCTTCCATTCCGTGCGCTGCACTCCAAAGTAATTATTTTTCCTGTTTTGCTACATTTTTTAGGTTCTGCAGAAATATATTATTTCGGTACTCGTAAAGTGTACTTGTACCCCATAGTGTAAGCTATTATAAGATAGGTCTTTTAAAAACACTGATTTTTGGATTTAGGTTAGGTTTTAGATATAGATTTACAATATTGCGACCCTCTTAACAGCTAAAAGGCTGGTCCAAAAAATCACGTTTGTAGTCATGCAGGACACGCACTTGGACAATTTTTCATTGAAAATCAAGTGTTTTTTGTTAGTTTAGTAAACTAAGCTATCGAACACTAAAATCGATACAATACTTCATGAGATTAGCGTTTTCAACCAAACAAATTCTTCAGTTTTATAATATTAAGTAAATATTGATATTCTACGAACTGTGCCATTTAAAATGACCACTTTTATTTAGTAGTGGAGTTGTGTTATTAGTGCAGTCATTGAAGCATTATTGCTCCGATTTTTTTTACTGTGAACCTTCTATCAATAAAAGTATTAGATTAAAGATCAGGAACAAAAATAAGACGCTCAAGTGGCCACGTTTGCACACACACACAACATCTTCATTTCTTAGAAAAAAGTTTAATTATGTTAACGACTTCAGTTTATTATAAACATTAATGCCTTAAACATAAAGTTTAATTACTATATATAATATATTTATTTAGGTCCTTTCGTCAGAGAAAGAATATTATGGAATAAATTTAAAATTTCGTTTGAAAATAAAAAGTCATCAGTACAAAAATATTTATTCTAAAATGATACTTAAAGTGCAAGTTATAAGGTCAAAAACATTTTGTTTACAATTTCATGCTTAATGTATTATGGAACTAGAGTTAGTTTTTGATATTACATTTCAATGCTCAGAACACAGTGAGTATTGAAAGACGTAAGAGTTGCCGAATATATTTGTTTTAGGTTTGTTTTGTTGGGTGGCAAATAATTTTGGCCGATTCAAAAAGTAGTAGGTACTATTTTACTTTGTCGTTATTACAACAAATAGGTAATTTTTACAAATAAATAAAATTGGAGTGTCTGTTTGTAATATTAAAATAACCGCATTTTACTAAATGTATAATATGTAAATACGGTACATATGCTAAAATATTTTTTTTTACAATTTTTGTTTGTCTGTTTGTTACGGGTAATCTCTGGAACGGCTGGACCGATTTCGACGGGACTTTCACTGGCAGATAGCTGTTGATATAAGGAGTAACTTAGGCTTTTTTTAGATTAGCTTCGCCCCGTAACAGCAAACGCGGGTAACACCGCGGGGCTCAGCTAGTAAAAAATAAAAAATAATAAAGTAAAAAAAATGAAAGGAATGAAGAAATATGTGGTCGGTGTATTCTTTATACGGAAGTAATTAAAATACTAATGTAGGTATAATTACCTTTAAACAGATTCAGCTTGCTATAAAGCTGTCTTTTAGAAGTCATTTTTATGCGAGCCGTTTCTTTTTTACAAATAATGTAATCTTACATCAATGAATTTTTCTATATATATTTTTATATCTATTAAAATAAGCCTAATTAAACTTATTATAGAAAAATTCATTGATGTAAGATTGTCTGTGTTCGTTTCTTCCAGAAAACAAATCGTTTTCAATATTTATATGCGTTTAAAACATTTACACATATAAACTTTTTAACATAATTAATATTATTTTTACCTGTTGTGACTGACCTGTGAGCCTGTGACCACGGCCGGTGCAACCTGGTCGAAACGTCAGGCAAATCAGAGGTATGTAATACCCTAAATAAGTGATCGCGTTAATTCCCGTAAAAATAATATTAATTATCATGGAACGCGAAAGTTTAAAAGTTTTTAACATATTTTTTTTACAACACTACTCCATGCATTCCCTGTTCAATAATAGGTGATGTTAGATACAATAGTTGACGCGTTGTAGCAAACATTGGCCGAACAATTACAATATTAGTTAATTGTATCATATTATTTATATTAACTATATAATTCTGTTTATTATTTTAAGAAAAACATTGTGTGATATAAAATTAGCGAAATAAAAATATTCCTTCCAAAACCTTGCTGTTACGGTGGTTATTTAGACAGTTTTTGAACAAGCACTACGGCATTTTTACGTCTTAATGTTGGCTATGATTGGACTATACTAATTTGAAATAAGACCACAAAATTATTTGTGGTCTTATTTTTCGGACCGTTTTTGAAGCGCTTATCGGGAATCTAGTACTATTTGTGATCGAAGCTGTGAACCGAATTGCATACAATTTTGAAATTAGGTTCATCTTACCCTTCAAAAGTGAAAATGATTTGAACTCCACCACCCCTTCTCGGGGGTGAATTTTTTTTTATTCAAAATAACCTCGGATATCGATAGAAAGCCTAATTTTAAGCAAAAAATCATCTATATTTTTTTTTAAGAAATCCAATACTTTTCAAGTTATTGGCAATTGAAAATTCGCAATTTTTTCACGTTTTTCATCGGTTTTTTGCAAATATCTCCAAAAATGTACGTTTTATCGAAAATTTTACAAAGAACAAAATTGTAGCAGGTAAAACAATGAACAATTTGGTTTTTTATAAAGTATTCTAAGTGCAATATTAAGCTAGATATTAAAGATCAAAGCCGTTTTTTATTTTGTCTGAAATTTAATCGATGTGGTCAATGCCATCTAGCGGCGAGCAGATGCATTTTATGCATTCTAATACAAAAGGGTTTTGTAGTGCTTGAAATAAGCTTTAAAATGAGCACTATTAAAAGTCTTTTGCACGTTAAATAAGTGAGCTGTATTGCAAATAAGGGGAGCATCTAATGTTTTTTCTTTTAAATCAATGGGTTTTTTAAGTGCCATTTCCACCAAAATTAAAATTAATCGTATTCCGCCTAGAATTAACTTTATTATGAAGAGTTTGATAGATAGTATCAGTTTGGCTGCTTTAGGACAAATATTTTTCAAAAAAGTCACGATTAAAAAAAAAACTAAATTTCAATTTTTTTAAAAACCCACTATTTTCATAATATCTCAAAAATGACGACAGATACGTATAAAAGTGTACGGATTAAAAATTTAGGTATTTTATTTATTTATCTGACAAACAATTTGGTTATTTTGTTTTTTCTGTCAAACAAAAATTGACGGAGATATGATTGTTTAAAGAGCGCGTGGCAGCGCAATCACAGCCCTTTAACCCTTCACCGTTTTAGAAAAAGGTTTTTACTATATATTGCAATGAAGGATGTTGTAACTCTCTTAATTACCTTTACATGGTTTTTTATAAATTGTGATAGCATGAAAATTGAAGGAGTTATGGTCCAAAAACTTATCATATTTTTTCTACTTAGTAACTGAAAATTTCGGAGTGTGAATATTTGGAGCAATGTGAAAGTACGCAGTATAATAGAGACCCACAACCATTGTAATGTGTATATATTACATAATATGGCTCATATATTTTGGAAACGTATATGTATATATAACACATTTGAGTGAAGGGGCCAACGAAAAAGCCATGTGATCAGCCGTGCGTGCTCCGTTTATTCGTTATAATGTGACCAGTATATTTCCGTCTGCAAAGGAGCACGTGTTTAATATAATATTTTAACTAGACACCCAATTTCAATACATTTTGTTTAATAAAAAAATGTAAGTAGATAAAAAACCTGTTTTTAATAATATCTTATTAAAATTGTGCCATAAAATTATATTATCCAAAAATTCTGCTTCAATGACTGCACTATATGTAAAGTTGATGATGTGTATGATTTTTCCAGAAATCAATGCTAGAGGAGGAAGGTCCCAGAATTATACCGAAGATGGATTGGTCAGAGTACGACACCCTGCACGGTTCGTTCGAGAAGTGCTCGCTGCTGACGGCGGTGCTGACAAACTTGGGGCTGTATATACTCATGTTCCTGGGGTTCGTCAACCAGATGCTCTTCACACCCAACGTCGCCACTGAGAAAAACAGAGAGGTAGGTTTATTAATTATGATTTTCTTTTTACACATTAAAATTGCCTGTTAGTCAAGCGGTTAGTGGTCCTGACTGCTAAGCCAGAGGGCGTGAGTTTGATTCCCATCTAAGGTAAATACTTGTGTGATGAACACGAATATTTGTTTTGTTTAAGTGTATCTATAATAAATAAAATTGACTGTTTTAATGTCAAATTAACAGTTTATCACTAAATATAAATATACTATAGACATATGCTTTTGCTTCGGTTATCGCGTTAAAGGACATAGGCTACTTGCCTATGTCCTTTCTCAGGCTTGAGACTATCTGGGTACAAAATTTCATTTAAATCGGTGCAGTGGTTTTGAGTTTATCTCGAATAGACAGGCATACGCGGTGGAGAAATTTATTTTATACTAGCTGATGCCCACGGCTCCGCTCGCGTTCAACAGGTATGAAAAATAGATGTTAGCCGATTCTCAGACCTACCCGACATGCACACAAAATTTCATAAGAATCTGTCAAGCCGTTTCGGAGGAGTATGGGAACGAACATTGTGACACGAGAATTTTATATATAAGATGTAGTGTATGCAAGTATGTACGCTACTTACACGAAATTGGCAATTTTCGAATTTTTTTGTCTGTCCATCTGCCTGTCTGTCCCATTTTGAAGGAGGTTTTCACTGGGATATAGTTGATAACATACAGAGATAACTTAAAGGGATCAAACAGACCGACAATGTTTTTTGTCTGTCCATCTGCCTGTCTGTCCCATTTTGAAGGAGGTTTTCACTGGGATATAGTTGATAACATACAGAGATAACTTAAAGGGATCAAACAGACCGACAATGTTTTTTGTCTGTCCATCTGCCTGTCTGTCCCATTTTGAAGGAGGTTTTCACTGGGATATAGTTGATAACATACAGAGATAACTTAAAGGGATCAAACAGACCGACAATGTTTTTGTCTGTCCATCTGCCTGTCTGTCCCATTTTGAAGGAGGTTTTCACTGGGATATAGTTGATAACATACAGAGATAACTTAAAGGGATCAAACAGACCGACAATGTTTTTTGTCTGTCCATCTGCCTGTCTGTCCCATTTTGAAGGAGGTTTTCACTGGGATATAGTTGATAACATACAGAGATAACTTAAAGGGATCAAACAGACCGACAATGTTTTTGTCTGTCCATCTGCCTGTCTGTCCCATTTTGAAGGAGGTTTTCACTGGGATATAGTTGATAACATACAGAGATAACTTAAAGGGATCAAACAGACCGACAATGTTTTTTGTCTGTCCATCTGCCTGTCTGTCCCATTTTGAAGGAGGTTTTCACTGGGATATAGTTGATAACATACAGAGATAACTTAAAGGGATCAAACAGACCGACAATGTTTTTGTCTGTCCATCTGCCTGTCTGTCCCATTTTGAAGGAGGTTTTCACTGGGATATAGTTGATAACATACAGAGATAACTTAAAGGGATCAAACAGACCGACAATGTTTTTTGTCTGTCCATCTGCCTGTCTGTCCCATTTTGAAGGAGGTTTTCACTGGGATATAGTTGATAACATACAGAGATAACTTAAAGGGATCAAACAGACCGACAATGTTTTTTGTCTGTCCATCTGCCTGTCTGTCCCATTTTGAAGGAGGTTTTCACTGGGATATAGTTGATAACATACAGAGATAACTTAAAGGGATCAAACAGACCGACAATGTTTTTGTCTGTCCATCTGCCTGTCTGTCCCATTTTGAAGGAGGTTTTCACTGGGATATAGTTGATAACATACAGAGATAACTTAAAGGGATCAAACAGACCGACAATGTTTTTTGTCTGTCCATCTGCCTGTCTGTCCCATTTTGAAGGAGGTTTTCACTGGGATATAGTTGATAACATACAGAGATAACTTAAAGGGATCAAACAGACCGACAATGTTTTTGTCTGTCCATCTGCCTGTCTGTCCCATTTTGAAGGAGGTTTTCACTGGGATATAGTTGATAACATACAGAGATAACTTAAAGGGATCAAACAGACCGACAATGTTTTTTGTCTGTCCATCTGCCTGTCTGTCCCATTTTGAAGGAGGTTTTCACTGGGATATAGTTGATAACATACAGAGATAACTTAAAGGGATCAAACAGACCGACAATGTTTTTTGTCTGTCCATCTGCCTGTCTGTCCCATTTTGAAGGAGGTTTTCACTGGGATATAGTTGATAACATACAGAGATAACTTAAAGGGATCAAACAGACCGACAATGTTTTTTGTCTGTCCATCTGCCTGTCTGTCCCATTTTGAAGGAGGTTTTCACTGGGATATAGTTGATAACATACAGAGATAACTTAAAGGGATCAAACAGACCGACAATGTTTTTTGTCTGTCCATCTGCCTGTCTGTCCCATTTTGAAGGAGGTTTTCACTGGGATATAGTTGATAACATACAGAGATAACTTAAAGGGATCAAACAGACCGACAATGTTTTTTGTCTGTCCATCTGCCTGTCTGTCCCATTTTGAAGGAGGTTTTCACTGGGATATAGTTGATAACATACAGAGATAACTTAAAGGGATCAAACAGACCGACAATGTTTTTTGTCTGTCCATCTGCCTGTCTGTCCCATTTTGAAGGAGGTTTTCACTGGGATATAGTTGATAACATACAGAGATAACTTAAAGGGATCAAACAGACCGACAATGTTTTTTGTCTGTCCATCTGCCTGTCTGTCCCATTTTGAAGGAGGTTTTCACTAGGATATAGTTGATAACATACAGAGATAACTTAAAGGGATCAAACAGACCGACAATGTTTTTGTCTGTCCATCTGCCTGTCTGTCCCATTTTGAAGGAGGTTTTCACTGGGATATTGTTGATAACATACAGAGATAACTTAAAGGGATCAAACAGACCGACAATGTTTTTTGTCTGTCCATCTGCCTGTCTGTCCCATTTTGAAGGAGGTTTTCACTGGGATATAGTTGATAACATACAGAGATAACTTAAAGGGATCAAACAGACCGACAATGTTTTTTGTCTGTCCATCTGCCTGTCTGTCCCATTTTGAAGGAGGTTTTCACTGGGATATAGTTGATAACATACAGAGATAACTTAAAGGGATCAAACAGACCGACAATGTTTTTTGTCTGTCCATCTGCCTGTCTGTCCCATTTTGAAGGAGGTTTTCACTGGGATATAGTTGATAACATACAGAGATAACTTAAAGGGATCAAACAGACCGACAATGTTTTTTGTCTGTCCATCTGCCTGTCTGTCCCATTTTGAAGGAGGTTTTCACTGGGATATAGTTGATAACATACAGAGATAACTTAAAGGGATCAAACAGACCGACAATGTTTTTTGTCTGTCCATCTGCCTGTCTGTCCCATTTTGAAGGAGGTTTTCACTGGGATATAGTTGATAACATACAGAGATAACTTAAAGGGATCAAACAGACCGACAATGTTTTTTGTCTGTCCATCTGCCTGTCTGTCCCATTTTGAAGGAGGTTTTCACTGGGATATAGTTGATAACATACAGAGATAACTTAAAGGGATCAAACAGACCGACAATGTTTTTTGTCTGTCCATCTGCCTGTCTGTCCCATTTTGAAGGAGTTTTTCACTGGGATATAGTTGATAACATACAGAGATAACTTAAAGGGATCAAACAGACCGACAATGTTTTTTGTCTGTCCATCTGCCTGTCTGTCCCATTTTGAAGGAGGTTTTCACTGGGATATAGTTGATAACATACAGAGATAACTTAAAGGGATCAAACAGACCGACAATGTTTTTTGTCTGTCCATCTGCCTGTCTGTCCCATTTTGAAGGAGGTTTTCACTGGGATATAGTTGATAACATACAGAGATAACTTAAAGGGATCAAACAGACCGACAATGTTTTTTGTCTGTCCATCTGCCTGTCTGTCCCATTTTGAAGGAGGTTTTCACTGGGATATAGTTGATAACATACAGAGATAACTTAAAGGGATCAAACAGACCGACAATGTTTTTTGTCTGTCCATCTGCCTGTCTGTCCCATTTTGAAGGAGGTTTTCACTGGGATATAGTTGATAACATACAGAGATAACTTAAAGGGATCAAACAGACCGACAATGTTTTTTGTCTGTCCATCTGCCTGTCTGTCCCATTTTGAAGGAGGTTTTCACTGGGATATAGTTGATAACATACAGAGATAACTTAAAGGGATCAAACAGACCGACAATGTTTTTTGTCTGTCCATCTGCCTGTCTGTCCCATTTTGAAGGAGGTTTTCACTGGGATATAGTTGATAACATACAGAGATAACTTAAAGGGATCAAACAGACCGACAATGTTTTTTGTCTGTCCATCTGCCTGTCTGTCCCATTTTGAAGGAGGTTTTCACTGGGATATAGTTGATAACATACAGAGATAACTTAAAGGGATCAAACAGACCGACAATGTTTTTTGTCTGTCCATCTGCCTGTCTGTCCCATTTTGAAGGAGGTTTTCACTAGGATATAGTTGATAACATACAGAGATAACTTAAAGGGATCAAACAGACCGACAATGTTTTTGTCTGTCCATCTGCCTGTCTGTCCCATTTTGAAGGAGGTTTTCACTGGGATATTGTTGATAACATACAGAGATAACTTAAAGGGATCAAACAGACCGACAATGTTTTTGTCTGTCCATCTGCCTGTCTGTCCCATTTTGAAGGAGGTTTTCACTGGGATATAGTTGATAACATACAGAGATAACTTAAAGGGATCAAACAGACCGACAATGTTTTTTGTCTGTCCATCTGCCTGTCTGTCCCATTTTGAAGGAGGTTTTCACTGGGATATAGTTGATAACATACAGAGATAACTTAAAGGGATCAAACAGACCGACAATGTTTTTTGTCTGTCCATCTGCCTGTCTGTCCCATTTTGAAGGAGGTTTTCACTGGGATATAGTTGATAACATACAGAGATAACTTAAAGGGATCAAACAGACCGACAATGTTTTTTGTCTGTCCATCTGCCTGTCTGTCCCATTTTGAAGGAGGTTTTCACTGGGATATAGTTGATAACATACAGAGATAACTTAAAGGGATCAAACAGACCGACAATGTTTTTTGTCTGTCCATCTGCCTGTCTGTCTCATTTTGAAGGAGGTTTTCACTGGGATATAGTTGATAACATACAGAGATAACTTAAAGGGATCAAACAGACCGACAATGTTTTTTGTCTGTCCATCTGCCTGTCTGTCCCATTTTGAAGGAGGTTTTCACTGGGATATAGTTGATAACATACAGAGATAACTTAAAGGGATCAAACAGACCGACAATGTTTTTTGAAAATTGTTGTTTTTGATGTAAGTACCGTATACACTTTCATACTATGATATATTTAATTTTCATATTGCAGACACTTTAATTTATTAGTATATATTTGACAGTGCAGCAACGACATTGATTGTTGACTTTTAATTTATTAATTATGTGCATGCACAAGCGTACAAGGTGATGTGAATACCAATTATATGATTCCTTCATGTTTATGTGAGTAGTTCTTCACTATTCACATAAACACGTTTACATTTTATTCTACTTTTAAACAATCCTAAATTACTCCTTACACTACTGCTATATGCACGCGAACGTCCCGCTAAAATTCAGCCATTACAGTGCTTAGGAACAACCAGATAGTAAAAAAATTCAAAAATGTTTTTTTTATATCATATCGTGTACCTCGAAATGCAATTAGTGATTTTTTTATTTAAATATACAAATAAACACTTTTTAAGGTTCCGTAGTTCATGACTCGGAACCCTTATGGATTCGTCATGTCCGTCCTCGACCTACCGCCTAAACGGTTGGTGCTAGTAAGATGAAACTTTGCATTACGTCGATAAAGTGTTACAATAAACTCATGAAAAATATTTTTATTTATGATAAACAAATTGCTTCCACGGTATAACATCACGCTACGAGATTGCATCTATTAAGAAGCAGGCGGGGGTGCGTGGGTCCACCCTGTATAACAAGAACTATGTACACGCATGTATAATAGCTTGAACACTATGGAATATTTTAATGAGTGCTTTCTTTAGCTTAGTACAAAGTACAAAGCTTTCTTTAGCTTCGTAAAAAACATGGCGATTTTCTTTTTTGTTTTTTTTTTTATACAGCTAAGACTGAAACAAGAAGAAGTTTATAAAACTATAACGGACTAAGTAAAAACCTTTTAAAAAATAAAATAACCGATGTCAAGCAGACCATCGAAGACAGAATATCGGTTCAATAGTTTACGCACTGTTATGGAACATATGTACATACATTTTCAAGGTAGTAGACTGGGCGATACTACCCTCGCATAGAAGACCAATCTAAAAATGACAATATTCGTGCTGTTGTATTCCGTTAGTGAGTGTGAGACCGGAGGCCCAATAATGCAGAAGCATCTCTCTAGGTCACCTTAGCATTGGCCACAGTGTTGTACGCACTCACAATTTCAGTGGTGTCCGCCACTCTTTTCTCCGCCATTTTCTATTCATGCTTTTCATCAGGCAGAGTAGACTCACTTTGGCATTCTTATATTATATTAAAAGATCTTGTTGGTTTCGCCGTAGTTAGGTACAAACCGTGTAGTTGTTATAGACAGCATAAAAAAGATCTCAACAATAAAATACAAATTGATCCTTTGCGTGGCTGAAATTTCGAGTTTATTTATAAAACTCTTTGTGATGCGATGGAAGCTACGTCACAATGAATGCTATGTGGCATTGAATGTAAATAAATAAATAAAATACGTCTTCCTTCAATAATCAAATAGAACATTTTCTTTTACTTCGTTGGCTCCTTTTTAGGGTTCCGTTGCCAAATGGCAAAAAACGGAACCCTTATAGATTCGTCATGTCTGTCTGTCTGTCTGTCCGTCCGTATGTCACAGCCACTTTTCTCCGAAACTATAAGTGCTATACTGTTGAAACTTGGTCAGTAGATGTATTCTGTGAACCGTTTTAATATTTTTACACAAAAATAGAACAAAAGCAATAAATGTTGGGGGTCCCCATACTTAGAACTGAAACTCAAAAAAATTTTTTTCATCAAAACCATACGTGTATGGATAGGTCTTCAAAAATGATATTGAGGTTTCTAATAGTAAAAATAGTTTGCGCGAGAGACACTTCCAAAGTGGTAAAATGTTGGTCCCCCCCCCCTGTAACTTCTAAAATAGTGAGTGATAAAACTAAAAAAAATATATGATATACATTACCATCATCAACAACCCATAACGTCCCACTGCTGGGCTCAGGTCTCCTCTCAAGAGAGGGTTAAGGCCATACGTCCCCACGCTGGCCGAGTGCGGGTTGGGGACAGGCAAGACACGTTGTGGCTACGTAATCTTGCTGTTGGATGTTTTTAAGCCGCCCGAAGGCCTCCAACTAAGCTTCACGACTGCTATCTTATGATAACAACCGGGACCGACTGCTTAACGTGACCTCCGAATCACGGAAACGCTCATTACATATAATGCCACAAACGGTCACCCATCTAGGTCCGACCGCGCCGCGTTGCTTACCCTTGGTGATTGTTTCCAATCACCTAAGGCCACTCGGCTATGAGCGCTTCCATACATACCATGCAAACTTCCAACGAAAATTAGTTTGAACGAGATCTAGTAAGTAGTTTTTTTTTAATAGGTCATAAATCATAAGCCGCAATTTACATTTCTTTCAATCAGAACACTATTATTAAAACATTGATGAAAGTTACAACGAACTATAAAAACTTTTATATGATGCTACGGAACCCTTCATGGGCGAGTCCGACTCGCACTTGGCCGCTTTTTATTGAGGTTGAGGCGTTTTCGGGTGGCCTTTGTCACAATCTTGTTAGAACGAAGTACAGGAATCGAAAACAGATGCTCGGCTTAAAATAATAATTGAAGTAGACGTCAACGTGCGTGATTGAACAAAGAACGTAATACAGGACAAGATAGAACCTGGTATAGGCAATGGAGCTGGATGCGAGAAGCCCAAAATCAGAGTGGTCTGTGGTGTGCAATGGGAGAGGCTCCTAGATGTTCCTAGCGTAGCTTATTGTACTTACCTTCTTAAATGATGTAGAAGCTAGCTAATGCCATGCTGGTAGTATCATGTATTCTGTGCTAATGCCCACGGCTCCACCCGCGAGTAAGTGGTTATCGCGGTAATAAGTGGCCCACGTCCTTCTTGAAGAGTCGAGGTATCTTCATGCCAAATTTCATTTAATTCGTACAGACAGACAGTTACTTTTGAATTTATATAATTAGTGTGAATTTAGGAATCAATCACCTTAAATATTCAAGCGGCACTAGCCTTCAGCCTCTGACCATGTATGCGTATTACATCTATAGTATTAGAATAGTTATTTTTTTAATGGCCAACTGTGTTTAAACTATATATTTATTTATTTTCATAGTTTAAAATAAATATATTGTATTGTGAAATACTACTTTCGTGACGTATTAATTTAAAATGAATCACAGTTTAAATTGTATTCAACATTTGAATCGCTTACAGTAATCGATTTGGTTAATACAGTTGTACTCAGATACTTTACATAAAGTAACTTTAGTTAAATAAACCCGTTTTAGCATAGATACATGTATATTAAATTTAACGAGTTACAATAAAAATAATAGTTATGTGTTACGCGTTATCTAATACAGCCTAAGAAGGGCATGCGGTTACTTAGTAACACGTTATTTGTTATTTTTAACTTTAGTGCAAAACTATTGCATAAGACGTCCGTGTATTGACGGATTCAGAATACATAGTTTCACACCACCCTTATTGATCTCTAGGGTGTAGAAAGAAACGAAAAAGGGATCAAACTAATACAAATGTTATATTGGGCCAACCTTTAAAGATTTACGACCTTTTAAAATGGACCAATTCTCATATTCGTCGTTTTGAAACTTTAAGAAAACTTAGCATTAGATCCTCACCTACGACTGCAGACTACAAACTTACCAGCAATACTAAAATTGGCACAAGATTCTGTAAACATAAAAACGCAATTTATATTCTGTTCTCTATAATTATATGCCACTGATATATTGATCTGAGTAAATAATGTAACTGAGGAGGTCCTTCCAGCCATTACTAGCACTGCTGACGCTGCTATCTATATCCAAGTATTTTATTATAACTAGGTAAATGGTAGGGCGGATCTAATTATAGATTAGTACAATGTAGCTCCTGTGCCCTGTTTGGAACAACAATAGCTTCGCCGGACGCCAAGCTCCTTGAGTCAACACAATCTGCAGCTACTTTGTCGAGATTCTGCATTGACTTCCAAACTCTATGTGCTTTATTTGCCTGTTTGTTCCGGCTTATCCCTAAAACGACCAACCCGATTTTGACGGTTTGACTTTCATAGGCATATAGTACATAAGAAGAAGTTTTTTAGAACAGCTTCACTCCGTGGGGTTACTCGCGATTTACAACAAATCGCGGGTGACACCGCGGGCCTCAGCTAGTAGTGAACTTGATATAAAAATAAAAGATGTAATATATTGTATGCACAAGCTCTGCTTAATTTGGGACTAGGTGATGTTGTGTCAGATGTCCAAATATATATTCATGTAATGTGTATATACATAAAAGTGAAAAAAAAAACATAATAGTAGCACTCGCTAGCTAAACATTAACTAGTTTTATAAACACGAACAGTGTTTTATTACTTTTAAATGCATGTTGCATACATTAATTAAATGAAATACACATTTTACGTTATTGATTTAGACTCAAATGACAGAAGTCTATTCAATGTGTACTTAGCTAACTACTATTTGAGTAGGGTTTTAACTTAGTTTATTCAGGTCAAATGAAATACAAATCCTTGAGTAAAGAAATAAAATTTATGACTTACGTAATCGTGAAACTATAAATATTTATAGAGAACACATGGCAAACTCAATGGTTGATATTTTATATGTGGATCTGGTTTACTTATTATTTCTGGGTGTTTGTTCACCTCTTTTTTGTCTCTGCCGAAATCCCCCCGGATTCCTGCCTCCCTAGCCAAGTTGCAAACGTTTTTCGTTGTCTATTCCATTCTCTACTATCTTGTTTTATTGGCTAATGTCATCCAGTCACGTGATCTAAGCAAAATATGTATTAGCCAATAAAACAAAAGAATAAAGAAATGGAATAGAAAATGAAAAATGTTTGCAACTTGGCCCGGGGCTAGGGGGGCTGGAAGGCTATGTCGGACTCGTACCTACTAGAGCCGCACGCCGTCTCGGGTACATAAAGCCGAGGAACCAGGTGTACCCTTGAAAGGAAATTCTTAATATACTTACTTCGGGCATTCTACAGTTTCTACATTGGGGGGGGGGGGGGGGGGGGGGGTCATGTGGGAAGCATACTCTTTTTCCTCCTGCCGAAATAATTGGTTTGGTAATTGTCGTAAAATCCTAAACAACTTGAATCTAACATTTGACAGAAAGTAATGACGCAGATTTAAACACTTCCTGTTTATTGTAAAACTAGCTTTTGCCTGCGGCTCCGCCCGCGTGTATGTCAGTTGTCGCACTAAAAAGTAGCCTGTTTCTCAAGGTTCATGTATCTCTATACCAAAATTCATCAAAATCGGTTCAGCGGTTTAAGCGTGAAAACGTAACAGACAGACAGAGTTAATTTTATAAGCAATGAACATTAAGATATTGCATCAACGTGAACCACCAGTCATGTAGTTAATCCTACAAGATGGCTGCCGTCACTGTGACTTCTGTGTTTTGTTTTCTTCATGTTGCAGTGCTGTTGGCCTACGTAATTTATTTCTTTAGTCAGTTCCTACGACTTTCGCGGGACGAATAGAGAAGCATCCTGTACTCTTAATCCCTCGCAACAGAAAATTTGAGTGGCGTTACAACGTCCTCCATCAATTGTGACACAGTGTCAAGGTCGTGGTCGTCACCTCTCATGAAGTCATTACAACACAAATGGCCTTCGAATTGTATTTATTGCTGAATCCCAGCCGCGGTTATTGTTGTCAATCGCGACATTCGCTGCGGAGCGAAATTATTTAAAAAAAAATTGCCTCAGTTAATCCTTATGTCAGCTGTCTGCCAGAGAACGTCCCGTCTAACTCGGTTCAGAAATTCTTGAGATTAGCTGGAACAGAAAATAATTAAAAAAATTGCTTTTTTGATGCAAGTACCGTAGTAAAAAACCATTCATTTGTTATTGCAAACAGACACTTCATTTTTATTAATTTGTGTAGAATTTTAAGTATTGGTCGTACAGTATTTTTCATTCTCTTACCTGAACCTTCAAATTGTTACATGTATGATATTTTTTTTTATGTTTATTACTAGTGTTTAATTTATTTTTAAATGGCTGACAACACAGATAGATGCAGATTGCTCAAGAGTGGGATGTATGGCACTCTGGGGGAAGCCTTCGGAGTACCTAGTAGTGTCGTACACATTTATTTATAAATCGCAAGAGGTTCTTGATTATAGTGAGTTTCCGTAGCGCCCTTGTTATGCCTATTACCAAGTAATTCTTGAAATAATGGCACTAATATTGACATTTAATTATTCAAAACGTTAAAATGGGAAAAAAATATTATAGGTAGGTACACCGGGATCGATAAACGTACCGGTCATGTCTAGCCGTTAATGTATATTTGTAATTTATATGTAGATATAAATAAAATTAGATTGTTTGCAATTTTAAATCAATAATTATTATTTACTAAATGCAAAATAGTTTTTAAAATTTGTGTTAACATCATCATCATGAGCCGAGTACGAGAGTACGATGTTGATATTGTTCCCCTGCTTTTAGCATTATTATCGAACTGTTAAGTTGCGCACGCGCGTCTTACACAACCATCAAGTGGCCTACTGACCAATCTCGTTGATCACTGTTAAGGCCCGCGACACCAAGCGTGAGAATTTGTGATTGAACACCCACATACATATTTTACATGCACCCAGACGCATCGCGCACTGTCGCATACATACCGTAGCAAGCAATCACCGACTTTCGGTTTTTTGCTTATGTTAAATATCCATCAACTGTTCGCCTTTGTAGAACGTATTTTAATGTCTTACAACGCACGCAATGTATCTTGCCATAACGTAAAGCCCGTAGGATTCATTCAGTACAGAAAGTCATAATACTTTCTGTATACCAATCGAATGGTCAAAGATTATAAAATAATTTTACACAGTATAAAATAAATTTGCTCGCGTGCATTGTCTGTCAACTCAGATCGTTTTAAATACGCAAGGTATTTAAATACGGTTTTCATCATAATTAAGGTTACCTTTTAAAGAAGATTTATTAATGTTATTTTATTATTTTAAAGGAACACATAAATAAAGCCAATATTGACAAAAGTTTACGAGTTACATAAATTAGGAATAACCTACAGTAATACTTTTTTAATTATACTTTTTTAATATTTCTTTATTATTTTATTTGTGAATAATAATTTCAAAGTAATTTGGAACAATGTAATATTAATCCTTATCATAATAAATACTGTAGACATTTAAAACAATTTTATTCTACATGAAATATGTAGAATAAAATTGTTTATTACACAATATTATTTAAATAAATATTTTATAATACGTCAGAGCGTTCATCCAGGTCGCACCCGTAATTGGCCGTAATCTTACACTAGTGACTCTCAGTGTAAGATTTTATTATGTCAATAATGTGTGATTAACGATACATGGTCTTATAGGCATTTAAAAAACATTTAAAATTTGACAAATTATACCCTCCTTTAAAACCAATCTATCCATTGCTGCAAACATCATGAAAATTGGTGCAGTAGTTTTTAAGTTACGTTATGTTTTGAGTTTAATAGACAGGTTGAAGAGGCAGAGGACTGTGTTTTTTTTTTAATATATTTAATGCAAACGGCTTATTTACGCAATAATGTTACTAAAATAAATGTGAAAGTAACTCTGTCTGTCTGTTTGTCTGTTACCTTTTCACGCGTAAAACGCTGAACTGATTTTGATCAATTTCAGTATAGAGATATATGGGACCCCGAGAAAGGACATGGCTACTTTTTACCACGAAAATCGACACACTCGCGGGCGGAGCCATGGGCTAAAGCTAGTAAAACATAAATACGACTAGCGGTTTATACATACGTATAAAAGTGAAATACTAATCATCCAAGACCAAACCATTGAGTAGTATTACTTTCCATCATCAGCTGAACATCTTGAAAGATACGACTAAAGGTAACACACATATACGAAAGTAACTCTGTCTGTCTGTCTGTTACGCTTTCACGCCTAAACCACTGAACCGATTTTGATGAAATTTGGTACGAAGATAGAACTGAACTTGGGAAAGGAAATAGGGTACTTTTTATCGCCAAAATAAAGGTAGAAGGGTTTGAAATAGGGGACGAAAGTTTGTGTCGAAGTTCCTTATTATCAAACATAAAATCAGGTAAGATTGTTTAATCTACCCTTACCATGTCGTGTGATATCAACGAATTCCACGCGGGCGAAGCCGCGGGCAGAAAGCTAGTTTATAATAAATAACAATAAATAAATATTTCAGACGAATGACACAGAATATCATCTACCAAATATTCGTGTGATCCGCAAATATTTATTTCGCAGTTTATAATACATAAACATACTTTTTTGTTATAAATACATACATATTATACATAGAAAACACCCAAACTCCGAAACAAATATTTGCAGATCATACAAAAATTTGGTCCGACCCGGGAATCGAACCCTAGACCTCTTGGTTAGCAGTTGCATACGCTGACCACAAGACCAACAAGGCAGTATGATATATTACAATAATAAATAAACAACTATTTCGAACATCTTACACACGACATCATCCAGTCCCAAACTAAGCAGAGCTTATATTATTGATTCGACAACTGATATAAATACATAAACATACTTTTTTTGTTGCTTACCTATAGAATACACCCAGACCCCGAAATAAATATTTGCGGATCACACAAATATTTGGTCCTACACGGGAATCGAACCTGAATCCTTACTCAAGCAAAGTAGTCGCATGCGCTACTACTGCCCTCATCATTACGAAATGATGGCTACCAGCTCAGATATTGCGTCTGGAATAGCATTACAAAATAAAAAAAATATAATAACTATTTATAACGTGCTTATAAACTTTTAGGGTTTCCCTATGAACTAACACTGAAAACAGCCAACACCTAAAAAAAAAAATTTTGTGGATCTCATAAACATTTGGTCCGACCCGTGAATCGAACCCGAGGCCTCAATCGCATATGCTACCACAGCGCCACCGAGGCAGTCATATAAAATGAATTTTAATAATCGGTCCACAATTGACAGAGTAATCAATGAATGTACAATAAAAAAAACACAAATAATACTCCTTTTTTGAAGTTGGTTAATAATAATTTAAAATATAAAGATTGGTGTGTCTATTCTTAGACCTACCAAATATTATCAAAAGTTACACACAGTCACGTCGTCGTATGTAAACAATCAAATCTCTGTGTGCGTGACAGTGCGTGTGGAGCTAAAAACGAGCGTGCGCTCGCCTTGAATATTCGGAGAACACTGAATTTTTGGATCGCGTGAACTCTGTTTTATTGCAAATTATTTCTCCATACTAAAATGTATGGAACTTTTGCCGCTAAAAATTAATGATGTTTAAGATTAAATTATGACTTTCTGGTGAGAATTAATAGAAACCTTAAATGCTTAATCTCTTTTTTGTACTTTTTTCTTGCAACTAATAAAATATTTATTTCAAATAAAGCAACATAATACTAGATTGATTCCAAACAGAAAAGGTCGATTTCGGTGATTTTAGTCACTGTTGATGATTTTTTTCTCGAAAATAAATAATCGTATTAGTAACTTTACTCGGTTTCTCTATAGATTGATTTATTAAGAAACTGAGATATTTTTTTTACTGTCAAATAATGAATTAATTTGTTTCTCTTGTCATAACCGTAAGTGCTTTTTCGAGCAATTATGGAAACGATACCCTTAAGAGGCCGGCGTACGACACTCGAAACTGCAAGTTGAAATTTGTTCGTAAAATATTGCTGTCTCTGTTTGACAAAATACAACGTAGATACGAGTGCACCACTGTATGTGTGTATGTGGATTGACATTCATTCGTAGTAATTCGGACTCTCTCGTAGAAGGTTCGGTTATCATTATTTGACTGACACGAATCACACACACATTGAAATATTTTTTAATGCGATAGCACTACTAATTGCTTGAAATTTGTGAAAATAATGATGTGTTTCGTAATATCGAAAATCATGAATGAAAACTCAATATTTTTTCGATTTATTTTGTGTAAGTAGTAGCTTATAATATGAGATATGTTATTGATAAAACAATATTAGAAATATTTTTGTTTCTAAGACAGAAAAAAACAAAATGAAAACATAACATTTACAATGTAAAATATGTAAAATTTAATTTGATTATATTTTATTCTAGATTAGTTTATTTTTAAAAATAAAGACGTTATAACCTAAATAAATACAGTCTAAGTCCGAATATCAACATATCATCGTGGAAATATGTTTATACTGCAAATGATCTTTGTATACCGTTTGTATGGACAATTCAGCCTCCGGGGGCCCCGTTTGATGTACCATGGGCGCTGGAAGCTACACTATTGAGGTCGATTATACGATAGTGTAATAGAATCAAAGACTACGTAATAACTAACAGAATAAGAACCATGACTCATCCTTCACGTTAGTTCACATGGCCGTCTGGCGTCTGATCTCAATCTAGGTAGATCTTATACCATGGTAAATAGATTGACGATAAACTTATATAGGTTTACACACACATAAACACACACTAGGCAAGCTACTCCCAGATATAGACTAAACCAGATGAGTCCTTGGTGTTACCGCTGTTGTAAATCGTCAAACCTAAGTCAACAGCTTTTTGCCACTTCCAAAAATAGTCCAGTCGTTTCAGAGATTTAGAAAAATGATTTTTGATGTAAGTAGCGTATATAGTTTAAAAGGCATTTAATAGAACACTGTTTGTTTGATATTACAAAGAGACAATTTAATTTACTTATTGGTATATATGACCGTACTAAACACACAACTATTTGGCTTGGATGGTAATTAACGTCACGATTTCTTTCAATTCTATCAGGATACCTAACCGCTACACCAACAAGTCTAGTAGCAAAGCAGGGGTTCTTATTACCATTTTTAGGGTTCTGTTGCCAAATGGCAAAAAACGGAACCCTTAAAGATTCGTCATGTCTGTCTGTCTGTCTGTCCGTCCGTATGTCACAGCCACTTTTTTCCGAAACTATAAGTGCTATACTGTTGAAACTTGGTCAGTAGATGTATTCTGTAAACCGCTTTAATATTTTTATACAAAAATAGAAAAAAAACAATAAATTTTGGGGGTCCCCATACTTAGAACTGAAACTCAAAAATTTTTTTTTCATCAAAACCATACGTGTGGGATATCTATGGATAGGTCTTTAAAAATGATATTGAGGCTTCCAGTATCATTTTTTTCTAAACTAAATAGTTTGCGCGAGAGACACTTCCAAAGTGGTAAAATGTTGCCCCCCCCCCCCCTGTAACTTCTAAAATAAGAGTGATAAAACTAAAAAAATATATGATGTACATTACCATGCAAACTTCCAACGAAAATTAGTTTGAACGAGATCTAGTTAGTAGTTTTTTTTTAATACGTCATAAATCATAAATCATAAACCACAATTTACATTTCTTTCAATCCAAACACTATTATTAAAACATTGATGAAAGTTACAACGAACTGCAAAAACTTTTATATGATGCTACGGAACCCTTCATGGGCGAGTCCGACTCGCACTTGGCCGCTTTTTGCTTTAACTTTCGTCTACATAAAAATGGCTGATAAAATGAGGACTTGTTCCGTCTGACAAGTTATACCTAAACTTTAAGAGGTGCTTGGGAGATTATATCTCTAATCAGCAATATAATTGATGTACTAGCGGTGTTGATTTATCATATACCTCGTAGGATTTAGATCGTTCTTATTGTAGATGGTATTATGTAGGATTTTTAACGAGTTGCCTGTTCTTAATTTCGAGTTTAATTTGATCTGAAAAAACCCTTTTGAACTCATCTAGGCGACTCCTTTTCGTTTTACCTTATTTTTTTTATTATTAATGTTTATTTCTATCTAAGACAGATAATTGTGTTAAAAACACAATCATTTAATCTGTCTCTAGCTGTAATCAATCAATTCAATAGATATATTACTAGATTTCACTCGCGGCTCCACACACGCGAACATACTGGACGCAGGAAACTGATCATGTGTGTCTATAAGGAGCGTAGGGGAGCATTAAGAATTTTGGAAAATGTACGTAAGCGAAACCGCGAGCAAAAACTAGTATATCTACCTATAACATGCAAATATTTAGAAACATGTTTATTTAGATATATGACTGATTAACGCAACTGGAATCGTCCCATAAGTGCAAATATAATTAAGTACTATACACAACTGTAATTTACCCTTTTGAATATAAAGAATAAGTCAGCGTATGTATGTAGTCCGCATGCGCCACAGGCGCCGGAGATCGGGAAACGATCTCCGTCTTCCATAAGCGCATGCCTGGGGTTGACAGATGAGGCCATCTGACACCCTGGCAGAAACTGAGTAGTGGCGCTTTGTGAACAACAAAGGGATTATCGGGATTCCTAAACAGAAGGGGGTCATCTACAAGCTGGTGGCCCAAGGAACGTCGGAGTTCCAGGGACTTTCATTTCGAGGGTATACCTGGTTCCTCGGCTCATAGTACCCGAGACGGCGTGCGGTTTTAGTCGGTTCAATACTGAAATAGCCACAAGCTGGTGGAATAGGTAGAGATTTCCACAAGAAAAAAAAAATGGCCAAGTGCGTGTCAGACCACGCACAGAATGGATCAGTGACCTCAGTCACCCATAATGGATTTAAAATCGTATCCAATAGATAATTGTTATGTTTACGTATTAATGCGTTTATTTTGTATGACGTTTTCCAAATGAGCGCATTTTACAAATTAAGCCTCTATAACTCCTGAACTAACAAAGTCATCTAATCCGTTATAATTTTCCTTCAAAGTTCATTTTATGGACTTTGACACCAGACCTATCTAATGATACACGATGGGGTAGCCACGAGAAAAAAATCTCATCCCCACTTTACGTGTAGGGGAGGTACCCCAAATAAAAATATTTTTCATAATTTTTTTGTAGCACTTTGTCGACGTACTTACAACACATATTCTTGCAAAGTTTCATCTTCCTAGCACTTACCGTTTGGACGGTAAGTCGAGGACGGACGGGCGGACGGACGGACAGACGGACATGACGAATCTGCACTTTTGTTTGTGACCTACTTTAATATTTCAGTATTAATATCGTTATCTACAAACGTAATCGGCTATCGTCATTTACATCGTGTATTACAAATCATTCTGATATGTTATCAAGGTCATTCATTTATCAGGCTTTACGGTTCGCGGTGTTATGTGAAGATTATCATGAATGTTTCGTTCGACAGACTCCTTGACGTTACCTGACATGAACTTTCTAAGCGCTGTATTTGGATTCCCATCTCGTTCTGAATACATCATGCTTCTACTCTTATAAGTTATCATAGAAGCCATTTCTTTCACGGCTGCCTTATTGTCCTAGTGGTTAGCGTATGCGGCTGCTGAGCAAGTCTCGGGTTCGATTCCCGGGTCGGACCAAATATTTGTATGATCTGCAAATATTTGTTTCGGAGTTTTGGTGTTTTCTATGTATATTATGTATGTGTTTACAAAATAAAGTATGTTTATGTATTTATATGAATTGTCTAGTACCCATTGTACAAGCTATGCTTAGTTTGGGACTAGATGATGTCTGAAATATTTATTTTATTTATTATCAGTGTAATTAATCATGCAAACAGTGGTTGTAGAATCGTATTAAGTAGTACATACATTTAACAGCTTTTGATAAATACACCGTCTAGGATAATTGTGTATATTTAGACTTGACACATTAAACTTATTATTGCCTACGAAAAAATGATAATATCGGTATAATAGTCGCGATTAGATAACGTGCGTTTTGTGATAGCTGAATGACAATAGGCCACCTCGCGCTACACTTGCCGGATCTGTATCAACTACATATTTACACACATACAACTTTTCGGTTTACTATGTTGCTAGGTAGTAGAGCCACGTTGATTTCAGAACGAATGGGTCGGCTCGACCGGGGCAGCACTACCCTCACACAGCAGACCATGCTCATAATGACAGCATTCTTGCTGTCGTATTACGTTGGTGAGTGTGAAACCGGAGGCCCAATCATTATGTCTCACTCTCTCGGCCACCGGAGGCCGGGAGAATGACGCAGAAACAGCTGACAATGAGACCTAACCTCACAATGATCCCTACTCCTGGTTTTGGTACTTTGGTAGGCTTAAATTAAAAAAAATACATACTTTCACGAACTAGTAAGCACACCAGTATGATACGCCCACATTTCGACAGTTATAGTAATTCCCTAACGTATTGTAGGTCAAGTTGACCGAACACTTTCAAGGTCAGATGAAAAACTAAAAAAAATGTTAAAAAAAGCAAAGTAATGTTATTATAACCTACTAATCCATCCAAAAACGTTCTTGAAATGAGTTCTTCCCAACATAACAACAGATGACTGGTTTACCGTTAGAAGTTCATAATCTTTTAATTACGAAGTACATATTTGTTTTTTTTCTATTAAAACTTTCTAAAGACATTTGTTAAGCCTTGTGGTTTAAGAGGTCGCCACGCTGCTTTCCCAAGAACCCACGACGGGTTCAAATCCCACGTGGGACAACACTGTGTAATTCACAAATTGTTGTTCTCTGAGTCTGGGTGTTCTTTGTGTCTGTTTCATGTATGTTTGTGAAGTCCCCCGCGGGACAGGATTTATATTCCTAATGCGGACGTGGTCTTTTAAAAAAAACTGCACGTCTATGGCAAAATGGATATACGTTTCTTTTCATCATGAAAAATGCATTATAGTTAACACCAATACTGTAATACGGGTCTGTTATCAATGGATCCATAGACGAACTGCTAAATTTATTCGTTTTATTTTGTGTTTCAGGGCTACGCACCTTTATACGACCCATTTGAGCAGTTCTTCTCGCGATACATGTACCGGCGCGTGAAGCACTGCTTCAACAGACCCATCTGCTCGGCTCCGGGCGCTGAGGTCGTTCTCAAAGACCGTTGCACGGATGATTATAACTGGACGTTCAGGTACATACTTCACACGACACGACTAAATCTTTTCAATATATATGGATCCTTACTGTGAAAGGTTTTCTCGACCCAATAATGTATAGAGTCACTATCCTAGAATGTCCAGGGAGTTGTTCTGTCCAGTTGTGTATACTGTAATGAGACATTACCAGTTAAAGATTACTGCTTTTTTTTAGTTTGGTTTATAATTATGTTTCACGCATAACCGAACATAGTGAACGTAAGTGAGTAAGTGAATAATAAGATAATTTACTAAAACTTCTCGGTATGTTTCAATCGTGTAATTGTATTGATTCATGTGAGAATTAATGAACACATCAATTAATAAAACACCGAGAATGACAATAATTACGGATTCAAATAGTGAGTACTAAATAATTGTTAAATGATTCTTTTTAATATTGTTACGACATCTTGTACTAAAATCAACGTATTAAAGGACACTGTTCTGCTTCCATACATGATTCGCCCCAAAACCAACAACCATCTGCCAAGTCGAGCAAACAAGCGTCACTTTTCTCGAACCAATACTGTTTATTTTAATTGTAATTCTATTTATAAGTGTATTCTAAAGTAAAGCTTGAATTTGAATATTTAGTAACCAAGCAAGCTGTATTTAACGCTTGAAGTTTTTGTAAATATTGTCAAATGAAAGGATAAGAAAAAAAAACAAAAATTTTTTAAATCGATTTTCATAGTAATTTAAAGTAAAATAAAATAAATTACAATGAATAAAAAAACAGTCATAAGTATTCATTGCTTATCATTGAACATTAGGGGTTGATCTGAAACACTTGTTATGGATATAATTTATAATAAAAACTATTTTCTCATCGATTATATACTAAAATTACATAATTACATGGCAACACACTGCATAGTCGCGACATTCCACAATATGACAAGATAAAATACTTTTTGTTAGGACTTATGTTAAAATGAAAAACGCAGAGTTTACGTAAGTCTGGTTTTTATTGAAGAAAAAACTGGAGCACACATTACATGACAGCGAACACAGCAGGAAACAAAAGATGGAAGACCGGCTAGTCCGGGGTTGCCATACACAAAATAAAAATATTTCTATTGCCAACTTAACACCACCCCTCAATAAAATATTTTTACAAATAAAAAACACCCTAACAATTAAACAATTTTCCTCATAAACGTTTAAACAATGTTCCCCCTAAAGCCTTTGTCTTAATGTCAGCCACCTGATCACTTGTGCTAATGTAATGCAAACTTAAAATATTTTTATCCATTCTTTCTTTTACAAAATATTGTTTTATAGATAAATGCTTAACTCTAGTATCCCCAGTTGCCATCTGTGCCATTTTTATAGTGGACTGATTGTCCTCATACATTTGAATGACAGTTTCAAAACCAAATGTTAACAAAATATCTTTAAGCCAGGATGCCTCACTAGATGCTGAACACAATGCAATAAATTCGGCTTCTGTTGAAGACAGTGAAACTGTAGCCTGCTTTTTACAAAACCACATTACAGTACATCCAAATACTTTAAAAACACATCCTGATGTTGACTTTCGATCAATACATCCTCCCCAATCACTGTCTATATAACTTTGTACATTATTATTACTGTTTTTATAATACACTAGTTTTAAATCAACAGTTCCTTTTATGTATCTCAACACAGTAAGTAGAAGTTTATACAACAACTGTGACGCACAAGATTGATATCTACTTAGATAATTTACAATGGCACAAATATCAGGTCTTGTCCCCATTGCTGCATAAATAAGATTTCCAATTAACTTTCTACATTTATGCTCTATTTCAGGACTCTCAGAACAGTCTCTTTTTAAAATATGGAAATTAAAATTCTTGTCTATAGGTAAATGTAAAATATTTGCATTACTCATATTATAACTTTCTAACAACTTTGTTAAATAAATTTGTTGTGAAATAGTAGTGCAACCCAATTTCAAATTTTGTTCAACCTCAATATAGGTTCTGATCGTGCGCGTAAGTACGATGAGTTGTTGTTACTCACGGTTAGTGACGGTGTCCATAAATGAGGCTGTCAGCGCAAAAACGGCCTAACCCACAATTTTCCATATTCCGACTTAACTACAAAAAGTGATCCAAAATCTGATAAAATATCATGCTAAATCGGCCTATCTTTAATTTATTATCGTCAGTAAAAGTTACGCTGCAAAACTAGTTTTTGAATTTATTATTTTTTTATTAATCGTAATGCAAGAGTGGCCTAAGCCGCTTAGGCCATTTTTGCATACCGTCATCACAAATTTTTGGCGGGACAGGCTGCTGTAATGACGAAGTGTACGTACGACGAGAGTGAAGATCTACCTACTCCGGATCCGAACCTGAATTTCTGGAAATGTATAAAACTTAATTCTTCAACTTCTCAAACTGTAATATTTTTATTGGAATTAAAAATGTGACTAAAACGTTCACTAACACAAAATAAATGAAGGAAAACGAACATGCCATATATAACTACAGTTGTGACAAAAAGGTGTTACTTTTGTAAAGGTTGTGACTTTTATTATATGTGAAGTAGAATCTAGGAATTCATATCTAGGTGTCGTCATCAAAAAATAGAGAAGCCAAATGTAAGGATTATAAGTTAATTTCAAATTTACCTACTCAAAATATAGGTATACGAGGTGTGAATATATTATCTAGCTATGTTAGACATGACTGTGTTCTAATTTATGTCTATTCCGTGTAATAATAATCATAAGAAGCATCAAGTCAATGGGCAAAACCTAATTTTTATAATAATACGTTATAACAGGACAGGTAGACTGATTGTCGCTGGAAACGATAATACTAATATCTTAGAGTGGAGACCGCAATGAACGTAATGTAGGGTGTTTATCAAAGGATTGATATAGAATGCCTACGAGATCGAGGTGTCTGAAGCTCCTTGGGGGAGACCTTTGTTCAGCAGTGAACGGCGATATTTGTTAAAAAAATCGAGAATGACGTGCCCGCTTGCACCATTAATCGAAGGACTACTCCGAGATGAATTTTACATTACCCCACGAAATTTATAAATATGTATTAGTAATGTGTCTTTTATTATTCAAGAGCACCCTGGCAATGTTAAAAGTGCCTAAAACACTTTAGGCCGAAAAAACCTATTCTGAAAGTTTTCATACTAAAGCGGTCAGTGTACTCAATTCGGTACAACCCTGAAATTATATGAAAACTAAATTATTTTAATATTTCACTTATATTTGCTGTTTTTGTATCCTTATTTCAATATAGAAGTAAATATATTTTTTTTTCATATTGGTAATTTGCGTTTACCAATATTAAAAAAAAAACTGCCTCGTTGGTTTAGTGGTTAGCGTATGCAACTGCTAATCAAGAGGTCTCAGGTTCAAATCCCGGGTCGGGACAAAAAGTGTTTTTGGGTTTTTCTTAGGAAATCCTAATAGCAACCCGGAGTTTTGAAGTTTGGAGGAGATTCACGCCCGCCCGTGCCTCGGAGAGCACGTAAAGCCGTCGGTCCCGGTTGTCATGAACATCTATGGCAATCGTTATCGGGAAGTCAGTACCCTTAAATATATTGAAAACTAGTTCAATCTTCGAATTTCAGTTCTCCCTTACGGTTGCGGAAGTCCGATGCCAGTCGCTCCGTGGAAAAACTGAAATTCAGGTAAAACCTGTTGAACTAGTAGCCGACCCCAAATAAACTTGGGAATAAAGGCTAGGAAGATGATTGGTAATTTGCGTTTGACCTCTAATGGGTTAAGTTTTTTTTTGATAAAACCGGAAGTATCCAGTACTAACATCTTTTATAAACGGCCTAACCTTGGTTATAGTGGTGAATCGGTAAAAAAACTTTAAATGCAAAAGTGGCCTAAGCCACAAAATAATACAAATATATGGATTTATTTCAAAATAAAAAACTTCATTCTGAAGAATTTAGGACGGTAATTGCATAAAATATGCTTATGGACTAAAATCCACTACAATAAATTATATGCAAATGAATGTGAAATTCGTGATTATACAAAACCTATTATTTTCATACTGTTTGTCTCAAGGTTAGGCCACTTTTGCACTGACAGCCTGAAATAAAAGGTCCACACATAAAAGTTCTATGGTCAGAGTATATTTAAATGTACGGCACAAAAGGTTAACAGTTCACGTCACATAAGAATTACACACACGAAAACATAAACAAAAGTTCAGAAGGAGAAAATACTAAATAAGGAGAAACTATGTAGAAACAAATATACGATAATTAACAATTGTCAAAAAGGCGGTAGACGAAAGAAATTCACAGTCAGCGGTGACGCGAGAGAAAGGAATGTCTTCGTACTACCGACCGCTCGGTACATATACTCGAGCCGGTCTCAGTGACGTATCACTCAATATAATCTATATCAAATACAAATCGACTATTGTCGGTTTGTATGGTACATTAGAAATCTTTCTTTTAAATTATAATATTATTAGATATTTCATAAGTTAGGGTATAAAAGGCGGCGCGCGCCTGTGCTTATCACGTTTCTTGTTCGGCGCTCGTCGTGGTAACTCTGAAGGAATGTTATTGTGATCTTTGCTATATTGTTACATTGTAATTATCAAATTGTAAAGTAAGGACTGCGAGTATTGTAAGTAATTAACTTGTTAGAGTTGGAAATCTAATGTAACTATTTCTATTCAAATACTAACGAAAGTTAGTTTATTGTGTAAGTATTGTAATGATTATTAATTGTAAAAACAATGTTGGAAAAGAGTGTCCATGGAGTTTCTTGTCTGTTCTTCTCCATAGGATCTACTCCTTGGAACAGACAATTAGCTTATTAAAAACAGTTTGATATAATTTAATTATATTGTTGTTTCTATTTCACTTTCGACCCATAAAATCAGAAGTGGGATAAAGAACCAAGCTCATTAGCATTATAAAACTTTGATTTCCAACTCGTTAATTCGTTTTATATTATTTTCTTTTCTACCTACTTTTTTCAATTTGCTTGTATATGGTGTGGTATTTTTGTGTCTAAGTTTTGCAACTTGCTCCGTAGCAGATCACGACACCGGTCCTGTGCTAGGACACGGCATAGGGCTCGAGATTACTCTCGTAACAGCGTGTCATTAAGTCGTAGTAGTAACCATGATTCTCGTCGTGCTCGACGTTCGCGTTCGCCTACCCACAAGCGTAACGAGCATACTCGGAGTCATGAGTCACGTTCATCTTCCCGTCGTTGTAGTGTATGCGACACCGATGTGCAAAATACATTTCATACGATTTTAATGGTGATTTAATGCCATCGAGTCGAATAAATCAACTCTAGGTGGATGATACACTTCAGAATTGTGTAAAACCTATTAGTAGGCAGGTAATAACAAATAATTCCAATACGAATAACACAATTCTTCTTGATTCGATCACGTCTTTGTTTGTTGACCAGAATACTTGTACATCAGAGTTGTAGATACAATTTACAACAAATACACCGGTATATAACTATATCGAACGACCGACCGTCGGTAGGCGAAGGTAGTTTGACATCGAACCCTAAAGTGTAGTTTGACTAAAGCAACTATTCATAACTGTGATCCTAGATCAGCAAATTTGACTAAAGCTATCCAATCCTTGCATCTAAGTAAGTCAAATAATTATTATGTCTCAGATTTCGATCCTTCTGTTACTGCCATCAATGTTTTATGTTATATGTGTACAGCGCGGGTAGTTGACGCTATGTTGTGTTGGTGTGTTCATGTGTAACGCTTTCTTTCTAGCTAGATAATATTCTGCTGACAAAAGTTGCCCCCGTGCATTATACGGGAACTAGTACAATGTGAAAGGGGTGCAATGCAGTTCATCAGTGCTACCCGATAATGAGTGAGGTTACTGAAAAGCCTGTAAGTTGCTATTAACGCTTCACTGGTAAGATCAAATCATATTTTCATATCGTGTTTTGATTTATTTTTACATAACTGATATGTAGTGTACGAAAGTGAACCGTGTGCGTAATTTAAATCGTTAAAACGATCGTAATGATTGATGACGCTTATGAGTAATTGTCCAAAGCTGGTGTAAAGCTATAGCTTAACAAAAGGGTTAGTAGTAATCGTAGCTGATAAAAATTTACCAAGTTATTTCATAGTTTGACATAATTTGTTTGACGTGATGGAAACGAATTTTTGTAACTATACCACCTGTGCATAAACAACTGGGCGTCTTTACTGTGGATGATGAATTAATAGCAGTTTTAAAGTGGCTGCCTAATGCAAAGCTAACCACATTTTAATCGATTTACGTAAAATGAAACGAAGTAGCACTAACGTAAGTACGCTGAGAATAATACCCACGCACGTTGTGATTAATTTATTTATCTTTCTTTATGGAAAAATAGATACTTGTCAGATTATAACAATTTACAGTGTGTAAACCAGGTTACTAGATATGTTTCTCCGTAAGTGTAAAAATGGAAATGATCAGTATTAAACAACTAGTTATCGCGGTAAAAAAAAGTAGCCTATGTCCTTTCTCAGGTTCTAAACTATTTGAGTTTCAAAATTCATCAAAATCGGTTAAGCGGTTTAGGCGTGAAAACGTAACAGACAGACAGACAGTTACTTTCGCATTTATAATAGTAGGGATGATCAAAAAAAAATAACAACAAGAAATAGTTGATGATCAATTACATTTCTAATTTTAATTTTGATAATTCGATGAATGGGCTATTCTTTTATATTGGTGGTTGGTGAGAACAAATACATCGAGAGTTTAAAAACGTGTTGTAACTATTCATAATACGGCGAAAGGGAGCGTGGACAGCAGTGCTAGTACTTACGGAGTCTGTATAAAACAGCTCGAGAATCTTCCGCCGGTAGACAGTACGAGGTACTATGTCACATTATTTACTGGTAATTGTATCAGTCAACTGTTATTGTAAAATCTGTATAGTGTTATGACATCGAGTGGCAAACGTTTAGGTTCTAAAGTTATTATGTTAAATTTATTTCATAGTTCCGAGTAGGTAGTACGAAAATGACTACAATTGTAACCTTAGGTTCAAAGAAACTTCTTTAAATTCGTCTTTAGACGGCGTATATATTTAAATACGTAGTTTGGACTCCAAACTGGAACTTCATAATGCAAATGTAATCTTATTGGGTTTACACAACGTCAACGACAAATTTATAGAAAGATTATGATAACGCGTAACATATCGTATGTTTGTTAATTATGTTTTGATATGTTTATCGAAATGCCAAGTATTAATACCGGTAAAGACTACATGTCTATCGATCTTATTAGTACGTCTACATAAGCATAACTTTAACAATGGGTTAAAGTTATAGAAGCATTATGAAAGGTTTTAAATACCCTCACTAGTGTCAGGTATTAAATTAACTTTAAAAATGTTAGTTTGCTAGACAATATGTTGTTTGTGAAACGATAATAACAAATGGTCAGGTTAGACCGAGCTAAAACAAGGTTTAATCACTAGTCAATGCGAGAGTATCAAGTAGTGTTACATAAAGATAAGACTAGCTATTTCGGGTTTTAAGTTTTAAGATCTTAAACAAAAACATTCTAGCACACTTGATCGTAAAGGTGTGACATTCATATGTGATCACGAGTTCATGTTCATGAGGACATTACAAGCCAGCACAGGCTATTGTGATCTTTTCTCTTCCTGACAGAGGTGCATATTGAAACGTCAGTACTAGTGATGGTTTCGATGGGCCGACAGTTAGTGTATGCTACTACTGTTCAATATAGGTTCGGTTTTTGGGTTGAACAAACAATAACTAATAATACTGTGTACTTCTATTTATAGACATGCATGTCGCGGCCCGAAGTTTAAAAGTTGTGGTCAAAGCTCCGTGACTCGAACTCGCCTGATCTCTTTCGGGTCATGTTGGGTGGCCGTTTCATCGAACCAAAGGCGTACACCTGTGTTAGACAAGTACTTGAGGTGCTGTAGTGTCTACTGTGTTTTTGGTTGGTCACCATTGGAACTGGCCGCCGTAGCAGAAAGGTTTAAATGGTAAGGTTTAACTACAGACTCGAGACTATGGACGATAAGTAGACGGTGGCCTATTACAGTAAGTGATTGAACGACACCTGTCGAACAAGCTCCGGTGCATAAAATGACTTTGAGTGCAATCAGTCTGAACTTGAATTCACTGCGTGGGCATACTTGGACATGCTTCGAAGTTGCTTGACGCCAATCGTCAAGCTGTAGACATAACCCAAAATTGATGACCCGGTATCATATCCTGAGAGCTTTGTGATTATTGGTAACATCCTTAACCGAGTACCGTGAGACTTCTGTAACATTTTCTGGCATCATCCGGGTCTTGCATCCTGAGAGATATGCGAAAGAGAGTAACATTATTGACGGTATCACTGCGTACATACTGCGGGCACTGTTATTTTTATCCTCAAAGTTTTGCTTGCTAGTATCGCCTTCTAAAAGCTCTGTGATTATTCATGACGATAATGAAGCATATTAGTGACGTTAAAGTAATACCGTATTCAAAACTAATGCAATGTTTTTATGCTTTCCTTAGATGACAACTATGCGTTGAGAGAGCCTCGTCACTGTGCAAGGTGCACTCTACGCTGATGGTGGCTACGAGGTGCGGACTTGCGTCCTGCATGCCGCTCAGTGATAAGCGGTCCTGTTCTCCGTGTGCGCGAGATGCAACCTTCCGCCTGTTCACCGTGGGTACGAGACGCAATCTTCGGCCTGATCCCCGTGTGCGTGAGGTGTGGTGCAATGTATGGCGGATGGTGGAGAGCATGAGGTATGTAATATTGGAATGGACCCATGGACAGGGTAACCAGCCCCAAACTCGTGGTCTTCCTGAGATAATTTTAAGACCCATGGACAGGGTAACCAGCCCCAAACTCGTGGTCTTGTTGAGAGAGGTAAGACCCATGGACAGGGTAACCAGCCCCAAACTCGTGGTCTTGTTGAGAGAGGTAAGACCCATGGACAGGGTAACCAGCCCCAAACTCGTGGTCTTGATGAGAGAGGTTTAAGACCCATGGACAGGGTAACCAGCCCCAAACTCGTGGTCTTGTTGAGAGAGGTTTAAGACCCATGGACAGGGTAACCAGCCCCAAACTCGTGGTCTTGATGAGAGAGGTTTAAGGCCCATGGACAGGGTAACCAGCCCCAAACTCGTGGTCTTGATGAGAGAGGTTTAAGGCCCATGGACAGGGTAACCAGCCCCAAACTCGTGGTCTTGATGAGAGAGGTTTAAGGCCCATGGACAGGGTAACCAGCCCCAAACTCGTGGTCTTGATGAGAGAGGTTTAAGGCCCATGGACAGGGTAACCAGCCCCAAACTCGTGGTCTTGATGAGAGAGGTTTAAGACCCATGGACAGGGTAACCAGCCCCAAACTCGTGGTCTTGTTAATTTTAAGTTTAAATGTTTAAGACACACACTTATGGTAACTGTTCTTATGGTAACTGTTCTTATGGTAACTGTTCTTATGGTAACTGTTCTTATGGTAACTGTTCTTATGGTAACTGTTCTTATGATATTATGGTTCTTATGGTAACGGTAGACCTTCATGCTGAAGTCTACTCTCTTGTATTAGTACTAAGTTTCTAGTTTTATTTTAAATGTATCTAACAGTGACTGTTTGTTTCTAATCTGGCGTGGATTATAAATAATCTTTCACTCTTTTCCTTGGAGGTTCGAACCTTTCCTATTCGTGTTAACTGTTATTACCATAAACTCTATTCGTTAACCTTAACTGTTTACACTAAATTTGATAACTTTTTTCAGTAACTGACCAATTGGACGATGGTGTACTTACAGAGGCGTCCAATAAACTTTTTGGTAGAGGTTCCAGTCACTAGAAATGAGAACAATGAAGAAGTGTGTGGTCACCCGGACCTGCCGAGGACGTCAGGGTGTCAGGAGAGGCCGTATTAGATATTTCATAAGTTAGGGTATAAAAGGCGGCGCGCGCCTGTGCTTATCACGTTTCTTGTTCGGCGCTCGTCGTGGTAACTCTGAAGGAATGTTATTGTGATCTTTGCTATATTGTTACATTGTAATTATCAAATTGTAAAGTAAGGACTGCGAGTATTGTAAGTAATTAGCTTGTTAGAGTTGGAAATCTAATGTAACTATTTCTATTCAAATACTAACGAAAGTTAGTTTATTGTGTAAGTATTGTAATGATTATTAATTGTAAAAACAATGTTGGAAAAGAGTGTCCATGGAGTTTCTTGTCTGTTCTTCTCCATAGGATCTACTCCTTGGAACAGACAATTAGCTTATTAAAAACAGTTTGATATAATTTAATTATATTGTTGTTTCTATTTCACTTTCGACCCATAAAAATATGATAATAAAATAAGATAATAAATAAGGCATTGAGATATTTAAATTACAAAAAGTATATATAACTGAACACAAACAAAATGAACAAATAACAATAACAACACAATAATAATACATGTAATAAATATAATAAATATTAGGGTCCGCTACATCACCCCCCCCTAGAGACCGTCCTACGGGCGATAATAATTAGGGAAATGCACTCTGCGTCCCGATCGCGTCCTTCTAACATTAGGTTCCTCAGGGTCATAACAAGAAATATATACAATGATGAATAAACAAGATGATTTGGAAATTCTTAATGATGATTAATGACAGATCGACTAAAGAGTCCAATTTTTCCAGTATTCCTTTCATCGTCGCCTGTATATACTTTTAAGTCACAAGAGGTCAACATATCGAAGACCGCATAGTCGTAGTAGAGATAGAGTTACGATCAACAGATATCAATGGGTGGGTCCATTTCGTGACGGTTACAGGTACACAGGTAAAGAGCGACGTTGCATCAACCTCGGCTCGTACAACTACCTGGGCTTCGCGGAGGGCGAGGGCGGCAGCACGCACGCTGAAGTGGCGCAGTCCACGCGCCGCTTCGGCCTCGCCATGTGCTCGTCGCGCGCCGAGCTCGGCGATGCGGAGCTGCACCGTGAACTCGAGCGCACCACGGCCGAGTTCCTCGGCGTGGAGGTAAGCGTCCCACGATAGAGTAGGCTCGTGTCGTGTAGGTGTGCGTGCCTGTGTGTGTAACGACGGTCGGTGTTACAGTCGGCGATCGTGGTGGGCATGGGGTTCGCGACCAACACGCTGGGGCTGCCGGCGCTGCTGGGGCCGGGCACGCTGGCGCTGAGCGACGTCAACAACCATGCGTCGCTGATCCTGGGCATGCGCCTCGCGCGCGCCACCGTGCGCGTGTTCCGCCACAACGACGTGCGACACCTGGAGCGGCTCGCGCGCGCTGCCATAGCCGAGGGCAAGTGGCGCAAGATCGTTATCGTGAGTTCGAGGGCAACCATTTTGCTAAAATCTTTTTTTTTATTTAGACCTTACCAAAGTGACTTTACTCTGCCTGGTGGAAAGCATGAGCAGAATCCAAGATTAGGAGGCCACACCACACTCGCTGCGACTACAGACCATGTGACTCGGAATCGTGCGGGGAGAAACACGTGTGCTGGTAGTGAGATCCAATTTGTGACTGCTCGGCACAGGCAGGAAGAACCATATCGTTTAGTTCTAATACGTACGTACGTTTAGTTCTATCACTCTGAAGCGATGACTTGAAAGTTTTCAAGGCCAGTACATGTTTTCCTGTAAAGGTGGGACCAGTTGAGAGTGCTCTTCAGAATACTCCATGGTAAAGGCGATAACGGACTGTCATAGAGGCCAACATCTCCCTTCTCTTTTGCTACTGCCACCATTTTCGCATTCATATAATATGTTTCAGGTAGTAGAGGGCGTGTACAGTATGGAGGGTTCGATTTGCCCTCTCGCGGCGCTAGTGGCGCTGAAGAAGCGGCTCGGCCTGCAGTTGTACCTGGACGAGGCCCACTCGATAGGTGCGCTGGGGCCCCGCGGCCGGGGGGTCACGGACTACGCGGGGGTAGACCCTAACGATGTCGACGTGCTCATGGGCACCTTCACTAAGAGTTTTGGAGCTGCCGGCGGATATATCGCCGGTAAGTCACATTTTATAATATAATATTACTTACCAAGAAATCTCGCAGGCTGACGGATGTGGAATATGTATAAATAGTTGTAAGCGTCAATCAACTGCGACAAAGGCGATAGAGAGTAATCCGATGGCCTCGATTTCATTTTTCACAAATGCGAGTTCGATTTCGACCACGGTCAAGTCAAACTTAACGCGAGAAGCCCCACTCTTAAGAGCCTCGATTCTATTTATTTCTGGACTTTACTTTCATAAGTAATGATTTACAAGTATATGAATAAAAGATCGTTTGCGCTAAAAATGAATATACACGCATAGCCTTAAGCCTTTTATGCAGATGAATGTCGCTCGCAATAAACGGTGCTGTCGGTGGTCAGGGTCCAGGCGGCTGATCAGCTGGGTGCGCGCGGCGGGTCACGCGCACACTTACGCGCACGCCATGGCGCCGCCCGTCGCGCAGCAGATCGTGTGCGCCATGCGCGCGCTCGACTCGCCCGCCGGCCGCGCGCGCGTCGCCTCGCTGCGCGACAACACGCACTACTTCCGCAACAGGTACGCGCCTGCGCTGGTACTGCCCGGCCCCAGTGAAGCGCCCTGCGGTACACCCGCGCACACTACTGACATTATCGATGTTAATCCATTCATTTTGTTTATTAGTCCCTATTTATAGGTTGTGTTAAGAAAATGAAAATCAGTAGATCACTAGTCAGATTGATGCTAACGTGATAGTCTTTTTATAATGTGTTATAACGAGGTCTATGAAATCAAACGCTTTTTAAATGTCTGTTTTAGACGTATTTGTTTAAAGTACGTATAAATGTGATCGCGTTTTCTCATTTTCATGAACTACTTACTTCTTAAACTTTATTATAGTAACATTATTATAGAAGATAGACACAAAAAAATTTAGAAATCAGTTTTTGTTGCAGGTAACGTACATATACTTTCAAATGCATTTACTAAAAAGCTGTAAATTACAATCAACACTTCAATTTCATTGGTATAGACACCCTCGTAACCTAATATAAGTAGGTAACAGAGACGATATTCGGGCGCGACCTATTAAATTCCATGTGTTGTATATGAATTTACAGGTTACGCGAAATGGGCGTGGTAATTTTCGGGCATGACGATTCACCAGTTGTTCCTATGCTAGTGTATACGTTCAGCAAGATGGCGGCTACCGTAGAGCGTCTCACAGAGAGCGGCATCGCAGCAGTGGGCGTGGGCTTCCCCGCCACGCCACTGAGCCAGGCGCGGATAAGGTAAGTATAAAAAAATAACCCTCAGTAAAAGTAAAAGTCCGACGTCACTTTTCCTTTATCCACTTCCACTAACTAAATAGTAAATGATAGGGCATTTATTTGCGTAGGTTCTGCCTATGCGCGTCCCACAGCCGCGAGCAGCTGGACACGTGCCTGGCGGCGGTGCAGCGCGTCGTGCACGAGGTGGGGCTGCGCTACTCGCGCCGACCCTGACGTCGCGACCACACACCACACACACACCACGCACACACCACGCACGACACGCACGCCACACACACCATACACACCACACACGCCGTACAAACAATACACACTCAACTCAATAAATTATTTTCCCGTAATATATATACTATGTCTATTATTTCGAAACTTCTTACCGCTTGACAATAGTGATGTGACGCGTCGGTATAATGTATATTTGCGAATAAGGCTACGGCTACGAATTATTAGTGAATTATGTATAGATCTTTCTCAGTTCATACATATAGGCCCAAAATCACAATATATTTTTAATTGCCGCATTTGTGATGACTTTTATGATTAAAAAAAATTGCTTTCTAAAATGACTACTCTGCCTGAATGAAAACATGAGTGTATAATCCAAAAGTATTATTCACCACTCATTATAAATGCATCGTATCGGTAGGCGGATAGTGTGGTCCCGTCATGGAACAAATACAAAGAGGAGATGACCTATGACATTTTTGTATGAAACAATGTGAGACATTTTGCAATGTGAGGGGATGTTAAGCTTCCTCCACTTTACTCTTTCCCATCTACCAAACAATAGCAGAACTATTGTATGCGCGCGAGTTCATGTCTACGAGGGGGGTGAGGCGAGGCGCGGGGGGCAGCTCGCCGCATTTCTCTGACGTCGAGTGTTGTCCTTGACGGTTGTGATGCGCGCTTATCGATACCGAACATTTACGGTAACGCCATTGTGTTATTTCATTGTGAATAAACCATGACTACTTCGCTTTGAATTATTTGAAGTCAGCGAAGATACTGATTCCGACTCTGATCTGTCGGTTGTCTTTTCATCTGATAGTGATTGAATTGGAATTTAAAAAATGTGTTTCTCTATTAGAAATAAATAAGTTATTATCGACATTACCATAATTAATTAGGTCACAGCACTACCGCACTCCTCAGGATGGACATAAACTCGCGCGCCAACAGTACTCGCACCCTTATATGTTGATGTTGCTATGTAGTTAGCTATATGACACTGGGTGTAGAACGTTAGTAGGTTTTTCAAGGTCATTTTTATCATTAGAAAAATTTAAGTAAGAACGTTAATGGATATAAGAGTAGCTATCAAAGACAAAATGGATGAAATGCTTGAAAGAGGATGTGGCTAGGAAAGGAATATACAGTGAAGTGACGAGTAATAGAGAAGAATGGAATAAGAAAATTCATTGCACCGACCCCAAAAAATTTGGAAAGAGGGTGCAGAGATGATAATGGAATTTGGTGAACCATGTTAGCATGTATTACAATAATACTTTTCATAACTTAAATAATAAAATAAAAAGTTTGAGTATTTGGTCTCTAAAATAAACTTGGTTAAAATTTTACGGCTATAGGCAGATTATCAATATACTACTATTGGCAATAAAATTTAATCATGTTTCAATAAAATACGAAGATTTATTGTAGAAACCACCACATCGGGTTATACTTTCTCCTCTTAGTATTTGTTCTGTGGATTGCATTTTTTTTATATATTTAGCCTACCAAAGTGACTCTACCCTGCCTGATGGAAAGCATGAGCAGAATCCAAGAGTCGGGGCTACCACACTTGCTGCGAATGCAGACAATAATTAATATTATTATTTTTTTATTTTTTTTTTACGGGAATTAACGCGATCACTTATTTACACGTCCTTAGATAAGCCACATATCATAAGATACAGTCAAAGATTAAATAAAGCAATGATAGGCACGCACCATCTTTGTATATAAGCGCCATTGATAATTAAATAAAATAGACTATCACACCATCTTGAGTCTCATTATACTCCTTGCCAAGTACTGGCAAATTGGTGACCCCGACGAACAACGCACGGCAAACGGACGGCTGACCAACTCTCGCTCTACAATAAAATATATACATCATGACTCCGCCAACTTGCAAATCAAGCAGCAACCAAGAAGAAACTTTGGAAATAGCAGCTGGCACCACAATTTTATCCCGCATTCCGGAATTTTGGAGGGACCAACCAAGCTTATGGTTTACGCAATTAGAGGCCATATTAGCACCACAGAAGCAAGGCGACGATTACAAATACAACACGGTTGTAGCTAAGCTATCAAAGGAAGAAATACTACAGGTTAGTGACCTCATTACCTCTCCACCATCAACGGAAAAATATAAGACCATCAAGGGACGCCTAATCGATTGCTATGAAGAGTCAGAACAGCGTCAATTTCAGAAATTATTGTCGGAAATGGACCTCGGCGATCAAAAACCATCACAACTTCTACGCAAAATGCGAGTATTGGGAAAAGGAAAAATTAATGACGAAACTCTGAAACTTTTGTGGTTAAGACTTTTACCAACAACAGTAACTACGGTTTTAGCTGTCACAGAAGACATGGATATCAATAGGATGAGCCAGATCGCGGACAAAATATTATCAAATTCAAATATTACGGAGGTATCAGCTGTAAACAACAGTGTAAACAAAACAAACGATGACGCAACAGCATGCATATTAGCGCAGTTAGCAAAAATGCAATTGGAATTAAGTGCAATTCAGCGCGATCGCAGAATCTACAGACGCGGCACTCAAAACTATTATAATCGTCGTCATTCCCCATCGAGGTCAAGTCCAAGAGCAAGTAGTCGAGAAAGAAAACAGTTATGTTTCTACCATGATAAATATCGAAAATACGCAAGACAATGTATTAAACCATGTGATTGGCAACAGGGATTTAACTCAAGGTATCAGGGAAACTAATTAAAGCGCAGACTACGGCGGAACTCTGTGCTATTCACCCGTCCAACCGCCTCACTATTACCGACCGAAAAAGTGGTATGAGATTTTTGATTGACACGGGAGCAAATATTTCAGTTATCAGCAAGCCACAGAGATATTCATTTACACAAAATGAGCAATATACGCTTTATGCCGCTAATGGTACAAAAATCAAGACACATGGTGAAAAAACACTTACTTTAAACTTGGGACTACGGAGATGTTTTATATGGAACTTTGTTATCGCCGATGTGACGCAACCGATTATTGGAGCGGATTTTTTAGAGCATTACAACTTATTAGTCGATATAGCTGGTCGAAAACTTATTGATAGGGTAACTGAGCTGACGACGCCTGCGGCCCTAATCAGATCGAAGCAGCAAACAATTCGTACTATTGACATTAGAACGAATTCACACATTACTCAACTATTAAAAAAATACGAGGATATCACGAAACCTTCTTCTCTCCGCAATACTCCAAAACACAAGATTAAGCACCATATTATCACAAAAGGAGCGCCTGTATCAGCACGTGCAAGACCATTACCTCCCGATAAATATCATTTAGCAAAAAAGGAATTTCAAACAATGATGGAGCTTGGTATTTGTCGCCCTTCGGATAGCCCATGGGCTAGTCCTTTGCACATGGTTAAAAAAAAGAATGGTGAATGGAGACCATGTGGAGATTATCGAATGCTAAATAGCGCGACTGTACCTGACAGATATCCACTACCACGATTAACCGACTTCACTTATATATTAGAAAACAAAAAAATATTCAGTAAAATCGATATTCGAAAAGCTTACCACTGTATACCTGTCGAAGATGTGGAAAAAACGGCGATCATCACTCCTTTCGGACCTTTCGAATTCCCGAGAATGCCTTTTGGTCTACGCAACGCAGCGCAAACATTTCAACGATTCATGGATTCTATATTTAGAGACCTCGACTTCGTATTTGTTTTCATCGACGATTGTATTATAGCTTCGGAAAGCGAAAATCTGCATTATCAGCATTTGGATACAGTTTTCAAACGCTTACAAGAAAATGGAATAACTATTAATCTAGAGAAATGTGATTTTCTCAAAAGTGAAATAGATTTTTTAGGTTATCACACAACAAGTCAAGGTATACGCCCAACTGAAGAAAAAAATAAAGCAATTCGGGAATTTCCGAAACCGAAGACAATCAAAGAATTAAGAAGATTTTTAGGCATGATTAATTTCTATAGAAACAACCTTCCACACGCCGCTGAATATCAGAATATTCTAAACGACTATTTGCACAACTCTAAAAAGAACGATAATTCTCCTATTCCTTGGTCAACAAAGGCCGAAAAAGCTTTTGACAAATGCAAGGAAAGCATCATGAACGCAGTTTTGACAGTACATCCCTCTCGCACCGCCCCACTGGCACTTATGACAGATGCTAGTTCTACCTGTGTTGGCGCAGTGCTACAGCAAAAGTCCGGACTTAATTGGGAACCATTAGGATTTTTCTCAAAAAAATTAAGTGAAACTCAACAAAAATACTCAACCTTCGATAGAGAATTACTCGGAATATATATGGCAGTCAAACATTTTCAAAGGTTAATTGAAGGAAGAGAGTTTACAATATTCACAGATCATCGACCGCTGACTTACGCATTTTCCCAAAAAACGTCATCAAATGATACGCCACGGCGAGTACGTCAATTAGAATAGAATAGAATAGAATAGAATAGAATATACTTTATTGTACACCAATTACAATGTCGCAGTTGAAAATTACATGTGGTTAAGTATGTACAATGGGCGGCCTTATTGCTAAATGCAATCTCTGCCAGGCAACCTTTGGATGGACAAATTGACAGGAGGTAAAAATAAATAAAGGGTAGTTTCGGTGTTGCGTAGTTATGGTGGTTAATAAAATACACACAGATACATATATACTCCATATACATATATACCATTTATATATTATCACATAAATATATACAAATCATATAAATATAAGTATACAAATCTATTAATAACTATGTAATCATGTACAACTATTCAGAGTGTTATGAATTCAAGTAGTGATCTTTGACCATGTTCTTAAATACTGTCGGTGTTTGGGCACGTCTAATGGAAATCGGCAAGGCATTCCATAATCTAACAGCCTGTACCGTAAACGATTTATCGTAGAATGTGGTAGTGTGGCTAGGTACCATAAGCTCTAAAGTTACCGACGACCTTAAGGATCTTAGATGTGTGTCACTGAGGAACACAAAACGTTCCTTTAAGTAAGGTGGGGTGAATGGATTGAATAAGATGCTATAAAGCATAGAAAGGATATGTGAATTCCGGCGAAGTCGAATTGGGAGCCACTTGAGCAATTTGCGATATTCAGTCACATGATCATATTTGCGTAATCCAAATATAAATCTAATGCAGAAGTTTTGAAGGCGCTCAAGTTTATCAAGCTGCTCCTCGGTAATATTGAGATAACTGACATCAGCGTAATCAAGTATAGGAAGGAGCAGTGACTCAGCTAACGCAACCTTAGTAACTGTAGGTAAAAAGTTGCGAAGTCTTCGTAGAGATCCCGCTGATGCAAACACCCTCCTACTAACTTCACGTAATTGTGGACCCCACGATAATGTACTATCAATCAGTACTCCTAGGTTCTTAACACACGTATTGATTGGTAGTATGACATTGTTAAATATTATGTCAGGTAATTCAGACCAGTCAATTTTAGAGTGCATCCTGGAACTGCCCACAACAATAACTTTGGTTTTGGACGGATTAACAGTAAGTCCATACTGGCAGCTCCATTTACACACGCTTGCCAAATCTGAGTTCATAATAGCGAAAGCTTCCGACAATCTGTTTAATGGTGCTTGTGTATAAACTTGAAGATCATCTGCGTAAAGGTGGTAGGATGAGACTAATGTTTTAGAAATGGAATTTATAAAAATAGTGAAAAGTAATGGAGATAAAACGCCACCCTGCGGTACTCCAGCAGACAGGTTACACCACGAGGAAAAGGATCCCTCGACGCACACACGCTGCCTTCGACCTAGCAGGTAACTACGAAACCAATCAATCACCGTTGGAGATATGTTAATAGTGTGTAAAATGCCCATCAAGATGTCGAAGTCAACCGTATTGAACGCATTGCTAAAGTCAAGTAAGGAGAGTAATGTGAGTTTGCCGTGCTCCATACCCATCCTGATGTCATCAGTGACATTGACCAACGCGCTTACTGTGCTGTGGCCTGTACGGAAGCCCGATTGATATGGATTGAGGAGATGGTTCTTCAGTAGGTAAGAAGTTAGTTGGGTATGGACGAGGCGTTCGAGGACTTTTGACAGAAAGGACAAAACGGAAATGGGACGATAGTCGGAGAAGGATGAAGGATTTGATTTTTTGGGCAAAGGGATGATTTGTGCTTCTTTCCAAGTGTTAGGAAATACACTATTGGTAAGGGAATGTTCCAAAATATGGCATATAATAGGAAGGATTTCGTCGATAATAGGTTGTATCATATTACGACTTATGCAGTCACTACCAACAGCATTGGAAGTTATGGACATTATACACTTCTTAACATCACAAGCAGTAATTTGAAGAAAACGGAACGGAGAAAAATTAGATTTTATTTCACAATACTGCACCAATATTCAACACATAAGCGGACGTGATAATATTGTTGCAGACGCATTATCACGTATAGAACAAATCGACATGCCATCACCGATTAATTATGCTGAATTAGCAAAATGCCAACTAAATGACCAAGAATTAATTAGACTCCGTAATAATAAGAATTTAATATTTAAAAACACCAGGCTTCCGGGTTCTGCTATAAACATTAGCTACGACACATCTACAGGAAATAATCGTCCTTACTTACCAGAAAAATTCCGAAGACAAGTTTTTGACGTCCTTCACGGGTTGAGTCACCCTGGAAAGAAGACTACGAGAAAAATGATAACCCAGAGATATTTATGGTCAGGTATGAACAAAGATATTAATAATTGGTGTAAATCATGCATAGCTTGCCAGAAAGCAAAAGTGCAACGCCACACAATATCACCGGTCGGCAATTTCATGCAATCGCAGCGTTTTGAACATTTACACATCGATATAGTCGGACCATTACCTGTTTCTCAAGGAAAGCGATATTTAATTACAATCATAGATCGTTGTACTTCATGGCCGGAAGTGTTCCCTGTCGAAGACATCACAGCCGAAACAGTAGCTCACACACTATATGTGGGCTGGATATCAAGATTCGGATGCCCATTACGCATTACTACGGACCAAGGCCGACAATTCGAATCAAGGATATTTGAATCACTTTCACAATTTTTGGGAATACACAAAATTAGAACGACGCCGTATCACCCACAATCAAATGGTATGATAGAAAGATTTCATAGAACCTTAAAAGCAGCACTTATGACAAGGGAATCTAACGTTAACTGGGTTACAGAAATTCCTTCAGTTCTACTTGGTTTACGAAGTTGTGTACGCGACGATACCGGATATAGTGCAGCGGAGATGATATATGGCACACCAATAAGACTCCCCGGAGAATTTTTCGCATCATCACATCAGCCCTCTACATACGAAGAATTTGTTGAAAATATAAAAAAAAACATTACGCACATGACATCAGTACCAAAACGCAAAAAACATAATCAAGTGATTTTCATTCATCCCGAGCTCAAGGAATGCTCACACGTATTTGTGCGATGCGATAGAATAAAAAAAAGTCTGACGCCACCCTATGAAGGGCCATTCCCAGTGATAAGAAGAACGGATAAAACATTCACCATAAAAATTAAGGATAAAGAAACAGTAATATCAATAGACAGATTAAAGCCAGCATTTGTTATCAACAGTGAAACTACGAAAGTGCCATTTTCAGAAAATAACCACAACAGCCCGAACACGTATGTCACGAAATCGGGACGGACAGTAAAACCGGTAGTAAGATTCAACATTCGCTGACTCAAGCAAGCTGTCTATTTAAATAGTCAAGTAATTTTTTAATAACTTACACATTGCAACGTTACAGACACCGCCCGTCACAACAGGCGTCAGCAAATTTTATTGAAACAACACAAAACACAGTACATTATAGTACGTACCTTACTATTAACTATAATAAGTAATCATTTTTTGAAAGTATGTATTTACTAAGATTTGTTATAATAATTATCCTTTCAAAAGGGGGGGACCTGTGTGGCCACAATACTTCCTACTTTATTACACGTCCTTAGATAAGCCACATATCATAAGATACAGTCAAAGATTAAATAAAGCAATGATAGGCACGCACCATCTTTGTATATAAGCGCCATTGATAATTAAATAAAATAGACTATCACACCATCTTGAGTCTCATTATACTCCTTGCCAAGTACTGGCAAATATTACATACCTCTGATTTGCATGACGTTTCGACCAGGTTGCACCGGCCGTGGTCACAGGCTGACTGGTTCATCGGCGCACGCCCTCCGTCGTCGAATTCGTGAAGTAGAAGGTTCTTCATCTACCCGCACTTTTTCGATATTGTTGATGTTTTTGTGTCGCCATGTACCGTCACATACCACACTAACAGTGTCCCTATTCTGTAAGCAAACCGATGAGTCCCTATTCTGGTGTTTAACCGACTGCGCAGAAAAGCGAGGTGGTATGTTTTTCAACACTGGATTCCACGCTGTAGATAATTTAAAACCATCTTCCCGATTGAAAGTTTAAGCTTTTTAATCTCAATCGCTTCACGTACAACTCTTGAGTAAAAGTGACGTTCGGTGGAGAGGACTTGCGTGCGGTGAAATTCAGACAGACAGACAGACGAGCAAATCAGCGATTGCAGAACATGCACTCGATGCAGGCATCAACCACAATTATCTACAGCGTGGAATCCAGTGTTGAAAAACATACCACCTCGCTTTTCTGCGCAGTCGGTTAAACACCAGAACAGGGACTCATCGGTTTGCTTACAGAATAGGGACACTGTTAGTGTGGTATGCGACGGTACATGGCGACACAAAAACATCAACAATATCGAAAAAGTGCGGGTAGATGAAGAACCTTCTACTTCACGAATTCGACGACGGAGGGCGTGCGCCGATGAACCAGTCAGCCTGTGACCACGGCCGGTGCAACCTGGTCGAAACGTCAGGCAAATCAGAGGTATGTAATACTCTAAATAAGTGATCGCGTTAATTCCCGTAAAAATAAAAAAAATATATTAATTATCATGGAACGCGAAAGTTTAAAAGTTAGTGCAGACAATAATGTATGGCGGCCCACACTATGGCGGCTTAGTGAGATGCTTTTTCACGCCCCGCTTAAAGGACCCGGGATCATAGTGGGAAGGAAACACGTGAGCTGGTAGTGAGTTCCAGCTTTTTACTGCTCGGCATAAGAAAGAAGAGCCGAACCGTTTCGTTCTAAGGCGTATTTCCGGTACCCTGAAGCCAAGTCCAGCACGTGTTGTCCTGTAAAGGAAGGGAGAAGAATATTTAGATATTGAATAGAATAGGTTGCAACGTCAGGCAAATCAAAGGTACGCACTAGATACTACGTTTCTTTGTAGTCGTTGCAAATTACTCGAATATTAAACTAATCCTAATACGAGTATGCACCTGTATCACCTAATCATTATGATGTTAGAGGGGATGCCATTTTAATTAATGTTACACCTTTCTTACCGGTTTTTGATTACTGGAACTGTGTTGCAAGGAACCTTAAAGGCGCGCACTTTGATGACCAATCAGCGCTCAAGGTACTAGAGAAAGATATTACTAGCTGTCTGTTGGTAAAGTGGCTAGTGACTCTGTCTGCAAAGCCAGAGGTTGCGGATTCAATTCCCACACAAGACAAATCTTTGTGTGATGAACTAAATAAGGCAAAGGGATACACTACCTGTAAAGGTTATTTTAGGCTACCGAACCCTAGTTTTTGCATAACAAACATATCTTCAGAAGTTCAGTACAAAATTAGATTACATAGAGAAGAATACAAGGAAAAGCAGTTGTAGTTGATATGAAGCGATGTAATACAAAGTGATAAAGGTGATATCTGCGCCGACACACTTCGCTGTTTCGTTATCGTATCGTAACTCCCAAATATGTGAATATATCTGTACTACGAGTTTATTAATCTCTTTCCTGTTGGCCGGTGCTGATGTACTTATTTACTCAGATACGATACATCCTTATCCTGACCATATTAGCCGCAGAACCGATAACAGTTGGGGTAAACGTGTTCTTGAAACCGCGTGTCGGCAAACGTAGTGTAGGATGTCCACAGGCCAGGTGGAGTGATGATTTGCACAAGACGGCTGGCAGGAGTTGGATGCGAGTAGCCGAGGATCGAACTAAGGGGCGTGCGATTGGGGAGGCATATGTCCAGCAGTGGACTGCGGTATGAAGATGATACATCCTTAATAATATTATAAACTAGCTACTAGTGTCCAGCGGTGTCTCGTGGTTATTGTTGTAACGCCGCGGAACAAAGTTAATTTAAAAATAATGCTCAACAGACAGATGGACAATATAAATATTTCTATCAGTTGTCTAGTACCCATAGTACAATATCTGCTTAGGTGGGGCCTAAGCCTACTAGATGGCGTTGTAGACATGTGCTAAAATATTATTAATTACTGATTTGAATACTTACAAATTTATTACAATCTTAAACATTTGATTATTTCTGTTCAAATTCTTATTTTGTTTTCTTATTAAAAAAAAACATTAATTTCTAATGCACTACATAGATTGAGAGATAAGATTATTTGTGCATTATGAATTAAAAAAATACTAGTAGTCTCACAGCTTTAAAACACTTCTGTAGTTATTACTAGCTTTGTTAGATTGATCATTTCAATAAATAAATTTATCAAAAACTGTCTCGTTGTTTTAGTGGATAGCGTATGAGACTGCTAATCAAGAGGTTTCGGGTTCAAATCTCGGGTCGGCCCAGAAAGTGTTTTTGGGTTTTTCTTAGAAAATTCCTAATAGCGGTGATTCACGCCCGTGCCTCGGAGAGCACATAAACACATTCCGGTTGTCATGAACTTCTATGGCAATCGTTATCGGGAAGTCAGTGCCCTTTACTGATTAGTTCAACCTTCGAATTTCAGTTCTCTCTTAGGGTTGCGGAGGTCCGATGCCAGTCGCTCGGTGGAAAAACTTATAATCAAGAAAAAAAATATACAGTTTTTTTTAAAGACCCACATTTAGCCAGGTTTAAATCCCATAAAAGTTATATCAAGGAAACCTGTAACTAACAAAAAAATATTTAGAAAATAAATGAGAAAATTAAAAAAATCTTAAACATGGATTTAACAGTATTATTGCCGAAGTTGAGTCGAAGTCTTTTAAAACCATTTTGACCAATTGTTTTTCATTTCACTATAATCTTCAACTTTAATGTTAAATTAATTGACATCAAGACCTTCGTTCATTAACACTCTACACACTACAAGAGGGAATGCATTCTGTTGAAGTGGTCAGGGACTCAGGGTTCTTTCCCAGTCTAGGCAAATATCAATTCCGGTATCAGCTTCCATGTCGTTATTATAAATAATGAACGATCCACTTTGTCTCATGGTCCATACGAACATTACGAACTAATAAATATACAATTTAATCGTGTGTTTATCAGTGTTTAGGTTAAAGCGTTATATTTGCGACATTATCTTTTTAAATGTTGACCTCAAGCGTTGCTCGGCCTATTTAGTCGTGCGTTGTTCGCTGAAATCGTTGAATGATTCACATCTATATCGGCTTATCACTCCAACACCAAGATAGGCAGATAACGATGGTTCGGGCGGTGGTTTTCGCGGGACTCCTGCTCCGTGAGCACCACCTGCAGTTGTTGGACACCGACGAGTGTTGTGTGATGTGTGTGTAAGATGCGCGTGTGTGCTGTCGCTGTGTCGCAGCTGCTCCTCGCAGGAGTAGTGCTCGCCAACCTCAACGTCACCGTGATTAGACGACAGTGAGAAATCAATAAATAATATTTTTCTAAGTGATCATGAATGTCCTTTTAACTTAACGTAGAAGCGTAGACGAATGATGAATATGCGGTGTCTCGTAACAGGTTGAGCTTCGAGGAAACACACGTGTTGGTGGTGGATTCGTCCGTCGAGTACATACTTGAGTTTACACCGGTAAGTTGTATGGGACGTGAGGTGTAGGGCCTAACTTGGATACACGAAAGACCAGGAACTAACTCACTATCTATAAAATGACCTTGTTATTATTATTGGTATGATCTGCCCACAGTTTACGCACAAAGCGCTACTATCTTATTTTAATAATTATGTCGTATTAACTGACACACAGAACTGCGTCTGCGTCTTCTATTGCTCGTGGCATAAACAATACATGTATTATTATTAATATCTACTTTAAATGTGAAAGTAACTCTGTCTGTCCGGTTGGGCTATTTGTCGCGCTAAAATACTGAAGCGATTTTAATGAAATTTAGTATACAGTTTAGAGCCCGAGAAAGGACAGAGGCTACTTTTTAACGCTTTTACCGACACAGTTGTGCTAACCTTGACAGATATGATGTTGGACACATTTCTCTCATTTTTTTTTCGTAACTTAACCCGTTTACGCAGCACATGCAAGGAAAGCTTGCAAGTGAAATATTTCTAATACATGTAAATGTAGCATTCCTCTAAAATTGGGTTATCTCTTACTGAAAGAATTTTTCAAGTACGTACTTTCAAATCGATATTCTACATTATGTACATAACTGAAGCTTTAATTAAACATGTTATGAATTTGAATAATTTATTGTCGTCCCTGGTGGATAAAAAACTTCCTTTTTCTTAAACTTTTGAGAGAGAAACACAAAAGGTTGTGAATAGTTGCTAAGTACTTGAGAAATAATATAACTTGAGAGAGTAAAACACTTTTATAAGGACGCTCTGTTTTAACAAAAAATGCCATTTAAAGTGGAATACCACCCTAAAGTGCAATAGGAGAGGCCTATGTCCAGCAGTGGACTGCGATAGGCTGATCACGATAATGATGATGACTTCCCTAACGGATATATAAATCGTCTTAGCAACCTCTCAATTAAAGACCTATCTAAGAATACCCTACACGATGCGGTAGACGCAAAAGAAACAAAGATCATTCCCAGTGGCGGATTAACCACGTAGCAAGAGTAGCAAATGCTACAGGCCCCGCGCATTTAGGGGCCCCGCGCCTAACGATTTAGCATAAAAGTATCTATTTAGATCAAACTTGAAACGCGTGATGGTGTAGTGGGACACTCGATACAAATAAGTTTCTTAAGAGGTTTAATGATGCTGTACTAAACACGTGTAGATGTTCAAAACAGTCTGCCATAACAAAAAAACTAAAAAATTAAAGATAAAATGTCTTATGCAACAGAAGTACAAAATTAAAGGCCAGAATTCGTCCTGTCGTGTTTTGTAGTGCGATACCGGAGGCCCCAACGATGCAGAAGCATGTCACTAGGCCGCCATAGTATGCATCACCATGCATGTCATTGGTTGTGTCTGTGCAAATATAGACCATTAGCAAGACGAGAACAACCAGAAATAATATGTCTGATAGATTCCCTAGGTCGGTGACATGCCCGACAGATGTCAACCGTCTTTAATGATATATATCCGATAGCTGTTATTCGGCATGATAACTTCGTCCATAATTGCACAAACAAAACCTACGGTATCCCCGAAGAAATCACCATACCGTAGCCAGGACGTCAAATCTTTAAAGTCTATATAAGGCCCGTTCAAAGCCCGATAAAATCGTCCATGAAGCTCTTTGCCCTCATAGGTTTGCGCCAATTCTACTTTGCGAGAGCGAGTGGAGTGAATCCGTTATCGTCTGCAACTACTTTGCGATGCACTCCCACGTTAGTATTAAGAAAACATATAATTGTAAATCTCACAAATATGTAGGATCTTGATATTTATTTTTTTAGGGGGGATGGCTTTGGCAGTTAGCCTAGATATCGTCAACGCTTTTGGCACCCTCCCCTGGCGGGCAATTAGGGTGGCCCTTGAATATCACGAGGTGCCGCCCTATCTGCGGGCTGTCATAGAGGCCTATCTGCGCGACAGGACTAGGGTTTATTCCCGGGAATTCTCGAGCCGAGAATTCCCGGGAAATCGTTGGGCTTTGTTCCCGGGAAATCAAGCTCGAGAAAAGTCGAGAACTCGAGAAATCATGTACCTATATAAAAATTAAATCGCCGTTTGTTACGTTGCTTGGAGGCGCGGGCCAAAGCGCAGCGGCACCCTTGATCTCGCTGCAAGCGCTCTGCGGCGTCGTTTTTACACTATACTTTACGTAGTGAGTGTTTCACAGATTACGTGATAAATTGAAATCAAAAAGGTAAGTATTTTCACTTTTATTGACACATCATGTTTTTATTATTCATATTATTTGTATCAATAATATAATTTAATATGATCTTAAATTTTACTAGGTACGAGGTACCTATGTGTTATTTTCTATTATTTTTAGTCAAACTTTAATACATAAATTTTGAAATTGATTAATGTGTCATTTTAAATTTGTGAGACGAATATTGTGTTGTATGTATGTGTGTATCACATATTATTCCAAGGGCTTATTATCATTTTGATTTTATTTTACCAAAACGACACTATAACAGTAAAGATGGAAGTATCAAAAGTATGGAAATATTAAAAAAAAAAGGAATCTGCAAATGCGCAAAGCCTAAGGTGCCCAAAAACCATTGCTTGCAAAGGTTCAAATACTAGTGGGTTGGTGAGACATTTAGCACATGTCCATAAAATCAATATTACTAAATGCAGGACCCAAGAAGAATCCGAATCTAAAGCATCTACAAGTTCAGGTGTGAGTGCACCGAAAAAAAACAGGCCTGGGTATGAAAGTATGCAGTAACAGAAACTAAACTTTAAAACTCCACCGATACAATCATTGGGTAAAATATTGACGAGGCTGGCTGCAAAAGACGGTTTCACCATAAATGGAATCACAAAAAGTGAATTCATTCGCTTTTAACTTTCTGTTGGTATGGTTCTATGTTATGTGGGTGGTTTCCGCACTTAGTCCTTTAAGTGGACCATTGTACGTGAGGGCGGCCATCACTCCAGCCAGTCCTGTTGGTATGGTGCTGTGATTGTAATTTAATTAATTATAAGTTAAGATATAAACGTTTTCTTTCATGTTGATTCTTTCTTTAGTTTAATAGAAGCTACTTTTGTTTATAAGTTCTAAATAACCTGCCAAAAATGTTACTGTCATTATAAATAAGAGTCCCAATAATATTATTTCTGTTTTTTTTAAATTTAATTAGCTTATTTGTAAGATTAATGTTTGAATATAATCAATAAAATGTTTGTAATTAATTTGATACTTTTATTTGTGAGGAAAACCACTGAATTTTTTGAAGTATTGCAACAATCATATGAGAAAACGTACGTAAATGTAAATTTCTCGACAACCCGAGAAGACCCGAGAAATTAGCTTCGAGAATTCTCGAGACCCGAGAAATTGAAAAGCTCGAGAAATCATGAACCCTAGACAGGACGGTAAAGTTTGTTGATCGGAACGGGATGGAGAGACGAAGGGAGGTGTGTTGCGGGGTTCCTCAGGGCTCTGTATTGGGCCCATTGCTATGGAACCTCGCATACGATGCGGTCCTTCGCACGAGTCTGCCTTCTGGCCTAAGCGTCATCTGCTATGCGGATGACACTCTAATATTGGCTAGAGGGTCATGCTTCGGGGAGGTGCTCCTACTCGCCGAGCAGGGAGTGGCTTGTGTCGTAGAAAAGATTCGTGAGCTGGGCCTGAGAGTGGCGCCTCAGAAAACTGAGGCGATATGGTTCCATGGCCTGCGTAAGCGCCAGGAACCACCCAGCTCATGCCTCTGGGTGGGTGACACTGAAGTCCAGGTGGGCCAGTACATGAAGTACCTGGGCTTCACCCTGGACAGTCGGTGGAGCTTCGAAGAGCATTTCGGACGATTAGTCCCCCGAGTCCGAGGGGTAGCAGGGGCGTTACATCGTCTGCTGCCTAATCTCGGGGGACCAAGGGAGGAAGTTCGCTGCCTCTATATGGGCGTCGTGCGATCCATGGTCCTCTATGGGGCACCCGTTTGGTCTGAGGACCTGGAGGGTTCCTCCCGCTGTAAGGCTCAACTTAGGAGCCTGCAGCGGCTGATGGCCATACGGATCGTACGGGGCTACCGCACCATCTCGTATGAGGCAGCGACGGTCTTGGCGCGATCTCCGCCCTTCGACATTCTGGCCGATATGTACACGATGGTTTATGACCAAATTCGTTCTGTCGGTCGGGATGGCGAGGGGACAGCGCCGGATCTAGAGCCCGGAATGCTACGGCGGAACGCACATGCTCAAGCTCTGCAGTGTTGGCAGGCACGGCTTGAAATTCAGGGCTGTGCTAACCAACGTGCTGTCGGAGCCGTTCTGCCGAACTTCGAAGCGTGGGTAAAGAGGACCGGCTGTGTCACCTATCGATTGACTCAGATACTCACCGGTCACGGTTGTTTCGGTGAGTATCTGAATCGAATAGGACGGGAGGCTACAGCACAATGCCACCATTGCGGGTCTGACCGGGACTCCGCCCAGCACACGCTGGAGGACTGCCCTGCTTGGGAGTCCGAGCGTCGAGTCCTGGTCGGGCAGATCGGACGAAACTTGTCACCGCCAGCATTGATCGCAGCAATGCTGGCGAGTGGCGAGGGATGGGAAGCCGCGGTCTCCTTCTGTGAGAATGTTATGCTCCAGAAGGAGTCCGCAGAGCGGGATCGGGAAAGGGCTGATCCCGCTCGAAGGAGGCGGCGAAGGGGACGCGGTAGAGGCCGCTAGCTCCCCAATCGTCGCTTAAGGGTCGCTGCGGTCACATCCTGGGGAAATGTGACCGCTGCAAACGACTCGAGATAGGTGACACCCCCGGTGCGGCCGGGGGGTGTCGTTTAAGGCGGGTTGTTGTTTTGCCTCTTTCTGTACAGAGCGATGAGAGGCGCAACAACATCTTGCCCCGGGGGTGAAACTAGTCACCCCGGGATGTACCTCAGACGTTGAGGTACGGCAGGGGGGACACCAGAAGCTGCTGACGCGATCCTGGTGTTTCTCTCAACTGCCGAGGTAGGCCGCCGCGGGGTTTAGTGGGTAGACCGATTGCCCGGGAGTCCCACACACGCCCTTCGTTTACCCCACGAAGGGTATGGTGCGAAAAGCATTCCCCGCGTAAAAAAAAAAAAAAAAAAAAAAAAAAAAAAAAAAAAAAAAAAAAGGATCTTGATATTTAAAAATCCACGACCCCCAAACTTTCGCGGGATGTACAATCTCAAAACTGACGAATGTGGATGGTGCATTCGGCATTTTTTTGCTTCTACCTATCAACGGGTAAAATACACGTTAAAAAGGAATTGTATTAATGTATTTGATTCCCGATCGTTGAAATTACTTTGCGCATTTATTCGTCGCTGAGGATCAGCAACAACATTGGTTAGCGATCTTTATGGAGAATAAAACGTGTTAAAAATGAACTGCGAAACAGGATGAGCCAAAAGCGTCTAAATAACCTCACCTTGATGAATATTAAAAATAATTGAATTGCAGGGTGGCTTCGGTATTCTGGGTATGGATAATTATCATTTATTTATTTATTTATTTATTTAAAGAACGGTTGCTTGTAACTGTCTGTAAGTACCTTTTCCTTAGAAACGTAAAATCCTGAAACTACCCAAGGGCCCCGCGCTTAAGTTTGCTACAGGCCCCGCGCTGGCTTAATCCGGCACTGATCATTCCACAAGTGATGTGCCCCAAATAAAAATATTTTCAGGGATGTTATTTTAACACTTTGCCGACGTGATGAAAGCACAGACGCGTGCTAAGTTTCGTCTAACCGTTTTAACATCACATTTTGCAATCATCGACAGCCTGTCCTTAGGAAGGAAGGTTGGGCCGCTATAACACGTTGGCTAGACATAGGGTTTGGGTCAAGTTATCCTTCTCTTTACGGTGTTATGTCCTGCACAGTTTACTCATTCACTATACTGTTACGACAACCACTGGTTGAGTACCTGATAGATACTCCGTATATATATCCGTCACCACACGAAATGTGACTTGTAAACTCAAGAATAAATATTACTGGTAGATGACGTGCAGATAAGCCACACTACAGGAGCCTGGACGAGTACCTAATCCACAGTTAGTATTGTTTTAGCACTTTAAAACAAGTAAAAGACATGCTATATTTTACGAAAATTAGTAAACCTCAGTGAGCACAAAATTCTATGACTTAATTCTGGCTAGGTTGGTGACCAGGGCCAATGGCCGAGCCGCATCTTGATGAAGCTGGAGGGTGGCGACATCGCACATCCGCTGCTCGTCACCGCTCGACAAAGAACAGGTGACATGTATAACATTATCAGTTAAATACCCGCATGTGTTTCACAAATGTTTGTATGATCTGCAAATATTTGTTTCGAAGTATTTACAAAAAAGGTATGTATGTATTTATAACAGTCTGAAATATTTATTATTAATAGTTCTAAAAAAAATTATTTGAATGTAACCACTAGCTAGAGATAATTAAGTTTTGCTTGGTTTACTATTGTTGCTATAAACACTCGTTAATTCTACCTACGCACGTCACATCATAACCCAACTAGAAACTCTTAAATACCATGATGTTTACTTTCATAAAAATAAATTTTATTGTGTACCAATGATTTTGTTAAAACAAGTACTAACATTAATAAACTAGTACTAACATTATTATCGATTGGTAAACTTAAGAACATTGTAAGTCAAGATAATGATAACAATAATCTACAAAATACATGTATGTATGTATGTTTGTCTTGTTGACTTTCAAAACCCATAGATATAAGTTTTTGTAGGTTGTTCTAAACGTCAATGGGGGCCATGACCCAAAAGTCTTTAAAAAATTCAATACCAGCTAGTTCTGCCAACGTCAAGTATTTAGTTTTAAATATTCAATCGTCGTCATAATGAAATTAATGTTAAAAAAATGGGTGTCTGTCAAAAAAGCTATTGAATATCTCCCGACTCAGAAATCTATAAGTTCATAAACTTGTTATTGTTTGCTTTATGTATCACTGTAAAGTGTACCTACCCGACACAGCTAGTACAAAATAGGTATAAACGAATAGTGCATAGACTGTACCCATATCTCACTGCCACTACATACTACACTCCATAGGAGGACTCAGAACCATGACCGACATGTTTTACAATCAACGTACACACAATTATGCCTTTGACGATGGGTGATAGGTGGTGTGATAGAAAGACGTCTCTCAATCTTCCCTTCATTCAGTTCCATCTGTTGACTTCCAAACGAAAAATATACTATAACGCCATCTATCGCAAACACGTCGAATTACATCGTAACTATTAATTCTGTGTTTCGATATAGAAATTTTCGCATCAATTATTTTATATACAACATCCCAACATCAGGTGATCCAGGCATGATCACCTGGCCTGGTCGGAAGATCCTCCCTTTGTGTTGGAGGGACATGGTACCAGTTTTTCAATTATTGCTAAAGCACAGAGTTTTTATCATTATCCATGTGTAGGATCAACGACCTGGCAGCTGCCCTTTAGCCGGGGCGATATTATGTTGTACCAGCAGGAACGTACGCTGTGCCCCGAAGAAGCTGCCGGCATTGAGGTTGGAGACCTCGATCAGGACTGCGGTAAGTTCATTTAACGAACAAAAAAGATAAATTTTGCTGTACAGTTAATATATTTTAAATACAAGAGCAAGAGTTGTCAATTTTTTATCCGACTACACAACAACGACCCATAACGTCCCACCGCTGGGTTCGGGTTTCATTTCTGGGGAGGGTTAAGACCAAACGTCCCCACGCTGGCCGAGTTCATGTTCGGCTGGGAAGACACGTTGCGGCCACGTTATCTTGTCGTTTAATGCTATTAAGCCGCCCGAAGGCCTCTAACTAAGCTTCACGACTGCTGTCTTATGATAACAACCGGGACCGACTGCTTAACGTGACCTCCGAATCACGGAAACGCTCATAACATATCATGCCACAAACGGCAATTAGGTTTGATCGCGCCATCGTTGTTTACCCTCGGTGATTGTTTCCAATTATGTAAGGCCACTCGGCTGTGAGCGCTTCGGCACCTAATCGTTTTCGAAGTCTTTGTATGTGTGTAGCGCCTAGTGTAGGTGTAGTGTGTGATGTGTTGTGTGGTCGGCAGTGGGGTCGGAGCCGTCGGTGCGCGGCTGGATGTCGCTGCACGTGGGCACGTCGTGCGCGGCGCCCGCCTCGCTGTCGCTGCGCGTGTCGCCCGACCGCAACTGGTACCTGCACTTCGACGAGCCGCTCTTCGTACACACCATCATGGTAATGTGCATGCTCTTTTGTGCATATCGACAGCATCGCCGCCTACCGGGATTAAAAGTATTTTCACCTTGCACCTGATCGAAACTTCGTTACCAAAAGGCTGACTTTTTTCTAGCACAGAGAATCAGCATTGCCATTCAATGTGGCGGTCTTTTGAGAACGCTACCAGTAAGCAATAGGGGGGGGGGGAGGTTTTTACGCTTGTATGAAAAAATTAAGAACCGTCCAGGAAACTTTTTTTCCGAATCGATCCAGCCGTTTAGGAGGATTCGAGTGAGGAATATGTCTTTGACACCTTTTATAAATCATTTTTCATTAATATGTTTCTGGCGGTTTTAAGTGTTTCCACGGCCTACCATGTCTTCCTGGCAGTAGTTTCGTGTTTCAGGTCGTTAATCTTGCCTAATACCAGTAGGTAACACGATGGCTGGGGCTCGTATGTCGGTTGTATGGACAGACTGAATATAACTATATGGTCCTTTCTTCAAAAGGCCAAGTCAGATCCCATACTGTACTCGCGTAGTTTATTATTTATTTATTTAATTATTCACGAACTTTAAAAAAAACAGACACCTCTGTGCTTCGTTTCGGAATTTTTCCCAGAGATGATATTAGGAAATGCCGGCACCTTCTAGCTGTAAAGTCCGACGTGTAAAAATATCTCGACAAGATTTATTATATACCTACAGAAATATTTCATGTTTCATTGTGTATGTGGCAGGGTTCCCCGCGCGTGCACTTCTACCGGTTCCTGCCGGAGCAGCAGAGCGTGCGGCTGGTCGTCGAGTCTGACGACTACGTGTGCGCCACCATCGCCATACAGAACTACACGGTCTGAGCCTCACTGACAATCAAAGGATCACCATTGATAATTTCATTCAAATTGGTTCAACGGCTTAGCCGGGCAAGCGTAAAAGAAGGCACGATCGGCAAGATAACGCCACAACGTTTTCGTGCCAGTCGCAACACGCTTGGAAATGCTTGGCCTCTCCTGGGAGGAGCCCAGCAGTGGGACACATTATGAGTTGTTGTTGATGACGATGTTTAAATTTCCTAATATGAAATGCACGGCTGGCGTGGAAGTTTACGAGTAAGCGGCCATATCGCCGCCTCTACTGGACCTGTTGTTAGTTCAATGTTTGGACATGGAATACCATTTTGTATGGTCTTTTAATAGTTATTCCGATTCTGAGATGCGCCGGCCTGCGACTGGATACTAAATTTTCATTAAGTAAAGTATTCAGTGTATATGTCAGCGCTTGCATCGTAGGTCGTGACACAACAAACTCACTTTCCCCTGTACAAAGCTCCTTAATGGCTCAGCAAACGTTCTTACGGCAATATTATCTCATATTTGGTTAATACCCTCGCTTTACCTCTTAACCGGCCTCTGTGTCGGTTATCTCGGTAAAAAGTAGCATTTGTCTTTTCTCAAGCTTTAGACTATCTGGGTAGATAATTTAATTTAAATCGATGCAGTGTTAGATGTCTGATCTCCTCAATCCTACATATTTGTTAGGAGAAGGAGCGTTTCCGTATTCTCTAATGTGTGGTGTTCGTTGCAGTGTCCCATAGCAGACACGAAGGAGCTGGTAGAAACTAACACGGTGAGGATGACGATGCTCAGATCGGGCGGCACGCAGCTCTCGGTAATTTATTCATCTATTACGGTAACAATGCCTCGGTGTCGCAGTGCTAGTGTATGAAATTGTGTTCTTGAAGTCTCAGGTTCGAGTCCTGGGTCGTTCATATGTTTGTATTCACATATTACGGTTACAGTGCCTCGGTGTCGCAGTGCTAGTGTATGAAATTGTGTTCTTGAAGTCTCAGGTTCGAGTCCTTGGTAGTTCATATGTTTGCAATTTGCAAATGTTTGTTTCGGAGTTTGGGTGTTTTCCGTGTATAAAAAAGTAAAGTGGACTTAGGTGACTGTAAACAATCACCGAGGGTAAGCAATCGAAGTCACTCTTAGCCTATATTATTGTCACCAGATAGATCAAATTGTTTGGTATTGTTCGATGAGTAACCAGTAAACTAGCGTGTGTTGTGGGGTTCCAGCGGGCGATGTACCCGCTGGGGTTCTACGTGACGGCGCTGGTGCACGCGGACGAGGCGGAGTGCCGTGAGGAAGAGGAGGAGGCGGACGAGTGGCTGTGGGAGGCCGCGCTGCTGCCCGCGCACCACCTCGCGCGCCCCGCCGCGCCGCCCAGCAGGGACAAGACGCTCACGCTGCACGTCAGGGTACCAATTTTTCTTTTTAAGCTATTGCATAGCTTTTAATAAGCTTTTTTAGGGCTTTGAGCGCGGCGACCGAATCAAGAAATTCCGTAACGAAAAAACCTAACACCCCGTGTTAAAAAAGGATATAGAACATGATTGTAATTGCAGTGCGACAAGGGCAAGTATGCAGGCAAGTAGATAGGTAAGTAAATGGGCAAGTAAATGTAAATGGGCAAGTGAATGGGCAAGTGTAAATGGGCAAGTGAATGGGTAAGTGTACATTTACACTTGCCCATTGGCAAGTTAATGAATGGGCAAGTAAATGGGCAAGTAAGTAAGCAAGTAAATGGGCAAGTGAATGGGCAAGTATGTAGGCAAGTGAATGGGTAAGTGTACATTTACACTTGCCCATTGGCAAGTTAATGAATGGGCAAGTAAATGGGCAAGTAAGTAAGCAAGTAAATGGGCAAGTGAATGGGCAAGTAAATTAAGTGAATGGACAAGTTAATGGGCAAGTGAATGGACAGTGAATGGGCAAGTAAATGGGCAAATGTAAATGGGCAAGTGTAAATGGGCAATTAATGGGCCAGTAAATATGCAAGTTTGTAGGCAAGTAAATGGGCAAGTGAATTGGCAAGTAAATTGGCAAGTAGGTAGGGAGGCAAGTAAGAGACACAAAAACGAAATGAGTGAGCCAGAGCGAGAGAGCAAGTGTCGGTGTATATACACCGACATTTGCTCTCTCGCTCTGGCTCACTAATTTTGTATTTGTGTCTCTTACCTGTCGTTTTTCCATTGCATCCGATTTGAAATCACAACGATTCTAAAGATGTTTAACTTAAAAATAATCCACTCTACTATGTCATGAAGAACATTGAATGGGTGTATTGTTATTAATATATTTAACAAGTACCAACACATCTAACCCTATAGAAGAACCACCACATGTTTCAGCCATCACTGACCCGTATGCAGTACGTGGTGGGTATTGTGGTGGCCCTGGTGGTGTTCCTGTTATTCTATATACTGTTCGGCATGCTCGTGCTGGCTCAGCGGATACCAGCGTGGAAGAAACTGGTTGGACCTCGGGCAGTCCTCGCACCAAGTCAGTATTAAATAAAAAAAAACAGTTAAATTGTAACTGTTTCATTGCTATTTATTAGTTTACCTAAGTCTCTACTCAGCCTGATGGAATGCATGGGTAAAATCCATGAGTAGGGGTCACCGTCCTCATTGTGAGGGTAGGCAATGCAGTATGGTGACCCCTACCAAAGCGGCCTGGTCAGCTAATTCTGCATAAATCATATGCAGATAAGTTATAATATAAAAATAAAATATTGTATTTATGATCTAGCTAATCTCTACAATACAATTAATATTGACTGCGCGGATGGTTCAGTAGCTTAAGCAGTCAACACGCCACTTCCTACTGCGCCAAGTGTGTGTGGTGTCGTGGGTTCAAATCCTACGTAGGATAACACTTTGTGTGATTCAAAATTTGTTGTTCTGAGTCTGGGTGTTCTTTGTGTCTTTATGTTTGTAAAGTCCGCGACAAAGGATTTATATTCCTAATGCGGGAACCTACCATCAGAGCATGTCTAAGTACACACTTGTAACAAAAATACTTTGCAGGATATTTCTGTAACCGTAAAAGGAGTTGTATACTCCTATTAAAATTATCAAACATTTTATATTCTCACGACTTTTTCTACGTTCGATTGCAACAGGAAAATAAGGATAGCGTATTTCTAAGAATAGCCTCTTTATTTGATTCCACAGAGCCCGTGGAGCCCATTCGATCTGAGATGGACAGCTCACTACCAACAGTTGGGATGCGCCGGCGACGTGACTCTGGTTAGTCTATACCTTTTATTGTAAGAAAGAATTTTCAATAAATTTGTCATCAAGTTTGACCATATGTGTTGTTCAATACTATTCTATTCTATATCATATGAATTACATGATGTCCTCTAATGATTTAAAATCAATAACTATTTATTTATTTCTGTTTTTGTTTAATGTTTTAAATCTTTACGTATCACAAATAACATCACACACATGACACCTGCACAAGTAATTGCAGGCACTGAAGAGGGATCTTGCTTTGTGGTGATAATGACTTTTATCTAACCTTTCTGGACTGCTTCGTTGATCTAGTGGTTAGTACATGCGACTACTGATCAAGAGGTCTAGGGTTTGAATCTTGGGTCGGACTGTTATTGGGTTTTTCTCACAAGAAATTCTTGATAGCAGCCCGGAGATTGGAAAATGACGGTGATTAACGCCCGTGCTCCTGGTTGGCATAAACTTCTATAGTAATCTTTTGTGTAGAGGACGGGTGTCATGTGGCTCCAACACAAGGGGAGGATCCTCCGACTAAACGAAGCGATCATGCCTGGCCGGCTACGGCCCCACGGTTGATGTTGAGCAGTCTTGTATATGCTAAGCGGAATAAGAATTTATATATCGCGATTCAGGATTAGTAGGTTTTTTTTATAGTTCGTTACTCCGAATTTCTTCGGTAGATGGCGTCGTTGTATATTTATGTTGAGTTGTATTTAGAAGTCGCAATACGTTACTGATAACTAGTTCAATCTTCGAATTCAGCTCGCCTTCAGGACCTCGGAGGTCTGATGCCGGTCGCTGCGTGGAATAATTGATATTCAGATAAAAACGGTTGAACTAATAGCTGATCCCAAATAAGTCTGGGAATAATAAAAGTTAGAAAAATAAAGTTATACTGGTTCAACTTTTCAGATGCGACTTTTGACAGCAGCGACAATAGCGATACAGATGAAGAGGACAACGTACAGGAGAGAGGGACCAACACTACTGTGGACTCCATCGCGTCGTCTCCTGGCATCACTACAGCTGATATTATCACCACAGAAACAGCCAATGGAGAAAACAACGTGACTGGCAACGGGATATTTGTTATTAATGAAAATTCTACACAGGTACCTACTTCGATTACGTATTATGGAGTAGGGTATTTCATTAAGGATTTGTGAAAGACAAATTAATATTCTTTTCTTGGTTACATTTTTCTATTTTCTTGTTTCATTGTGTGTGTGTGTGAGTGACATTTACCAAGGCAACTACAGAATAGAGAAATGGAATAGAAAACGAAACATGTTTGCAACTTGGCTAGGGGGCAGGTATTTTATTTGAAAAGTTTCGTTAAGTAGTGAAATAAAACTACAAGTGAGTTTAACTACAGAAATCAACATGATTTAAGTATATTAATTTCAATAAACAAAAAAGTATTGCGAAGATTTTCTTGTGGTTCACTGAGATCGGGGAGCAGATTGTGTAGCGTACCCGTTACCCCCGCATTCGGAGAATCGATCGCCAGAAATGCTCTATGACACTGCACCGACTGTCCAGGATGAGACCTAGGTATCACCCATCCGGAGGCACGAGCAAGGTGGTTCCTGGCTCTTACGTAGGCTCTTTATTGTTTAATGAGTGTCACGTGATGAACGCTCTAGTGATGTATTACCACTAATTGTGAATTATTGAACGCCAGACGCCGGAGGGTGGAGGGGAGGCAGTGCAGGGTGCGGAGGGAAGGCAGGAGGGCGCGCAGGAGCGTCCGTTCGGCCTCCCCGCGCAGCTGCGCGTGGCGGCGCTGGCGAGGCGGCGCGAGCGCGTGCTGCACGCGCGCTCGTCGCGCTACCTCTACACGCTCTACACCGTGGGGCTGTTCTACGCGCTGCCCGTCATACAGTTCGTCGTCGCTTTCCAGATCGTACGTGCGCACCATACCCACACCCACACTACACCCACGCACACCACACCCATACACACCTCACCCACGCACACCACACCCACACCCACCCGCGCACACCATGCCTAGGCACACCCATACACACCTCACCCACGCACACCACACCCATACACACCTCACCCACGCACACACACCCACACCCACCCGCGCACACCACGCCTAGGCACACCCATACACACCTCACCCACCCACGCATACACACCACACCCACGCACACCACACCCACGCACACCCATACACACCTTTTGCCTTGCCTTTCTTAAGAAAATAAATTTTTGCGCACTATACCACACTGGCTTAACTGATTAGTACCCATAGAATTTGTCACAAATTTTCTTCTGTATCCTGCGTAATTTGCCGATATAACTCGTGCGACCTTAGATGGCACCTGACTCAAATGTCAGTCGTTTAAAGTACTGAGTGCAAGAAAAATATAATTTATTCCAGTTTTTTTTTAAATTTCAACATTTGTTTGGCTACAAGTAGTTACTCTTAATACATTAAATAACATACTACTTTATCTTAAGTGGTACTTTACTACCTGAGTTAAGAAAATACATATGCATACCATAAAATAGGAAGCAGACCTCATTCATTATTTACCCGAATGCATTCTTAGAGCAGTGATTTAAATAAAATTAGCTAATACCTAATATAATTTTCAATGAAATTAGGAACTGAAATATGGTTATAAAATACAATTTTAAATCGTCATGATAAGCCTTTTAATCGTAGTCTCCAAATATCATGCTGGTTTTTTTTCGTGTGACCTTTCTTAAAACAATTGGGCTATCCAGACGAATCTAATGATATATTAATAAAATATATGCGTAGAGTGATTTATATGACATTAGGTAATACCTAATAAACTATAATTATTATGAAAAGATTCGTGCAACGGTAATAGTGATGCTAACGCTACTCGCAAGACGACAGAGGGGTATCACGCGGGGGAACGGTATCATGTTTCGTTTTGAGCCAGGTGCCATCTTAGCTCGCACGAGTTATATATAAAATGAATAAGAATAGTGACACTATACGCTTAATCCGTTGTCATACGGAAAATATTATTTGAAAAATATTTGTATTTATATTTGAAAAAAAAAACAGCACTAAACAACGTTATGCCAAATGTTTAAAATATTATTATTATAATATCATTAACAGTCAACAAACATGCAATACGACCGACAACAAATCGAAATTACTTTGACTTAATTAATTATATGAACCTAAATTTCTGGAAGCTACTAACCTTCCGTACCAGCCGGTTCCTTCTACCTCTACTCTAAAGTGACAAACAAACAAACCACACAGTACACTTTATTTCAATACTTTAATTACTTAAGTTAAATCAAGTGACTAGTGAGAGCAACTAATGAAAGTCCTATTAAATTATTAAATTTCTATGCTAGAGCAAGAGACATACTCGTACAGTGTCTGTATGTTTGTGTAAAGCTTGTGTGGTGAGTGGTGTGTGGTGTGTGCAGGTGATGAATCTGTGGGGTTCGCTGGACATCTGCTACTACAACTTCCTGTGCGCGCACCCCGCCGGCTCGCTCTCCGACTTCAACCACGTCTACAGCAACGTCGGGTAAGCGCTCACCGCCACTCCTCTCTATAGCCCCTCGCGACACAACATACCTACTCCTATTATCGTGGAAGTCGTCATTAAACGAAATATAGTCCTTACTAATATTAATATACTAGCTGCACCCCGCGTATCATTATGGTTGCTATGCAAGTGTGTTATGCATAGCAACCTGTGAAGTTTTGACAGGAGATAAACAGTGATACATTTTGACATCTACGATTTATGTATTTTTATAATCACTCTTAGCTTTCGCCCGTTTATCTCGATTATTGCAGTTAAAAAAAAACCTATGTGTTATTCTGATATATAAGCTATATTACTGTAAAGTTTCATCCTAATCCGTTCAGTAGTTTTTGCGTGAAAGAGCAACAAACATACATACACACATACATACTCACAAACTTTTGCGTTTATAATATTAGTAGGCTATACATATGCGAAAGAAACTGCGGGTCTGTCGCTCCTTCACGCCATAACTACTGGACCGATATTAATAGATTTTGATACACAGATAGTTTACAGCCCGGGAACGGGAAAGGACATTATGTTACTTGTGTGGGTGAAAGGTAATAGGTATAATATATTTGTAACGTCTAACACACAACGTCATCTAGTCCCAAAGTAAGCAAAGTACTAGACGACTGATATAAATACATACATACTTTTATGTAAATATATGTAACTAATAAACATAGAAAAACACCCAAAGTCCGAAACAAATATTTGCAAATCATACAATAATTTGGTCCGACTCGGGAATTGAAACCTGCCCCTGTGACATGAAGGCATTGTCATCAATAAGAGGCATTACTTGGTTGTTGTGTGGAATTGTTACAATACCTATTTCACATTTACACCATTCTTTTATATTTATCACAACATGTATCCGAGTGCAAATAATTATAAAACCGTTATCCGAAGCCGAGTCTTTTGCCAGGATTTCATTCAATATTGTCCATTCATCATTCATTCAATATTGTTCTTAAAGTCTTCTCCGGTCTCCCCTTCTGCAGGTATTTATTGCTGGGTGCGCTGTTCATGCTGCAAGTTCGCCGCAGGAAGATGAGGAGGAAACGTAAACCCAGGCATGAGGTAGAGACAAAATAGAATAAAGTATTGATCTGTCTAAAAGAGGAGACCTTCGACTGTTAGTTTTAATTTTTGTCGTCACCGCTTGAGATTCTTTTCTCTAAAGTCATTTGGAATTTTCTATTTTTCAAGATATATTTTTATGAGCCTTTTAAAGTGACTCCACTCTGCTGATGGAAAGTATGAGTGCAATTCCAGAGTAGTGGTCATCATACTCATTATAAAGCAAAAAAGCAGCATAGAAACACACCATGGCCTAGTGAAATGATTCTTCGTCATCTCTCTGGTCTAGCACTCAGTAACGTAATATGACAGACCGAATGCTGTCATTTATAGGCTTGGTTCTGTGAGAGGGTGGCGTGGTTCTACTTTGATGTGTGTGTGTGCGGTTGGCAGGAGTACGGCATCCCGGCGCACTACGGGCTGCTGTCGTCGCTGGGCGCGGCCATGATGATGGTGGCGCTGCTGTCCGCCGCCTACCACATCTGCCCCAACAGGCTCAACTTCCAGTTTGGTAACCCTTACTCTCATTCTCAACCCTCTCTTCAACCGACCTTCTAGGACTTTTTTATACAAATTATATTTTTTTCATTGAGTAGATTTTAGTTCAAGACTCAAGGCTACCGGACGTTACTTTTTGTCGTATGAGTAAAATACTGATAGTGCACTTTGAGTGTGCATTGTGCCTGGTAGCTTAGGTCGACGACTGATCTAAAGGTCGATCAATGAGTTTTAAAGCGCCCACAAACATTTACCTAAATATACCACTGACTAAAATATATTAAATATCAAAAATGAGAATTGGAATAAAGTAGTGTTTAATATAATAGTTGATCGGTAGCCGTCGGTCTAAGCTAGTCGTGTTAATGATATTTATTTTTGCAAGTTAATCTTTTACTGAATTTTTTTTATACTCAGATCTTTTACAAGTTGTTGATGTATGTCGGTTATCGCGGTAATAAATGTTCATTTCCTAAAGTGAGCAAAACCTAGTCTTCTATAACTAAGCTAATGTGTATTCAATGACTGCACGGTTGGCCACTAGGCTTAAGCGGTCGCCACGCCGTTTCCTACTGCGCCAAGTGTCGTGGGTTCAAATCCCACGTGGGATAACACTGTGTGATTCACAATTTGTTGTTTTGAGTCTGGGTGTTCCTTGTGTCCGTTTCATGTAGGTTTGTTAAGTCCCCCGCGACACAGGAATTTATATTCCTAATGCGGGAGTTGTCTTTTTAAAATAAATTAATGTGAGTGCACATTTTCTAATAAAATCGACTTGGCAATGGCATGATCATCATGAAGCAGTCGCTGCAGCCGAACACGGCTCTGAGGCTATATAATATATTATATACCATAACATAATTAGTATCTTGAAAAACTAAAACACGATGTATACAATCTACGGTTTTATAGCTAAACATAGAAAACTGATGTTAAACATACGTTAGCCAACGTTGAGCTGCCTGTCAGAAGAGTGCACCGTGGGGTGTAAACGTTAAGGTGTAATATGTGAGAGTGGTTCCTCAGACACGGCGTTCATGTACGTGCTGGCGGTGCTGAGCATGGTGAAGATCTACCAGGCGCGCCACCCCGACATCAACGCGCGCGCGCACGCCACCTTCGCCGTGCTCGCCGTGCTGCTCTTCCTCGGTGCGTCCTGCTCGCACGCACCGCGCACACACACCGCACATCACACACCACACACCACACACACACAAGTGGAGGAACCTCCAACACAAAGGGAGAAGAGAATTTCTTTATCGCGATTCAGGATTAGTAGTTACCCCGTACAGTTCATTCCGTGTTTCTTCGTTGTTCAGTGTTTCTTCGGTAGATAGCGCGATATTTCGCTTACGTGGAATTTATGCGCTATTACCCTATATGAGGAAGTCGCACACACACAGAACACATAAAAAAGCACATACACACGCATCTACACAAAGTATAGATACTTACACAGCATACAGACACACACAAATCTATACAAAACAGTGTGTGACTTACCGTCACTCACACTCAAAATGTTCGATACCCAATATGTACGCTTACCTTTTGCAGTGGTGTGGGGCGTGCTGGGCGGCGGGCCGCTCTTCTGGAGCCTGTTCACCGTCATACATATCTTCGCTTTCCTGATCATCTCGCTGCGCATCTACTACGTCGGACAGTTCCGCCTCGGTAATTATTACATACCGTAAACGAAACAAAATAATAGCGAGATGGAGATGTCATGACTTCATGTCGACGACTTACTATCGACTCGATTAAATTTTAGTTAACTAATCGCACGCACAGGAAAGGGTTCCTCAGCTCCCACCCATAATAGTACGTGGATTTAAAATCGTATCCAATAGATAATTATTATGTTTACGTATTAATGCGTTAATTTTGTATGACGTTTTCCAAGTGAGCGCATTTTACAAGTTAAGTCTCCATAACTCCTGAATTAATAAAGTCATCTAATCCGTTATAGTTTCCTTCAAAGTTCATTATATGGACCACCATCACGAATTTTCCTAGATTTTTTGAGCCAGCCGTTTAGCTTTTAGAGGGGGGGGACGCCCTGTTTTTACAAAAGAGTGGCATTTCTCGCAAACGAATACCTAAATCAAAAAATCGTCTTAGAAACCCTTTATTGTTTTTAAAAGATCTAATGATACCCCACGCGATGGGGTAGCCGCAAAAAAAAATTTACATCCCCACTTTACGTGTAGGGGGAGGTACCCCAAATAAAAATATTTTTCATAATTTTATTGTAGCTCTTTGTCGACGTAATTACAACACATATCCATGCAAAGTTTCATCTTTCTATCACTTACCGTCTGGACGGTAAGTCGAGGACGGCCGGACGGACAAACGGACGGACGGACAGACGGACTTGACGAATCTATAAGGGTTCCGAGTGATATACTTCGGAACCCTAAAAATGGTTCCGTAAACGATATTTCATTCGTAAGTGTTCTGGTGAGTTGTTTTAACCTGGTGTGGTTGGTTGCGCGCAGAGAAGGAGAGCTTGCAGGTGGCTGCGCGCGAGCTGCGCGGAGGTCTGCGGCCGCTCTACATCTCGCGCATGGTGATGCTGCTCATCGCCAACGCGGTCAACTGGGGCTTCGCGCTCTACGGGCTGTTCACGCAGGGCGGCGACTTCGCCAGCCACCTGCTGTTCGTGCTGCTGGCCAACACGCTGCTGTACATGGTGTTCTACCTGGCCATGAAGCTGCTGCACGGCGAGCGGCTGCGCTGGTACGCGTGGGCTTACCTGGCGGGCGGCGCGCTGTCGTGGGCGCCCGCGCTGTACTTCTTCGTGTCGGGGAGCTCGGCCTGGTCGCTCACGCCCGCGCTGTCGCGCCACCGCAACCACGAGTGCATGCTGCTGCACTTCTACGACTCGCACGACCTCTGGCACATGCTCTCCGCTGTCGCGCTCTACTTCTCCTTCAACGCGATGCTCACCTGGGACGATGGACTCGCTGCCGTCAAACGTACCGAAATAGCTGTATTTTAATATTTTATATCGTACCTTGTAATATATTTTGTGTAAGAGACTTCGCATTTCATTTACCCCGAGTATTTCTAACTCAGAATGCCAGATTCCCGTCGACCATTTTTAGAATAGGTATTCGAGGATACTAACAACTGTATATTACAATCAAACTATGACAAACTGCAATAACATCTCGACACAATCATTCATAAGGAGTGTCAAAATGAGTCTTAATACCTCAAAGATTTACAGCTTGGACTATGACTAACTGAAAGAGGTCAAGACGCACTTGCGAGATCTGCTTCGATCTGGATATCGGAATAACAGAGGACTTGAAATGGGAAGGACAAATAAAAGGTTTTGTAGGCTCCTTCTTCCACACATCATCCAACATCATTCACGCATCCACATACATACTCTTTTCTTCCTTCGCCTCATTTCATCTTTATGAAAGTTGGGAGAAAAATAAAAACGTCATGTGTGACTTTTGTGATTGGCAAAAATCTAGAGAGACTTCTCTTGCTGCTGGATATGTCTCAGATACATTTAATTTATTTTAAATTAATCCTGTACATAATCTAATCTTTCTTCTTAGCACCTTCTATACTTTATATTGTAAATAATAAGTGCGCTGTAATTTCCTTGTACATACATTTTTAATAAACTCATCTGTACATATTACGGCGAAGGCGTTTCAAATATATTGGTGACCCCGACGAAGGATATACATAAAGAAGAGAATGGATAGCTCTATTGACGACATGGCGCTCTTACGTCTTGCGCAACAGATTACGGAGCTCACCCGGCAAGTTCATAGTCTATCTACAGATATAAACTCACGACCTAGACAGCGCTCCGTTGATCGCGCCCATCAACGATCTACCAGCCGATCACAGTCGAGTTACCGGCGGAAACCTACTTGCTGGTACCACTTCAAATTCGGCGAGAAGGCGAACAAATGCATCAAGCCATGCGACTACCGTGCGGGAAATGCAACCGGCAATCAGTAATGGCGACCGATGATTGCCCGTCCTCTACGAGTGGTCGCCTCTTTGTCACCGACCGACAATCGAAGATGCAGTTTCTGGTCGACACCGGCAGCGACCTGTGCGTCTTCCCAAGGTCGGCACTTCGTGAACGACGTAGTTCTTCGGACTTTAAGCTAAGTGCTGCAAATGGTAACGAAATTCTCACTTACGGTTTTGTACATTTAAACCTAAATTTTGGCTTGCGCAGAAGTTTCACATGGCGTTTTGTGGTAGCTGACGTTACTAAAGCTATCATTGGCGTAGATTTTCTCAACTTTTATAAGCTCATCGTTGACTGTCGTAATAAACGCCTAATCGATAACGTCACTTCTTTATCAGCCATCGCAAAACCTGTAGTAAATTCAAACATTTTCTCCGTTAGAGTGTTACCTGGCACGGGTCGGTATCATCGCATCCTAGACGAGTTTCCCGAAATAACCCGACCAGCTGGCACTCACCGTATCATACCTCATAACACCGTCCATCACATCCGCACCACTCCGGGACCTCCAGTTGCCGCATCACCTCGTCGCCTCGCACCTGATAAACTTAAAATTGCCAAACAAGAGTTCCAGTCTATGCTCGGTGATGGAATCATTCGACCTTCGGAAAGTCCCTGGTCCTCACCTCTTCACCTGGCTCCGAAGAAAAACAACGGTTGGCGTCCGTGCGGTGACTATCGCATGCTGAATGCCCGGACAGTGCCTGACAGGTATCCGATTAAGCACATTCACGACTTTTCACATAGTTTAGTTGGCTGCAAGGTCTTCAGCACCCTAGACCTCGTGAAAGCTTACAACCAAATACCTGTCAACCCTGAGGACATACCGAAAACTGCGATCACCACACCATTCGGATTGTTCGAGTTCCCGTTTATGGCCTTCGGACTTCGGAATGCGGGCCAGACTTTCCAAAGGTTTGTCGACGAAATGACTCGTGGGCTCGACTTTGTATATACTTACTTGGATGATTTTTTGGTCTTTTCTCGGGATGAAAGCGAACATGAACAGCATCTACGGCAGATCTTTACCCGGCTTAAGGACTACGGCATGCAACTGAACACTGCCAAGTGCGTTCTCGGGGCTAGCGAAATAACCTTCCTGGGTTATTCTATCTCCGAGAGAGGCACTAAGCCACTTGACTCCAGGGTTCAGGCCATCAGGGATTTCCCAACCCCGTCTAACGTGCAACAGCTGAGGGCTTACTTAGGTATGCTCAACTTTTACAGGCGATTTCTTCCACAAGCTGCACAAATCCAAGCTCCACTACATGCTTTATTGACTGGCGTAGTCAAGAAAAATCAGCCGATCAACTTGACTGGTGAGGCGTTAGCAGCATTTGAAGCTTCTAAGGAGAGCTTGTGCAACGCAACCCTACTAGCGCATCCTGACTGCTCAGCAACGCTCGCCTTGGTAACAGACGCTTCAGATACAGCGATGGGAGCAGTTATCCAACAGAAAAAAGGCACACAATGGCAACCGTTAGCGTTTTTCTCTAGAAAGCTCAATTCAACACAGCAGAAATATTCACCATACGATCGTGAATTACTGGCGATATATGAAGCAATACGCTATTTCAGGCATATGTTAGAAGCACGTGTTTTCACCATATTCACTGATCACAAGCCTCTTTGCTTTGCTTTTAGCACAAAGAAGAATACCTGCTCGCCGAGACAACACAGACATCTAGACTTCGTTTCACAATTTACAACGGATATAAGACACATATCAGGAAAAGATAACGTCGTAGCTGATACATTATCCAGAATTGAAGCGCTAGATAGGCCTGTCGATTTTAAACTGCTTGCTGAGCAACAACAACTCGACTCGGAATTAATTGCGATAATGAACGGAGAAACAACTCATTCTCTACGTCTTATCAAAATGAAATTGCCTGGAACTGACATTGAACTTTTCTGCGACGTTCTAAAAAAACCAAGACCTTACGTGACCATGGAATTGCGAAGACAAGTCTTCAAATGTCTGCATTCACTTAGCCATCCTGGAGTTAAAGCCACGACAATATTGATATCCGAACGCTTTGTGTGGCCAAACATGAAAAAAGACTGTCGTGAGTGGACGCAAGCTTGCACCGATTGCCAACGATCGAAGGTCACTAGGCACGTACACTCACCGTTGGGCAACTTCAAATTACCCAGAACCAGATTTCGCCAAGTCCATATTGATATTGTCGGCCCACTACCGGTATCCAATGGTTACCGCTACTGTCTCACCGCGATTGACAGATTTACTCGCTGGCCTGAGGCAGTTCCAATGGTCGACATAACTGCTGAGACTGTGGCTAAAGCTCTTCTATCTGGATGGATAGCACGCTTTGGGTGTCCCGAAGACATAATTACGGACCGTGGTCGACAATTTGAGTCTGCTCTCTTTAGATACCTATCTCAAATAACAGGCTTCAAACACAAAAGAACGACGGCGTACCACCCTGCCTGCAATGGAATAATCGAAAGATTCCACCGGCAGATGAAAGCGGCCATTATGTGTCATGGAGATAATTGGACTGAATCTCTTCCGCTAGTTCTCCTCGGAATCAGAAGCTCTTTCAAAGAAGACTTACAGACATCTTCCGCAGAACTAGTGTACGGAGAAACGCTCAGATTACCTGGAGAATTCTTTGACCCAATCTCCGTTACCACAGATGACATCACGGACTTTACTGCAAGACTCAGGAACGTAGTACAAAAACTGCGGCCTGTACCCACTTCGCACCACGGTAAGCCCAGAGTTTTCATATTCAAAGACCTGCACACGAGTGATCACGTCTTCCTGCGTGTTGACGCATCACGTGGTTCTCTGCAGTCAGCATACACTGGGCCTCACAAAGTTGTCAGTCGAAGTGACAAGGTGTTTAGGATTATTGTTAGTGGTAGAGAAGTCACGGTGTCCATTGACCGACTCAAACCGGCTTATGTACTCTCTGATCACCCTGAGGCTTCGAGTCCAGAGCCCAGGCAAGAGTACATCACTAGATCCGGACGTCGGGTGAGGTTTTTATTACCCTGACGGTCTCTGGAGGGGGGTGGTGTAGGCTCCTTCTTCCACACATCATCCAACATCATTCACGCATCCACATACATACTCTTTTCTTCCTTCGCCTCATTTCATCTTTATGAAAGTTGGGAGAAAAATAAAAACGTCATGTGTGACTTTTGTGATTGGCAAAAATCTAGAGAGACTTCTCTTGCTGCTGGATATGTCTCAGATACATTTAATTTATTGTAAATTAATCCTGTACATAATCTAATCTTTCTTCTTAGCACCTTCTATACTTTATATTGTAAATAATAAGTGCGCTGTAATTTCCTTGTACATACATTTTTAATAAACTCATCTGTACATAATACCCGAAGTTTTACAAACGTAAATAGACCGTCTCGGCGCCCTTAGTTTATTTACCTCGTCAGAAGACCTTTGAAGTTCTGACACCAGAAATGGTGCTTCCGATTTACAAAACATTGTCAAACCCCTAATGGAGTATGTATTTTATAAAGGACTCAATGTCCTAGGTTCTAGAAAGGGTACAACGCAGTTTCACTAAGATACCGCAATCACTGAAAGAACTACCATATGAACAACTTTGAAGATCCTAAAGCTTCATTTCTGTATCCAACCAACACTCTAATACACCGGACACTACCCTATACATTTGCCCTATCCGTTCTATAATTCCATCCAATGGTTGCCTGTAAGAGATTGCCGTAGTGCGATAAGGACGCCACTTGTACTGATCTAGCATTAAGTTCCATGTTAAGTTATCTGGTGTACAATAAAGTGATTTACTATTATTATTATAACTTACAACTAGGGAATCGCAGAGATCGCGGTGACTTATTTGAAACATTTAAAATCTTAAATGGACATTATGACCTTCAAGGATTGGACAAAATGTTTATACGACGATACTCATCAGAGATGGCACATACCTACTTAAACTTATCTTCTCGAACAACGATCCTCACGAACAGTTTCTTAGCAACCGAGCAGGCAGAGCTTTTTCTGCCCAAAATCTGAACCAATTTAAGAATGAACTCGACACATACTACATTACATCCAAGAGTGTTGATCACCGTCCTCATTGCGAGTGCCAACAATGCAGTATGGTCACCCACATTAGGCGGCTTATCGAGATGTTTCTGAACAGAACGGTCTACAGAGCTCTACGCCTGGAGAACCTTGATGATTTGGTGAACCGCTTGAGCACTAGCTAGATCGTGCTGATAGCCTGATTTTCGGTCTGACTGACTGTAAATGCACTTCGCGAATTGAAAACAATAAGCCGGTAACAATGTTGTGCCGTTGCTGCCGCTGACAGAGCAAGAATATTATGCGGGATGCGAAGGTTAAGAATGCAGAAACGAATCCTTACCAAAATATGTAGGACAGTTAGAAAGTTACATTTATAAATATTGCATTGGTGCGAAACCTAGGCGAATATATTATTTGATACTAGCTGATGATCACGTCCTAGAGGTATGAAAAATAGATGTTAGCCTATTCTCTGACCTACCCGATATACTCACAAAATTTTACACAAATCGGTCCAGCCGTTTCCATTATTTATTGACTAGCCATTTTATATTGACTAGCTCCGCTCGCGTCAAGGGCTTGTAAAATAGATGTTGACCGATTCGCAGCCCGATATGTACACAAAATTTCATGAGAATCGGTTGAGTCATTTCGGAGGAGTTCCATTACAAACACGAGAATTTTATATATAAGATTAATCTCCTCTTATTTAAACGTATCTTCATATCATATCACGACTTCACAAAACAAACCAACAAAACGTTCTGAAATGTCAGTGACACAGTGACGTCACGTCAGCGACTGTCGTGTTCTCATTATTTTTATTTCGCAATTTCGAGGATATCTGCAAATAGTTATTGTTTTATTACGAAAAGTGAAAAACACTTAAATAAACATATCGAAGACATGGATAACCAATACTACTACAAACTAATGGCGAACTATTTATCAAAACGGAACTGTGATGAATCGTTTATGCGATATTTTTTCGGTAAGAACTCACTAAAGAAAACACCCGAAGAAATGGAGCGAGCGGATGAGAGGAAACGAAGACTTCAACGAGAGCGTTCCCGTCGCTACAGAGCTCTGAAGAACGCCCGACGTCAGCACGAGGGCGGCGGAGGCGCGCGCGAGTCCAGCGACGGGGACGCGGCGCGGGCCAAGGCCGGCGCGCTGGCGCTCGACGACGAGCTCAGCGACGCCGACGAGCCGCCCACGCTCTGCGACCTGCGCTACGACGACAAGTGGCGAGAGCCCGGCGCCTCCTCCGACTGCGCCTCCGACGACAACTCCGCGCACTCCGCCCACTTCGCCGCCGAGCTCAAGGAGGCCGCTCTGTCCCGGGACTGTTCCTTGAGCCTCAAGGAGTTCTTGAGCTCGCCCAACGCAGAGCTCGACTACCCCACTGTGCACAGCCTCATGTTCCACTGGTTGCAGACGTAACACTGTGCCACCGACGCGCCACACCAACAGCAGATAAGTCAGCCGCAGCTCATATCTCTGGCCACTCTTTAAAGTAATAAAATCACATTGGTTAAAAGTTTTGAGCACCTCCTACACTTTAGTGAAAGTTAAAAAGAGTAATAGTCAGGTTTGTCATTGAATCTCATGCCCCATGTCCAGTCCGGTAAAGCTGTGAGTGTGGTAGTCATACACATATCAAATTGTTGCTGCTTTTATGATAATTGATCACAGTGTCGACAGAACCGTCCTGATATGATTTATTGACTAATTAGATAGCAGTAGGTGTAGTTTTATTGTAGGTTATAAATTAAAGGTTCAGGGTGGTTTAGATAGCTGTGCAGCTTAGGAAAGCTTCTTGAATATATACTACTTGAATAATATTCCCACTTGATGTCATTCTTAAAATCTGATGAAAGTTAAACTGAATATTGGCTTTGTAAAGTGATGCTATTAAACAGCTACATGGCCATTGGCCATCTCACTGGCCATTGTGTAGAGGAGTTGTAATATCTGCCTACTGGTGCACCTTCACCACACCGGAAGATAACCATTGTCAAGTGAAACCCAGAGAACTAAATACAACAACATCAATTTATAATATCTTTATAGTACTTGAATGACGACAATAGAGATGGACACATCGCTTAGGCTGCCTACATCCTTCTAGAATTATTGAATTTAACATATCAACTATTGTATTGGATAACATGCATGGTTCTGTGCATATTGATGTGTTGTAGACAATACCAGCCGGTGATGATAAATGGCATAGCTGCAGTGTTGTCTCGGCGGCATGGCCACTCGCACACTGCTTGCTCGCCACTCTAACTGATAGAGTATTCCACTAGACAATAAGGTGTTATTAAGTTGCCATATCCTAATATTTAGATACTCAACAATTATACATAATTTTTATCATATATGTCATAGAGATGTATAGAGTATTATATGATATAGTTTGTGATACAAATGAATTTACATTTTGTGTGAAGTCTACAATGTTAGATGTAACTGTAGTTTGTAAGTCTGCATGGAAGGCACTCGTCCACTCATCCACACATCTCACGCTGCAAGAGCTGCAGACCTGAGCATAGCCCTAGTATTTGTTGCTGCTTGTAACATTCCTACTGCAAAAAATATTGCAACACTTTTTGTAGTTTTATAAATATTAGATCTGGCACATTTACTGTAAAGGGTGTATTGCTAATCTAAATCATAATTTATTTTTGATGATATAATAATATACCAATATAACAATTATAAGCTTAACTTATTTTCTCAAAATCATTTTGCAAAAACTTAAATGATAGTTATTATATTGACATTAACAATATTTTCTTGGTGTTGCCATATTAGTTTAAATTAAATAAATTCAGTGAAACACTACTAATGCAATATTAATGTTGAATAGCTCAGAAATTGTAAATCTCATTACTCGACTGCGCAAAAAGAAGGGTTACATGTTTGAGTGAATATATTTTTCATGCGAATACTCTGTAGGTACATTACACAGCTAGACGAATTTTTAAATACATTTGCAAATAGTTGTTTCATTTTTAAATACTTTTGATTCATGTTGTATGTAATAATGAATATATCAACTGAAATCTCTTCCTTAATTTTCTAATGGTAACATGCTCAAAATATTGCCTTAGATGCCTCATAGAAGCAGAATGAACATCAGAATGATGAAGAGAAAATAAAAATGTTTTATGGTAAATAATCTTAGTAATAATAAAGACTAAGCAGATGAGTTGATTTGAAATTATATAAAAATGTTTAGAGGGTCTGAGACTGTTAGACAGAATAAGAAATATTGTTAATAGCTACAAACTGTTTTGGAAAAGGATGTGAGTGACTAAGGGCATAGTCATAGTTGATGTGTTATTTTTTTTGTGTATGTATTGGTCGAAAATGTTGCTTGCTTGCATACTTTTGCTCTCTCATAAATAATATGTATTGTCTTGTACATTTTATGTTAGTTTTAGTAATAATGAACAAATGAGGTGTTCACACTGGTCACATTATTTAAAAATATATTAAGTTATCCCTGAAGTTATATATAATTTAGTTGTTTGCTTTGCAAAAGTAATGCTTCAGTTTATACAAATTATTTTGTAATTATAGTGAACTGTTGTCCAGGCTTCTATACAACACTGACATAAAGTTAATATATAATATTACAAGTTTAGCTGTTGACCTGGCACTTCGATGTTGTGAAATATCTAAAGGCTTTATAAAATGCTATAATAATGCTAGATAGTCAAGGCGTTGGAAACAACAATTATAATATACATTAGGTCGAGCATTTTGACAATGTGTATAATTGAGTGCAATTTGGTACAAATTACACTAAATGGTGCACATTGAGTGTAATTTGTCAATGTGCACCATTGAGTGCAATTTGCCAATGTGCACCATTGAGTGCAATTTGTCAATGTGCACACTTGAGTGCCTCTCCGTCTCATGTCATGTGACACTAATTACCTACACAATGTTACTCGTGTAAGTCAGCCATATAATTAGTTTAGTTTTAAGAAGATATGGATGCCACTAATTTTATATAGTTGCAGTTACGAAATACTCCATTGATGTAAAAACTGTAGTAACAAATTGTACAGGATCTAATATTTGTGAAGTTATTATACATTTATTTGCTGAAAACGGAACTAGGTACATTTCCTGTTTGTACTTGCCAAGTCCTGTCACAATGTACGCGCCTGATATATGACTGTAATTATATGTATATCAATGGGTCTAGCGCTTATCGTATCCGACTATCATATATAATGAGGTCTCGGGTTCAATCCCGGGTCGGGTCAAAAAGTGTTATTAAGCACGTAAAGCCGTCGCATTGGATTATGAGGGAATAGAAAGCGCACCTGTGCACTTTTATATCTTCTGCTAGAAACCGACTAGAACAGCATCATCATATATCAATGGGGTATCTGTGCTGCACAATGTTTAGAGGTGCTTTTATAATAATTTGTTTACCTAGTAATAGTACTGACAGTTTAATTGTTAAGGTACGTGATGAGTTATTGGCGTGGTGAGGGAGTGCGCGCTGGATACTTGCAGCTAGTTTCTTTATGTTGAGATTGAGATACACGAGTGCCATTTGTCCCGAGGTGTGCGAGGTGTCGGGCGCGCAGTCCCCGCGATACACGATGCCTTGGAGAGATATTGTAACGTTACTCTAACGCGTAGGTACTGTAAGGTAGTGCCATATTAAAAGAGCTTCCTATTTTTAAAAGATCTTTTATTTACAAACAATTATAACAATAAACTTGTCCTTTTAGTTAGTTCAGCGAAAGTTGTTGGCAATTAAAACTGAATTTTCAGTTTACCTAGTAATAGATTGTTTAAATAAACATATTTTAGTTTCATCATCATCATCAACAACCTTTAACAGTCCACTGCTGGACATAGGCCTCTCCTCAGAAAGGAGGTTTTGGCCTACTATACCACGCTGGCCATTATTATTGGCTATTTTAGTTTATTATACAGTATTCAAAGTAGGTACTCATTTACCTCCATTGTTGCAATTGAAGTGGAATAATATCTATCTAGACAGGTAGGTACAGATACACGGCATTCATCTGATTACGTGATTTAAAGTTGATACATTTAGAATTTAGTATTACGTCATCGTAAAGCAATACGGTGGCGAGTAGCCATCATCCACACTTCTCTGTCAAAGCATAAGCCCAAATGGCCATATATGCATTACACTGTTATTATGACACAATGCATTTATGTGTGTGTGAAATTTGTTTTTTTTTTTGTTTTAATTGTTAGGCGTGAGTTCATAGTGATAGGCGATACTTTTTGTATTCGAGTCTAAAAAGTTAGAAGTATCGCCCCCTTCAAAAAAATATGATGGCTGGCTGCTCCAGTCCGCGGTCCTGTGTTGCTCTTTATACGTCGCCTATACAATATGCCATCAAAAACATAACTTGTAAAAGATCCAAGTTAATCACAACCCAGGTAGAAGTAGCTACCGTAAAAAATTGCGAGATCCATATAATACCAAGTCCGTAAATTTATTGTCTCTACTTAAAAAAAATCGTACAGAAAACAAAATTATATTAAGTAAACAACAAATATCTATTGAACACGATTTTAAATCCTACGGACTACGGAACCTTATTCTATGCGTGACCTGACACGCACTTGGCCGGTTTTTTGTTTTACACTAGGTTCGCTCCGCGGCGTTACTTGCGTTTTGCAAGAATAACCGTGGGACTCGGATGACGATTCGATGATGAAAATATGTGAGATCAATATCGCCGATCAATACCAGGATTTGTAAAAGCGCAGATATATGCCTCTACATAACGGTACGATGTATCTGAAGAATCGGTGCGCGCTCAGGCGATACGGTTCGTGGTCGTTCATGTATTAAATATAAACATAAAGACGGAAACAGTGTCTGCTGACACCTTAACAATCCACTTTAGATTAAAATTTTACAAGTGTAGACGCATGATGTCCAACTAGACAGAGTAGCGTTGCTTGGCATCACCACAGGAGTCTAAGGCAATTCACACACTGGCCACGCGCCCACGCGCGTGGCAGCAGATCACGCGCGCGGCGACGGAGGAGCAGATCTGCTTCTTCTAGCAGATTTTACCGCGCCTCCGCGCTTGACGGCTTTGTACATGTCCCGCACCAAACTAAAGGTTACTTTCCATTTGGTCGTCGTCGTCTGTATTCTTTACATTTCATATCCCAAATTGCTGGGCATTGTTCAATTTCGTATATAAATGTGTTTACTGCTGCGGCCCGCCCCGCCTAAGCGCGCGGCGGCAGAATCTGCTAGCGGCACGCGCTCACGCGCCGTTTCGCATGTTCGGTGTGTTGGACCTGGCGGGTTTTCTATACTAATCGATGTACTTGCATACAATATTAAAATCTGCCACTCCGCGCTACGCGACGTAGCGCGGTGCAGTGTGTGAATCGCCTAAGTGTCTATCTCTTATAAGAAGATGCTATGATCCTGGCCCTCTAGCCAAGTTTCATTTGCTAATGCACTCAGTCACGTTACCAAAACAAAATTAGAGAGATAAGCTTTTGTGTTCCTAATGATTAGGTGGGGCGACTGAGGAGACCGCAGCTACTGGTTGTGCCCCGGGCGCGCACCGGCCTGCTGCAGAGGGCGTCGCTCACGCGTGCCGATAATGTCGTTGACATATTTATTTGTAATGAGCGAATTCACCAGGGTAACATTAAACACTTGGGAACAGTTAAGTCAATTAAAATATATTGTCTACGTATACCGCATTAGATTCTACATATTATCTGTAATGGTAGTCGTAAGTGTGTTATAAATAAATAAATAATAAATGAGCCAATGAAGCAAGAGAATAGAATAAAAAGCGTTTGCAACTTGACTAAGAGGGTTAGATCGTTTATGTCGAGCGTTAAAAGCATCTTACCAAGCCGCCAGGGTGAGGGTCACCAGTTAATATGCTGTATTATCCACGTTATAAAAGATGGTGACCACTACTGCGGGATTTTCCCATTGTTTCCATTAGGCAGGGTAGTCACTGGCAGAATACTAAATAAATAATCAATACTAAGAAACTTTGAAATAGGTCAAAAATAATATGAAAAACAAAATTCCATTTACTTATCAATATTTTTATTTTAAAGTTATTTAATCATACAAGCACATTTAGGTACATTTATATCGTACAACATAAAGGTACATTTATATCGATTCTCTCCTGTCATAATAACAATGAATGCCATCTGGTGGAAAAAGAGTAAATCGTTTGTTTGGTTTAGTTTGAAACTAAGTTGTTTGTAATTTAGACTTTACGTAATATCATCCATATGTCTCCGTAGGGCCCTCGGTTATTTTGGTTATATTGAGATTAGGGCCTATGATAACCTCGAAAGGTTGATGGTTACTGGCAAAATCAAGGGGAAAAGACCTAGAGTTCGCAGCCCATTGCGCTGAGCAGACCTGCTCCACTTTCAGCAGTAAGCCCATTGCGCTGAGCAGACCTGCTCCACTTTCAGCAGTAAGCCCATTGCGCTGAGCAGACCTGCTCCACTTTCAGCAGTATGATAGGTACATGCTGCCCAGCATACTTATCAAAACAGAGACAAATGGCGAACTGCCACTTGCAGAACACTAGCAAATAGGGTTCACGACCCTCGCAGACTTTACGTAAAATAACTAGTTATATTATAGAGCTAGCCATAATATAATCATCCACATAAACGGAAGCTTTGTTTTATAAAACTAGCTGATGGGCACCTCACAAGGAATGAGGTATAAAACGTAAATTAATGTTTCATACCCTATGGTCTTCCTCGATAAATGAGCCAGCGAGCGATAAATTCGGACCAGGAACTAGTTCCTGAGATTATGGACTTCAAACAAAACAAATTCTTTGGCCTTTTAATACACTTGATTTCGTTATCGCAGTTTTAATGTTTCATGCTACTATATTTAATATTAAACAAAACAAAATATTAAATATACATTAATAATGTGGCTTTCTTTGAGTAAAATAATTTTACAAATTCGGTTAACCAGGTCCTACCCTACCTATCTTAAAGAGGTAACCTCTTTAAAATACATTTATTACTTATACATAAAAAAGTAAATAAATAAATGTATGATTAGGTACAATATAAATGCTACTTGGGACCTTGACAGAGCGAGTTTTGGTGGTCTGGTGCTCCCACGCGGCCTGCACCTTTAAGGTGTTCAATGTCAACAGCTCCGGCACTGCCGTCGATTGCCTCACAATTCTAAATATTCCTCTAATTATCATATTTTCTGTCCCAACGCACAAGCTCGTTCAACCGTTACATAACATGTTAATGTATGAGTGTATATAATAACTTTGGCACCGTCTATCAATCATAAATAATACATAAGAAATACCATCGACCCCGACACTGTGTGAAACCCGCCTCACTATCCTATACTGATTCGGTACAATTCAGGAATGTTTTATTAATTAATAAAATACTGTTCAATAAGAGTAACGAAATATCAACAAATATTTTGCATAAAATAACATGGAAATATAAACAATTTAACATGACCTATTACCGGTGGAAAGAGACAATAGCGGTTCTCCCTTAGCGAGTTAACAGTTGATAATTTCAAAGATGAACCAAGATGAAAAGAAGTCATTAAAACTATTTAACTATCACATATTGCTCTTTATAATCACATAAATACGACTAGTATTCGTTTCCGAAGCTCGGGGAGCTCCAGCAGTCCACTCGGCCGATTCCACGACGATCAATCGATAAGAGTCGGCGGTCTACCCGCAACACGCAACGTCCTGCTCGAGCTCGGTGATGTGTAAACTCTGGCTGTTAATCAAACAGTAAGGTAACATTCTTGTGTTTTTTTTTCCAACTGTAAAAGATAATTAAAAATATAATATATGCGGCGCGTGCGGTTCTGTGTGGATGAGCACAGCACAGCGGAGTGTGGCGGACGCGGCCAGTCGCGGCCGAGCCGAGCGGCGTGGGCGACCCCGGGGCCGCTCGCGCCGGACCCACCGCTCGCACCGCCCGCACTAGTTCCCGCTGCGACCTGTCCCGTGCTTGCCCACTCTCCGATTATGAAAAACTGCACCATGTATAAAATCACTTATGTCACAAAGAAAAAACAGGTAACTATCTACACTAAATGCACGTAATAAGAATGTATCGCGAAATTGTCGGTGACGGTCGCGGCTCACTCGGCGCTCTTGTTCGCTCGCTCCGACGGTTCACTGTTGTTAAAGATTAGTGCGCGTTTCACCGACTCCGCCAGCGGGAACTCGCCTCTCGAACTGCGCCCGGCACCAGTGCTACAGAAGCCCGCGTAGTCGTCCGCGTTCAGTGAGTATATCATTGCGCCTCGCAACTTATTCTCTCTAATGAAGTTCGCTTTCTCCACGACGCTCTGCGGTGTGTCATACGAGACCCAGTCGGTGTTTCTGTACATGTACGGGACCTTAGCTTCGTCGTCTTGCACGACAGTGACATCAGTAAAGTTCTGCAGAAAAACACACACATCTGGGTAGTTGATAAAACCGGAAGTACTGAGTGCCCCGAAGCCGGAGGCGGGACTACCCACTCGGTGATTGTTTGCGTTTACCAGGGAAAATGTGTGCCCGTAAGTAGGTATGCCGACTACTATTTTGCTACGGTCGAGTCCCTTCTCCAGGTACATATGCACCGTGTAGTTAACGTTAAGCGTTGCCAAATACATTTGTTCGCTGGACCTGGGAAATAGCGGAGCATTCAAACCAGTGAACGGAGTGTACTTGTGGTAGAAATGATAATCGTAAGTCATAATGTTGACAAAATCGACATACTGGTTAAGTTGATCGATGTCATATGCCAAGTTGACAATAGCCTCGGGTGCTGCCGCTGCGATCGTCAATATGTAGTTTCGTTTCTCTCGGTAATATTCCATCCTTATTTCGCGAAGCAACTGTGAGAAGTGTTGTCTCTCACGACCTCCAATCTTCTCCCGGTGCAAAACGGGAAACTCCCAGTCGAGATCTATCCCATCTAAAGTATAATTTCTCAAAATGCTCTTAATGGATTTAATAAATATTTTTCTGGATGCATGGTTCACCACCATATCTGGGAAGCCATTATCATTGCCGGATCCACCGACAGATAATAAAATTTTGAGGTCCGGGTTCTTTTTTTTCAGTTTCACCACACTCTGTATATACTGGTATTGGTAATTGTCTAATGTTATCTGTTTATTTACAATGCGAGCGAAGCCAATGTTGATGTGTGTACATAGATATGGATCTATATTGGTGGGCAGCAACTGTTTAGTTCCACTCACAGAGGGCAAATTGTAGTAGCAGGAGACCACTCTGTCGGGTTGTGTCTCCAGCTGGTCTGCAGCCATGTTCTGAATGGCCAGGCCAGCTAAGTGTGCATATGTGTACACATTGACATGTGCCGATGTGCGCCACAAGCTCTTGTGGGGGGTGGAGTGCAGTGGGGCCAGGCAAGTCATACACATGATCATGATCAATAACAACAACAAACAGGTGGTGAGGATGCCCAAACGCCGTACGAGAACATTTGGTTTGCTCTCTGTTGTACATTTGAGTTTAATACCAACATTGTCAATTAGCACAGACTCAGATTCCTTTAGTCGTTTAAACTTATTATTAATTTCTTCTTTCTTCATTTTTCCCCACATTGTCAGTGGTAGCTGAAATAGTAATGGTTTCAATAATTTTACTGTTATTGACATCAAAATTGTTGTAAATAATTCTGGCTTGTTAATATTATGAATAATAAATAAACAATTATTTCGGACATCTTACACACAACATTATCTAGTCCCAAATTAAGCAGAGCTTGTGTTATGGGTACTACACAACTGATATAAATACATAAACATACTTTTTTTTTGTAAATACATGCACATTATAAATAGAAAAACAGCCATGTCCGAAACAAATATATGTGGATCACACAAATATTTGGTCCGACCCGGGAATCGAACCCGAGACCTCTTGATCAGCGGCCGCATATTGGTTTGTATAACTAATATATTGTGTGTATATTCACTTTGCTTAATTTATTCTCTAACAGTAGAATTTCTGGAGATAAACTCGACTTCCTTTGACCTGTTGGAGTAGTCATGATTTGGTCTCCAATCAATCAGAGGCCCAATGGTGCCGAAGCACGTCAATGAGCTGTCATTGAGTGGGTCACTTTGCTGCATTGTTGCATTCTCTGCACTCGCTATGAGGATGGTGATCACTAGTCTTGACTTTGCTCGTGCTCTCCATCAGGCAGAATAGTCACTTTGGCAAGCCCGTAATAATAAAAACACACAGGAAACTCAAAATACCACTAATATGCTTAATATATATTATATGCACATATTAATATGTTGATAAATTCTAAAGTTACGACTTTAGACACACTTTCGACAGCTTACTTACCACGTAATCCACGTATACTGTTCTATCACTCTTAATTTGTTAAAGCACCAATGAAACTTGATAAAATAGCATGGAATGTTATGATTAAATGATACTACATTATCAAAATAAACAAAGGAAAGGGTTTTGTTTGTAATAATTTGACAGCAGTTTCTAATGTTTTACATACTTTAAGCTGGTTGGTTTATGTTCAGTGAAGGCCATAGGACCCAACATATCAGCCAATCACAGTTCCATTTGCTATGAATGTAATTCGTAGGCAAAAACATTCAAAATGTATGGACCAATATGAAAAGCAGACACACGAACGAATGTTTGACGGTTTGACCACTATAGGGAAAACAAAATATCATGGCATTGATTTGTTAGAGCGAGAAGAAAACATTGATTGACACATGACACACACGAATGTCAGCGTTTTGTTTGGTCCACTTAAGGGTCCACCGTCCACTGATTTTTACTTCCTCTGCTTCATCCGACTGCACCATTTTATTAAATATTTTACTATTAGTTTTTTTTTAAAAAAAACGAAAAGCATAATATTATATAATATATATATTTTTATACAATTTATTTTTAAACAAAAGTATGTATATTTAAATTGTTATTTAAACTGACATATTTATGTATTAACATGGGAAGCAAAAACTTTTTAGCCTTTTTTACAGTGAGAGTACAGAAAATTTAAAAAGAAGAAAATGAATCAGGTCGAATTACCATTACCACCACTGATCGCCATCGATCTAGCACTACCACTAGTAATAAGTAAATACTTTTAAAATAATTTCCAATTTCTCATATTCGAAATAGAGAAAATAGCATGTCAATATTTTTTAGGATAGAGTAGTCTAGTACCTTTTTGGTTCGTAGTCAGTTACACAGCTTGAAAGGTAGACTTCACTTTTACTTTATTTTCTGTTTGACTATTCTTGAGAAAGTAAAGAGTTCGTACAATTTTACTTTCAAACGCTTATTATGAGGTATTTATAAAATCTAATTCTCTTTAATAAGTACCATTTAATACGTCACCAAAAAATTACTGAAATCACCGTACTGCTACTGTAAATGTAGTATTTTTGTATTTATGAATAATATTATCCATAACAGTTACGTTACGTTCTATTGTAAACAGTGATGTTACTTATTATATCATAGTCTCTACTAACAGTTAGTAACAATCACTTTTTTATAACTAAATAAAAAAATGAGATTTTAGGAAAAAATGTACTAACATTCCCATTTATTTTTATTTACATTAAATTTTTAATGGGATATGACAAAAGAAAAATATGCACTTATAGTTAACCAATTTCTGGTTTCAATTGGGTACACCAAAAGAGCAACAACATACTTTGTAAACGATCATTATAACTAATAACTGTGACATTGACAGTGACAAGTCACTAATGAAAAACTTGGAGATAGTTGATATTTGTGATGTTAAGGAGAGCAAATATATATAAAATTGCATTATGTAAAGTAACGAATATAGGCTTAAAGCTTAGTAAAATAAGGGCTCGTTGCATCCACAAACCAAATACCTAGATATGGATGACGAGTCCATGAATCGTTATGAAAAACAGCTGTACACCGTATTTAAAACGTTCGACGTAGATAATGAGGAAGCCCTAGACAGATCAGCGGTACATGAGCTCTGTGACGCATTGCAGCTGGAAGACCGAGGTGCGGCTCTCGTGCACACACTGTTCGAGCGACGCTCCGACCGAGTTACCTTCACACAATTCCGAAACGCACTCCTCGCCGTGCTCGGTGGGGCTGGTGGTGAAACGTCTCCCGCTAATGCAGCCTCACCCTCCTGCTCTCCTCAAAGGGACCCTGGGCTCCAGCAAAGCGACGACGATTCTTCCGGTCGCGAGGTGGCCCCTAAGTTCGTGTTTGGGTCCAAAAAGTACGGGCGTCGTTCGAGGCCCCCCCGCATCTCTACCAACTCCGACGAGCCGGCGAATGCTCGGTCGTCATCCACGTCTCGTATCGACACCGACGACAAAAGAGCGAGGCAGCGCATGAAGTGTCGACGCAGCACCTCTGCGATGGAAAGCCGTAACGACAGCAACGGTGTAGATGTGGAGATCGAAACCGGCGCGTCCTCCGAGACCTTTGAACATGATCGACGAATCGATAGGAATGAGGCTCTGGCCCTATGTCGCGGCTTACACATGGATAGTATCGACCGCCACCTCGTCGAGCGCATATTCGAGGACACCGGTACCACCGATACTACTGTTGGCGAATTCTTCGATCGACTAAACTCTTCATTGGCCACAACTATAGAAGAAACCACTCGACAATCGCGGTCACCGGCAGCTGGTGGAGACGCTGCTATCGAATGCGGCGACGACGAGTCGCGAGCCGGCGTGCCTAGCGATCTAGTCCTTGACGCGTTTGAACGAGCCGGCGTACAGCAGCCACGCCGTCTGCTAGTCGAACTAGGCTTTGCTGCACCGGTGCTGCGTCCTCCCGAGCTTGAAAGAGCGCTCGATGATGAATTGCGCGCGCTTCCTGAGGCGCCACCCGAACGCCGCGAGGCTCGCGCTCTGCTTCTGACCGCAGCTCTCGCGCTTAGCCGCCTACGGCACGAGCTCGCTCGTCGTCGAGTTGAGATTACAACCGCCGAGCGTGATAAACTACGCGGAGACGTGATCGAGGCCAATAAACGTGCACGCATACTGGCACAAGAAGTGGATGAGAGTCACGCGCGTATTGAGTCTGAGCTAAAGGCGAGCATGCGGCGCGCCGAGGTACGTCAAGCCGAGGCGTCGCGGCAAGCCGCCGCAGAAATATCCTCTGAACGGGAACGAGCAGCCAGCATAAGAACTCGGCTCGAGGGGGAAATTGCGCGTCGGTCCGAAGCAGAGTTGCGCGCCCAGAATGAGGCTGATGTTTCGCGAGAGCGCGCCGAAGAGCTTGAAATACGGTTGAACGCATTGGAGGAGCGATCGGCAGCTGCAGAACGGGAGTGCATGCGACTAGCCCTTGAGCTGCGCGAAGCGTTAGAGAGCAGCGCTGCGGCGGCTGCCAATTGCGGCGCGGCGGGAGAACTGTCCGCGCGAGTGGAGGAGCTTCGCGACGAAAACAAACTGTTACGGGACCGCAATGACGAGTTGTGCGCCGCTCTCGAAGTAGCCGAGCGCCGCTCTGCATCACGTGCCAGCGATCCCGCCCAGGGTGGAGACCTCTCCGCTGAGCTAAATTCGATTTTGCCACAGATCCCCCATGAGGTAACCGTCGATGACTTCGAACATTTTTGTCAGCAGATTTAACCTATTTTTGTGTTAATTTTGAATCGTTTTGTTTCTAGGAACGTGATTCGACGTCCATAGGTATCGATCAGAAGCTTTCGGGACACTTTGCATCTCTTAAAAGATTCAAGGAGCTCTTCGAGTCCGTATCGAGCGTCGACGGGATCGATTGTCGGTCGTGCGTCTCCACCGCGAACCGACTCCGTGAGTTACTCTATGAGGAGGGACTGCGTGACTTCGACTGCGGTCTAGCTTCAACGGCGGCTTCTCGTAGTGACAGTGCCACACAGACGGACATGGACGATGATGAAAAGCAGAAACTCATCAACTTAGTCAAGTTAGTATTCTTTGACTCCGATTCGATTTTATTAAATTCGGACTTTATTAAATACTTTACGAATTATACATATTTTAAAATCAACGTTATCGAGACGACGACCTAGCACTATGAATGTTCTTTTGAATATTACTTAGGAATTAACACGAGAGACGAGTTTGAATCTCGACGGTGACGACTCGAGAAATTATTTTATTCACCATACAGACAAACTTCATTTTCAGGGACCTCGAGATGAGCCTCGAACAGATGAAAGCGGAGTACGACAAGTGCGAGGAGTACTGGAGCAGCAAGCTGGAGGAGGAGCGCGACGCCCACAACGAGGAGCAGCGGCTCGGTGACGAGCGACTCGCCGAGCTCATCGCCAAGATCGCCGACTACGAGCGGCAGTTCGCGCGCGCGCCGCTCGCCCTGCCTACCATCGACGAGCGCCACAGCCTCGAGGCGCAGTTCACCGACCTCGACGAGGAGTACGCCGCCTACCGCCGCTCCAAGGAGGCTGAGCTGCAAGCCGCCCTCGCCGAGAGCGCCCGCCTCGCCGAGCGGCTGGACGCGCTGGAGCGGCGCCTGGCCGCCTCGGCGCCGCGCGCCAGCTCGCCCGGGCCGCGCCGGCCGCGCTCGGGGGTTGCGCTGGGAGCTGCACTGAGTGCGGCGCAGGGTGCGGAGGTGCGGGAGCTGCGCGCGCGCTGCGCCCGCGCCGAGGCGGCCGTGCGGCGCCTGCACGCGCGCCTCCAGGCCGCCGACGTGCTTGTCACGGACCTGTACGTGGAGAACTGCCAGCTGGCGCACCGCCGCCCGCTGTGACCCTCGCTCGGCCGGGCTCTCGTCCGTTCAAATAATTAGAAGCGTCGTCGATACGAATCGAGTTGAAGTGCCTTTCGATATATATATATAGCGCCCGCATACTTCAGGACGGACCGCCCGTTAGATCGCCGTGGTTCATCGTCGCGTTCATCCTCATTATATGTCATATAATGTTAAGAAATGAATAGTGGGACAGTAAATTAACGTAGCCGGGGTGTCGAGCGGTGCCGCTCGCTACGCCCGGCACTTCTTACAAAGCACGGTGAAACTGATGACGATATATTGAGAACTTTTATACATCAATGAATTAATTAAGATTGTAGTAATGTATGTGAGTGTTTCAAAAATGCTCATAACTGCTTACTCTTAGAACTCGCTTTTAATTTTCATTTTGTATTAATTAAATTACACAAAGCTATTGTTATGTTTGTTTAATATAAAATGTTAAAAATAAGTGAAGAGGTAATTTATTTACTTAAAACATTGTTAAGTGATTGAGCTGACTCATTGTTTGGTTTTTCATACTGTAATGTTCAAGTTTTATATTTAAAACATATTCCTTACCTCCATCTTGTGCAAGCAATAACATAATATTCAAGGGCATCATACATTTTGTAACACAGATTGAGCATGTTTTCAATTAGAACTGTGCAAAGTTAGGAGTGTGCCTTTATATATTTGTATAAGTGAAATGTGTCACATTAGATCTGATATATATTGAGAACATTGTGGTGTCAACAAAATTGTTGTAAATTTCCTGCTAAAGTGTGTGACTGTCTGAAATAGAATATGCTCTTACGAATATAGTACTTACATATACACAACACAACTTGATCCGACACATGGTTGGACAAGTTTGATCACCTTATCAAGTAAGTTTAATTTACTTTTATTAATGTGTACCAGAGAACAGTACTTGAACGAAACTATATGTAGCCAGGGTTGTCACCAACAATGTAATTGTCTTGTTATTGTCAGTTTATTAAAACAATTGAAATGAACCCCGGGTTGAGAACGGAGCAAGTTTCCTGCCCAGCCCCTGTTCACTGAACTGCATATTATTATCTAGTTGATTGTTTTACATACTTTATTAAATTAAATTTTAAAATATTTAATCATTAGAATGTAGAAGCTTTAAATAATAACTGAGGAAATGAGTGAAGGTGATTGTAATTAATATAATGAATAACGAAGGTTTTACAATAATTTATCTTTTTTCATATCTCTATCATTGTTAAGTATTTTTATATTTGACAGGGATGTAACACTTGTTTAGTGTAAATCAATGAAATTATTCAAACGCAAATACATCATAATAAAAGAAACAATATATTTGCTCACAGAATGTGCAATACCTATGTTAACTAGATAAAATTGTTGCATAATACGGCTAAGACTATTGTCAGGAGCTCTAATTAGTTCATTGATGGATGTAGGTAATAATTGATTCTATAAAATAATTACAATTTGAAAGACTAAGGTGTGGCTCCAGCGAGCTGCTGCTTGTATAGAACTGAACCATTTGTCCTGTTACTGTAGTAGGTACCATACTGATTAGTTTGACCATTTCTATGTTTAATGGTCATATTTGCCGAGGACACAATACTGTGTTCCGCAGGGGGTAAAAGATTTGCGTCTTTTTTAACCTCTTCGAACATGACGTGTATACAATGAAGAAGTGCCTCGCTCGACACTGTTTTGTACATTTCCTATAAGTATATCACTTATATGTATATAAGTATTTTACACAAGTCGACTTTCTTTCTGCTGATTGATAATGACCCTGATTTAACTCGAACAAAGATCGATTTTGTTGATTGTGAACCAATTATGTGATCGACTTGTGACTATCTGTACCCATAATCGTCAGACGTCAGCCATCAGGAGATTTGAAAGTCCTAGTGTAGGATCATTTAATTAAGTTATGTATTGTTACAATGCAATAGATAAACTTTAATATTAAGTACATTTTGTTGGGCTATTCAATATACTTATAGCTATTTTAAACACTCTTCAGCATTTAAGTACCCCACATAATAATGGACCAACGTTTTCCATTGTAGATTAAAATAAATATGTTATTGTTTTCATGACACTAGATTATGTAGTTATCTTCTCCGGTGAGATTTTATCATCATCAACAGCCTTTAACAGTCCACTGCTGGACATAGGCCTCTCCTTGAGATTTTATCATGGAGTTGTGTAAATAAATGTACCTAGTTAAATTGTATCTGTTTGTGTACAATGTGTTACTGCGTCGCGGTTTGTTTTTAAGCAAATACACGGCCTACATAAACAATATAAATGACTAAATATTCGACTTCTGTCTCCCACAAACAATAAATAGACTATTTATTTTCTTCATAAGTTGATAATACCGGTGAGGTTTATATATTGACTCGTGTTCGCATTTTATAAAGCGTATTGTAATGTACATATATATAACGGACCTAATAGTTTGTGAGGCAACCAGTAGTGACCAAGCTAATGTTAGAACAGTAAACCCTCAGATCTGAGGGTACATCGTATATAAACTATTGCTACCCATTGTTATGTGTTTGTATAATTATAAGTTATAATAAATGGTGTAGAAGTTGATGTACGCATAGTTATCTATAGATTGTTGATCATTTGCCTGAATTGGAATGCAGTTTTATCTCTTACAGTGACATGGGTAATTAATTATTATATATCTACTAATTATTATACCTACTTGTACCTATACTATAAACCTATATCACTAATATTTTAGTTAGTTACTAATTAATAATAGTACCTACTGACTTCTGCGTTTGTGAAGAAATTAATTTTTATAATTTGTTTTTATATTAACAAGAGACAATAATATGAACCTACTGGCAGATCAAAACGAGATGCATTCCTAAGGATTAATACTTAAAGGCCTTCTACACGATGGGAACCGACCAAGGTCAGGATGGTCGGCGGTCGGTTCCGATCGTGTATTTACGGCTTTACCTGAAGTATTACAACGCATAGTGAAAATGGATACATAACTCACCACAGCATGTATTAATCTCTCCTTTATAATTAAAATGAATATTTATATTGTCCCTATATTCCTTACTGTATCGTGTATCAGTCGCGCCGTCATCGCGTCAGTAACACATTGTTCGTCCAACTATTAGTGTTAATGTTACGTTATTGTGATTGGGAATATTTAATGTATAAGTTAGCACGTGTTGTAGTCCATTCCATATCTACGTAAGACTAACGCTAGCCGAACGACTGTACGCGCTGAAACTGTGCCTAAACTATGATTGTGATCGCTATCGGAAGTTAAATGTAAGCAATTAGATTTATATTGTACAGGCGACGTTGATTGTCGCCCAACAGTTTGTTCCTCGCGACATATCATGAGTGGAGAGACCGTTTGTTGTGTTATTGTGTATTATATTTTGGTGAGGTATGCGTTCACCTCTTTATTCCAGATGTGTTTACTCTATCAGATGATATTGCACCCCACGGTTAATAATTCAGCCTCGTCGCGCTTATAAATACCGTCATCAGCGTTACCAGTTTTATTTTTGCCAAGTCGGGATCTTCACACTTCACACATAGGCATGAATATGTTTCATCATCACATTTTAAAATATTTATCTTTTTTAATTGAGTTTTAAATTACGTTTTCGCGATAATAGCAAAAACAGTGATAGAAAAAGTATTTTATTAAAAATTTGATAAATTGATTATGATTAGATTAATGCGCTACTGTGAGATTTGTTACAAATTATTCAGAAGGCGAAAAAAATCAACTACCTAGTACCTAGTACTCAAAAAAATATGCACTAGACAAACTAACAATATATATAACAATGAGTGAGAGTTACAAATTGTTTTTTTGAAATTAAAGAATAGTCCTTTTCTTCTTTAATAAAGATTAAAAACTCTGCACAGTACAGCTCTAGATTAAATTGGTTCAGTAATTGTGCGTACCTAATTATTATAGATTTACGTACTTAATTTCCGGCATCAGACCATTTTAAATTTATCGAAGAAAAATGCGTTCAGGAACTTAAACATATTCCTAGTGTTCTTTTTTTGGTAACTATTGAGAGAGCTACTTCGTGCTTCCTCAGCACGCTGCACGTCCGAGTTATCAACGAAAAGTGTGTCAGAGCCCGTCCGCGGACATTTTATTTAAAAATCGGACCCCTGGCAACGCTGACCGACACACAATTTGCTCTAAATGAACCTAGTTTAAACTAATATGTAGGTAATCCTGCAAGCCGGTTATTAAGTAAGTAATTAATTTATCGCATTAATACACAGCGCCCTTAATATGGTCAATGTTTCTTACGATTTATCTGTTTATTAAAATGTCGCGAAGCATATTTCTAATTCGAATAATTCCTCGTTAGATGGCGCTCCAAAGTTTTTAATGGCATTATTCCTTGGTGAGGTAATATTTAAAATGACAATGGATTCTAATAAGAAATGTAACAGAAAGTTATGAAAATTATATATTGTATTTCATGCTCACACGCGACGAAGTTTGAAACAATTTTTTTATAGTGAATGTTTTTAATTGTGAAAAACTGGAAGTGACCCCCTGGCGGCCGATATCCTCACTGTCTGACGATGACTGAGCGCACGCCGCCTGAGGATTGTCTTTCAAATAATATAAACCTTAATTATTAAAGTGTTGATCAAATGTTTTGTTTTATTGCAACTTACGGGGCGTCTGTTAATTATTATTACGGGAGACGTTTGGGGGGAGAGATTAGCCAAATCTCACGATGTCTAGCCGATTCTTGCCAGGAGGGGATGGGGTGTCGCATTATCGCTAAAAACGTCTCACGTCATAAGTTAATGCCCCGCATCGCAGCCACTTGCTAGTTTTGAAGGTCATGGGTATTTAATAGTGTCGGACCAACGATCGATTTTCAACCGAAGCCGATTAATCGGCAATCGTAATAACATTCGGCCGAAGCCGAAGGTTGAAATACTAATCAATTTTGTTCATAATTAGCTACAAGCTACAATTGACAAAATAAATTGTTGTAAAAGTTCAGAAAACAAATCAACAAAATATGTATTGAAATACGTGTAAAAACTTGTCTCGTTACTGCTGTAATATGTCTCCCCAATTCCCCGTCACGTGTTGTGTGGTGTCCGGCAGAGTAGAATACCACCAACCCATCACTTAGGGTGTCTTAATATATGAGGCAGATAATCTGAAGCTTCCGTAGACCAAAGAATGGGCAGCAGCGTTTTGGTATGTACTTAATGCAAAAGTGAGATTATTCACGTACACCGAATTGCTTATGGGTCACATTCACATGGCATAGGGTGCAGAAAACATGGAGGGCAGATGTTAATCAACTTGTTCAACCAGAGTCTTCAACCAATCTGTTCTCACTCCTTCACTCATTTATTGGACGTTTTATTCTGACTTTGACTTTGAGGAACTTTCGGCTGTGGCCAAATTTTGAGCCGAAGCCGAAAGTGCTTTTTTGCCCGAATGTGGTAAAAGCCATAGCTTTGGTCGGACACTAGTATTTAATGTGAAAAAAGAGTTAAAGTTTAGATGCAGGCAATAGAGAGTGTGGGCCGCCATACTCAACTTTCTGAAGTACGTGTGGGGCAGTAGGTACATGAAGTACCTCATGGCCTTTTCTATCCATGGAAGGTCTCATGCTGTACAGTCAGTGGAGCTTGGTGTACTGTAACGTCTGCTGCCCAATGTCGGGGGACCACGGAAAGAAGTTCGGTGCCTCTACATGGGCGTCGGTTAGAGTCGTAACATCGTTCTGGCCCGGGGATGACACTGCTCACACTGGAATTTGCCTCAGTGATGAGGTACGGCATTAAGTTTCCAGAAGCCGCCGAATGTTCTTTGAGCTCCTCCTGACTGCCTAGGTAGGCCGCTGTGGGGTTTAGTGTAGTAGGGAGTCCCACACACACCTTCCGTCACCCTACGAAGGGTATGGTGCTATAGGATTCCCCGCGTAAAAAAAGGTTTACTTTGTTATTTGGAAAGTTCAATCTGTCAAGGGCTTCTCGGTTGACTGGGGGTATAGGTCCGTAAATGAAAAGTACAAAATCAGAAAAAATCTTTTATTTTTTGATGGTGAAATTATCAAAACATTTGTAAATTAAACAATAATACATTAATTATCATTGTTTATCCTTTACAAACTTAAGTGATCGTTATTTGCCGCTATGTAGCCAATTTGTAGGCATGCTTGGTTGCACAGAACAGAGAATATGCTTATTATTATTATTTCTCTGTCCTGTGCTGAGTTACCAATGCAATGTTACTGATTGTATCAGATTTCTTTTTCCATTTGTAAATTTTGACAATTTTATAGTCTAAGATCTGCCGCGTTTTTATGCTGCGTTTTTTGATCTTGATTAAACGTATTTTTTTTGGTTTAAGGTTTAATTGATCTGCTAGAACACCTCCATTTGTACAGATATTTGTTTCTTAATCGTTTATTTGGATCGCTGCTATATTTTGTAGGTAAATTTACTAGCTACGTTTAAAGTTGATAAGTTTTTAATAATGATAATTATAACTTATAAAAATATATAATTCGTTAAAAAAATAGGTTCATTAATTGTTCGAGGGACTACTTTTGTATCTGTATTGCACCAAATATTCCGCGAAGAGATTATTGCCACGTCTAGTTGCATAGGTACCTACACGAACTTTAATGTTCAATTTAACTGTTTGTGGGAGACGTGGGCAAGTGAGGTTACATTATATGCCTGAACCTGTATACCTGTATGCCACTGTAAAGATTGTCACAAGCATACGCCATAGATTACCTAATAGTAAAGATTCCGTCCACTTCGATCCCCTGGTGGATTCATATGGAATTTTCGTCCACAATGATTCTCTAGGATATTTATTTGGATTTCAATTCCGTTTTAATCTCCAGTGGTCTTTGTGTTTGTAAAACCATCCAAATAAACTCCGTAGGAGATCAAAATGGGATTGTAATTTAAACAGATCCCCTAGGGGATCAGTGCCGACAAAAAATTTAAATGAATTCCCCAGGAGATCCAAGTGAACGGAGCCTCACCTACTTTAGGTAGGTATTTTCTAATGAAATGTTAAAAACTATTAAGCTATAGGTATGCTAATCAAATATATACATTGTCTATCACGTATTCGGGATACGGCAAGGTCGTGGCCCGCAAGTCTCTGCTGGCACTGCATAGGCAAGATAGATGTGAATTGACTACCTTTCGGTCTTTGCGCGGACAAAGACTTCTTGTAGATATCGGGCAACATTTACAGAGTAAAATGATTCCATCCGATTCGATTCCTTCTTTACGTAACCGTCTCAGTGTATAGTGTATACATAAAGAACGCTTCCACGCAATCAATTTAGTTTTGGTTTTTATAACTTGTAGTTTCAGTCGCATCCTCTGTCGGTGTTGAATTGCATTCAGAGGTACATGCCGTTGACGAGGTAGTCGGCGTCGTGCGCGAAGGGCGACTTGCCGCGGCGCTGGCGGCGGCGCGCGGCGCGCACGCGGCACCCCAGCATCACGGCCATCAGCGTCGTCAGCGCCATGCCTGTCAGTATCAAAACTTACCATTACTTCTTGTACACTGACCCTAAAAGGACAAATTCAGGTTCACATTCCACCAAAAATATTCAGCACCACGCAGGGACGGTAATCTATAGTTTATTCATAACAGAGGACCGGCTACGTTATTTTATAACTCTTTAGAAGGATAAAGGGGAACGCTACCGATAGCGAGCAGCATCATAGCAGCGGGTGAATGCTCACTGAGCCCATCGTGGTCGTCCATGGTTGCATAGTGCTGATGCGCTGTCACCATCGAGATCGGCTTCTTCTCGACGCCGTCTCCTGACGGCTTGCTCGCTTGCACCGTCTATAGACACACAGATAGACATTACGATAATTTTAGTTTACTCTGTTTAAAAACCATTAGTGAGTTTTATTATATTATACGCGTGGAGGTAGAACTAACTTTGTCTTTAACCACTTTCTTCTTGGTGGTGTTCTCAACCGGCGGAGGCTTCAACTCTTCTCGTTGGTCTATGTCGTTGTTGCGAGGCGGCGGCTCGGTGCTGTCTTTCGTCAGCAGTTCGAAGCCCTTCTTGGGACTGTCGCGCAGTGTTTGCTGCTGGCTGGAATATTCTACTGGAATCTCCGGCATCGTCTTCGGGGGAATGTAAACAGGAATCTCCTGCTCGTTGCAAAAAAGAAAATCGAAGTATAAATAAAATAGGTATACTTGAATTACATTTTTGTGTTTAGGTTGCATTTTTCATTTTAAAAAACTACTCTCATGATCATTGTTTACCTGGTCGGAGCGAGGTGGAGGAACTGGCCAGGCTCGACGCGGGTCCGGCTCTGGCCAATCCACGCGTGGGTACCCGCCGCCCGACCATCCGCGCTCCCCAGATATTCCGTCCATTCCTAAAACCATCGTTCCATGTAACTCTGTCTGCGCTGTCAGTATATTGACAGTACACAGATCACTCGACGGGCTCGTCGAGGAGACTTCGCGATATGCACAGCTTATAATAACGCGCAGCTTAAACTAGTTACGGTAGTTGAATCCCGTCGCTGCCGGAACGTCGTACGTTACCGGACGGCGGAGGCTGCGCAGGCCAGGCACGACGCGGCCAAGGTGCTTCGAATGCTGGGAACTGCATGGCACCTTCCGGCTCCTGGAGTAGACCTCCTTTGTGGCTGAAGATATGAGGGCTGGCTCCATCTAAGAACATAGTCAAGGGTCAATCATGTTATTTCAGTCAAGAGTCAGTAACGGTGAAACAAAAGAAAATTTCTGTTATGGTAATCAGTAGACGTACCATTGTACCGATGCTGCGGCTGCGCCTGCGCAAGGCGGTGCGGCCAACGGTCGGAGAGAGGGCCGCTGTCAATTGCTACCAACCCCTCACCGCCGCCACTTGTCTCCATGCTCTCCTGCACAATCATATTTTATGAATTTTAATTTAAATCAAAATATTGTAAATAAAGCATCACTTCATCATGAGAACTGTAAGTTGTAGCTATCTATCTGGATGTTAATTTAAAGGATTAGCAATGAATTAACTAAAGTGTTTTTTTAAACATAAACAATTTTAAAGTACTCTAAAATATTCAAAGTAACCTGTAACGGTTTGAGTACGGCTGTAGGAGGGGGAGTGGTTCGCAGTGGCTGCACCGGAACAGCCACAGGAGGTGGCGGTGCTCGCGGCGCTTGAGGGGGAGGACAGCCCAGCTCCGGCGCTTCGTCGCTGCCATCGGCGCATTGGGCCACTCCGTCGCAAGCATTGTACACAGCAATGCATTCCTTCCCATGTCGGCACTCGAACTGATAATGACTGCAGTGGCCTGAAGCATATAACACATCTTCTTATCATATAATTGTTATTCTGGTTGTTGGGTATTGTAGAGATAAAGTACTATGTACCTACCTAGCTAACTGTAAGCGTGACATAACGTTACGACGTCGTACCTATGTGTAACGTACAACAAAGTATTCTATAGCATAGAGTAAGTAAGTAAGTCAATAAAAGTAAGAAAATTAACATCTATACTAATATATAAATTTAAAGTGTCTGTATGTAATATCAAAATAACAGCTTTTTACCAAATTTATGTAGTTTTTTCTTTTATTGTAGTTTTTTATGTAGTTTGTTCCGATTAATTTATGTAGTATATATGTATATGTTACCTTTGCCTACAAGTTACAACATCAAACAATCTGTTCGTCTGTCTGTTTGTTCCGATTAATTTCTAGAACGGTGGGACCGATTTTTACGGGACTTTCATTAGCAGAAAGTTGTTGATCTATGGAGTAACTTTGGCTATTTTTAGGGTTCCGTAGTTTATGACTCGGAACCCTTATATCTTAATGTCCGTCCGTCCGTCCGTCCGGCCTCAAAACGGTTAGTGATAGAAAGATGAAACTGCATGGATATGTGTTTCTATCACGTCGACACAAACATTGAGAGGTTGCTAAGACGATTTTTTTATTTAAGTATTCGTTTGCTAGTTATTTTGTCATTTTTTTGTAAAACAGGACGTCCCCTCCCCTCTAAAAGCTAAACGGGTGGATCCAAAAATCTAAGAAAATTTATGATTGTAGTCAATGTGATGAACTTTAAAGGAAAACTGTAACGGCTTACATAGTTTTGTTAGTTCAGGAGTTATAAAGGCTTGACTTGTAAAATACCCCTGGAAAACTTCGTACAAAAATAACGAAATAATAAGTAAACATAACAATTAATTATCTATTGGACATCGCTTACCATTGTATATGACTATGAAACCCTATTCTATACGTGGCCTGACACGCACTTGCCCGATTTCTTATTCAGACTAGCCTTGCTCCGCGGCGTAACTCACTGTTTACATTTGTGATTTACACGTGATTCAGGTAGTACATAATATTTCTCAAATACTTTTTCAACTGTGAAACTTAGTATGCATGAGGAAATTTTACAAGTTGTTTAGATATTCTAATTGACAAATTGAGGCATTAGCATCAATTGACTATTGGCCATATACATATATACCTATGGCCATAGTAAGCCTAAGGCCTATGCCTATGGCCATACCAAGCTTGTTGTGAAATATGTAGATTGAATCATAGCGGCTATATCCTAGCACATCCAGACAGCCTCAAAATATTTACTCCTGTAACGGAAAGAGATTTTTGTTACGTGTGAGATACACGTCGTGGTCTGTTATGTGGGAGTTGGTAATATTACACATCAGAAGCCTCAATGAACCCTCTCTACTAGCAGACGGCAGTTCAAAGCCCTCAACACTACTTTACTTCTTGTTACCAGTTACGGAGAATACGGCATAGCGTGCGTGTCTCGCTAGTCAGATCGTCTGAGAAGTATAAACAATTCAACAAGTAATTGGTCAGACCGGGTGAGTCACATATCTGTCAAGTAAACATCCTATTGAAGTATCGTAAGTAGGCCGAGATAATAAACAAACTGGTCGTTTAAACCATGGACTGCTGTTACGATTGGAACCACGTGTGAAGTGAGGATCGCGACCGCGAGCGTTGACCCCGGCGCATTCGGCCGCGACACCCGAGGACTGGTGAGTGTGACGCATCAATAACAACCACCGAGCCAGCATCGTGCTACCGCAATCATATTCATTAGTTTGTTGTCCTGACTTCGGTACACCTTTAAATACCTACGCAGCCTAATTGCATTGTGAAAAGAAAGAACAAAATAAGTTTTTCCATGAAATATGGAAAGTTATTTCGAATTGAAATCAGAATACAAAAGAAATGCATTCGGGGTTCCCCAAGGAAGAGAGCTAGGACTAGTAGTTTCACTGTCTTGTTGGGCTAGTGGTCAGCGTATGCGGCTGTTGATCAATAGGTCTTGGGTTCGATTCCCGGGTCGGACCAAATGTTTTTGTGATCCGCAAATATTTGTTTCGGGGTTTGAGTGTTTTTTATGTATAATATGTGTGTATTTACAAAAAAAACATGTTTATGTCTTTATATCAGTTGTCTAGTAACCCATAATACAAATTCCGCTTAGTTTGGGCGCACTATGTAAGATGTAAAAAATATTTTATTATATTTATTATTAATAAGAAGGTATGAAATATTACAAATATCGAATAAATACGGGAAAAGTCAAAAACAAATATATTTGGAATGTTCAAGTAGCGCCCTTTATCTCAGATATTTTTTAACACAGTACCTTATGACCGCTAGAGGGAGCCTCATTTAAGTTCAGTGCTTAAATACGCTTCTAAAGATACCTCATTTAAATATAGATCATTCATCCATACATGCATAGCCTGTCAAAATCATAACCCTCCTTTGTCTTTGTCGTAGACGGATAAAAATTTATTCTATAGTTGAAATGTAGAAGAGGGCGGTATAATAAAGTAAAAAGAAAAAATATTATTTACGTATCACTCACTTGTTTGTCGGCCAATATCCAGGGTTGGAGTAGGTCTGGGCGGCGGCGCTGGTGAGGGCGTCGTCGCTACTGTGGTGCTTGCTGTGCTACTTGTAGCAAGCCTTCGACCAAATAATACGTAAGTATGGAAACAGAATAAAAGCAACAGCGATAATTCGGCTAATCTGGATAGCAGATGGTGGTTCGACTTACCGCAGGTTAGCCAGCTCCTGCTCGTGGTGCGCCAAACGCTCCTGGTCCTGGAGTTCAGCGAGGCGGCGGCTCAGCGCGAGGACGCCGCTGCTGAAGTTGGTGTGCGCCGTGAACTTGCAGCGGAAGTCCTCCGGTGGGCCGCAGTTAAACAAGTAGCAACTGCCGGGACCCTGTGGCACACGCGTCATTGTCGGTATCAAATATAAAACTGTTTCTATGGTTGTACTGAACAATATTTAGTCAATTTCGGCTACTACATATTTAATTATAAATGTTGAGAAGCTTGTACAGGTATACTTATAATATGATTGTAGATGTGACGTAACAAAGTGTCTGTATCATTTTGCTCTAATATCGCCGCTACGCATCTCAGTGAAGTGTGTGGTGTTTTGAGTGTATTATATAGGTTCTATTTCACACTAGCGAGGGCGAGTATCAAGGCTCATGGCTGATAGACGCATGTATAACTAGGACGTACCTATAGGTCACCAGGTCATCAAGATTATGACATCGTCCGTTTTAATAAAATGGCGTCCTTGTAAAGCCTATCAATATTTAGAACGTTTTTATTGTTGTGCTGTACGTTATGTTAAACATTTCATAAAACAATTTAGTAACTGTTTGATCTATATATAACTAGATATTAGTTTTTTTAGAAGAAGAATTACATTTTAGAAAACTTTGAAGGATGCATTATTGAATGATACCGATGTGGAGCTGTATTATATACTAGTTTGTATGAGGTTAAAGCTATAAATTATAATGGACCAAGAGCCCAGAGCCGCCAGACCTACGTCATTAGTGCAAAGCTGAAATTTTCAGGATTATTAGTACAATGTCTTGTTAAGATGTATGTGTACCCATTAGCTTGAAAGCGGGGCCGTTTCTGAGATAGCGCGAAGTACAGATGGATAAAAATCTTACTTACCTACGTTAAAGGTACAAAGCTAGTATTTACATATTTTTTCAAGAATATTATTTAAAATTAAAATTCATTACTGCCAGACACTTTCCGTGGGCCATTACTTCTGCCAGACGTCTTGAAAGTTGTGAAAAAATTAGGTAAACCACGTTATAGTAGCAAACCTAAATTTTATACCATTATCTAACGTACTATTTTAAGACCCTTTGTATGCAGCCGAAGGGCCTATCACCCCCCCAGACATATATTTGTAGTAATTAGGAAGCTGAGGTATATCATCTTTGGTATTATTTCAAGAATATAATTGTAAAATATTAAATGGTTTTTACACGCTTTTTGGATTGGTCATACAAAGGGTCTTAAAATAGTACCTTAGATAATATGTATAAAATTTAGGTTTGCTACTATAACGTAGTTTACCTAATTTTTTCACAACTTTCAAGACGTCTGGCAGAAGTAATGGCCCACGGAAAGTGTCTGGCAGTAATGAATTTTAATTTTAAATAATATTCTTGAAAAAATATGTAAATACTAGCTTTGCACCTTTAACGTAGGTAAGTAATATTTTTATCTATCTGTACTTCGCGCTATCTCAGAAACGGCCCCGCTTTCAAGCTAATGGGTACACATACATCTTAACAAGACATTGTACTAATAATCCTGAAAATTTCAGCTTTGCACTAATGACGTAGGTCTGGCGGCTCTGGGCTCTTGCTCTATAACTATATACATACAGTTGAAAATTCAGTTGTCTTATATGTGTGCGTGTATGTTTGTGTGTGTATGTGTATGTATACATACATACAGATATATAACGTGTAGATGTGTCTATGTTTCCAGTTATCAGCCTAGAGTTGCTGTTATTTTTATTTTTGTTAGCATGTAAGTACATTTGTAACAAGGGTTTTTTAAATTTTTTAATAGAGTGTGTCTCCCCATTACATCATTGCGTTTGGCGAGTATTGGGTGCAAATTAGATTTAACCATTGTTATCTAAATAAAAAAAAAAGACTCGTTTGAAATTGATTTATAAAATTTTCATCATCATCATCAGCCTTTAACAGTCCACTGCTGGACATAGGCCTCTCCTTGAAAAGGAGGTATTGGCCTACTATACCACGCTGGCCAGACGGGTTGGTATAGGGTTGGTTTCAAGTTTTCCTTCTCTTTGCATTGATAATGTCTTGCGTAATTTATCCCTTAGTCGCCTTTTACGACACCCATGTGGGATGAATAGGGGTGGTGACACCCTGTATTCTTAATTCGTCACCACACGGACATATAAAATTTTACCAGCACGCAATTATCGATAACCCGCTGCACCGCGCAGCAGTAACGAAAATGCCATGCACGCGGGTGCATTAAATGGCCGACAAAATGTGTACATCAAGATGGACGACATCGGGCACCGACAATGACGAACTATTAATTTTATGACGTAATGAAACTTCAACGGTATTTTGTTGATATCGACAGCTTTAGATACAAAATTCTACATATGAGTCTAATTGTACAATCAAACAAAGAAAAATAATGTGATCTATAGGTGCTAGTCACACACAAGGAATGTTTTGGGTTAGGCTCGAGAGCCCAGTCCGAGCTCAGAGTGACAAACTTACCTTCTCTTCGTAGACAAAGACATCGCAAGCGTCAGTTTCGCAACAGAGTCGCAGACACTCATGCCTCGCCCCGACGTCGAGCTCCGAGAGATACCGCGCACCCATCTCACGGGACTCCTCGGTGCGGATGATCTTATCCAGCTGCACGTCGAACCGCGCTGCGCACGCCGCCGGGTCCAGCTCCCGGGCCCCGACTACGCCCGCCAGCAGAGCCACCCACCACGCCCAAACGCGAGCACCCATCCTTCACCACCACCCTACAGACCTTCTCGGTTCCTCGCTTACTTGTAGATCTATCTCTGGCACGATTATTTTAATGCAAGGGGTTGGGTCGTCCATGTATGACTTAGTGCGGTTTTACTTCCGCGATGTAGTTGCCGACGCAGATTGGAATTAACTGAAATTTCTCGAACATGCAGCTCGAGCTATAGCGGCGCGATGATGTGGCGAGACAGGCGCGATCGATAATGTCGCACTTGCGCACTTCTCCCTGCGCACCTTGTTCGCTAGATGTGACCACGAACTCACCTATCTATCGAATATCGGTCTTAGTTTCTGCGTAGTCTTAGTGTCCCAGATTGGTCAAGAGACAATTATACATATTATAGTATCACCAATATTGTTTGTTTCGATCTCACAATAAAGGGTATAATATCCTCAGTTGTTATTTGGAATTGGAACAATACAGACAAGCCTACAAAGAAACGCCCATATTGCGATCACTATATAAAGGTCTTTCTACATTGACAAATGATGATTCATCAATTCACTTACACTGTGGTAGTAGTAAGTAATAAATGAAGTTATTAATTTTGTTGATTCAACGGTTTTTTTGGGAATTACTTTAGATAGTAAGTTACAGTGGGGCGCCCAAATAACGTGTCTCGCAGGGAAACTCAGTTCTGCAGCGTATGCTGTCAGCAAAGTCAGACAGCTTACGTGCAGTGCGTGCGATTTACAAACTAGGTGCAAGGGTTCCCTTAGAGAAAAGTTTAAAGAGATAGGCATTATGACAGTTGCATCACAATATATATTTGCAAACATTATGTTTATAAAACAAAATATGCATTTATATCACAGGAATAGTGACGTTCACTCGGTGAACACGAGACATAAGCATAAATTAGTAGGTCAATATCATAGGCTACATAAAACGCATAATTCATTTATGGGTCTTTCCGTGCGATTTTTTAATAGGTTACCAGCTAGTGTTATGAGTCTATCAGTGGAAAAGTTTAAAAATGTAGTCAAAACTTATCTTATACGTAGAGGTTATTATACAGTTAACGAATTTTTAAATGATAAAGAAAAATGGATTTGACTACTTGCTCCTTGTCATTTTATTCTACTCATGTGAATGTTGTTATCACATTGTTTAAGAGCATGATATTACTTCTGTAAGTAAAGATTCTACGTGACGAATAAAGGCCATTCTTCTCTTTCTTTTGATCTTAAAATTAATATTTTATATTTAATCTTTCGTTACCAGTAATTTGGCCAATATTTGAGCACATATAGTTTTTAATTTTGTGTAAGTAGATGCTCCTACTATGTTGTACCCACTGAGGCTGTTGTTTTTTTTTTTAAATTAGCTTATGTTCTAATTTTTAATCACTATAATTTGCATCAGTCCTCTAACATGGTGTATAGTATATTAGTGGCAGCACCTTACCCCCATATCAGGTTTATAAACATTAAAACCATGTAAACATTGGCGATTTGAAAAGAGTGGCCGCGAGTTTTTATTGTCATGTTCTTTTCTCCGGCTTTACCTATTGTTTGCCATCATGGCATAAATGTACATGTAGAATCTTGACCTGTCACAAGAGATGTATTGCATCCTAAGTGAATAAAGAATTTTGAATTTGAATTTTGTGGAGGACCCAATTATGTATTTTTCCACGGACTTTTCTGTTTGCATTTTACAAGTTTATACCTCTATAACTCCTGAACTAACAAAGTTATTAAAGTTTTCCTATAAAGTTCATCACATGGATTATCAATCATCATGATTTTTTCATTTTACGAGCCAGCGGGTTTTAGTTTTAGAGTGGTGACGCCCTATTTTAACAAAAACCAAATGCGATTTAAAGTTGAATAACTCTCGAACATCTAAATCAAAAAACCGTCTGTGCAACTACCTCTCAATGTTTTTATAAGATCTTTCTAATGATACCCCACGCGATGGGTTGGACGCGATTTTTTAGCACTTTGTCGACGTGATAAAACACAACGCCATCTAGTCTCAAATTAAGCAGAGCCTGTATTATGGGCACTAGACAACTGATAAAATTATGTTTTTAGGGTTCCGTAGCCAAATGGAACCCTTATAGATTCGTCAAGTCTGTCTGTCTGTCTGTCTGTCCGTCCGTACTCGTATGTCACAGCCAATTATTTCCGAAACTATAAGAGCTATACTGTTGAAATTTGGTCAGTCGATGTATTGTGTGAACCGCATTAAGATTTTTACATAAAAATAGAAAAAAAGATACATTTTGGGGGTCCCCATACTTGGAACTGAAACTCAAAAATTTTTTTTTCATCAAACCTATACGTGTCTATGGATAGGTGTTCAAAAATGATGTTGAGGTTTCTAATATCATTTTTTTCTAAACTGAATAGATTGCGCGAGAGACACTTCCAAAGTGGAAAAATGTGTGTCCCCCCCCCCTCTAACTTCTAAAATCAGAGAGTGATAAAACTAAAAAAAATATGTGTTGTACATTACCATGGAAACTACCAACGAAAATTGGTTTGAACGAGATCTAGTGAGTAGTTTTTTTTAATACGTCATAAATCGTAACACGCAATTTACCTTTCATCCAATCAATACACTAGTATAAAAACATCGATGAAAGTTACAACGAACTACAAGAACTTTTATACGATGTTACGGAACCCTTCATGGGCGAGTCCGACTCGCACTTGGCTGCTTTTTTTAATACGTCATAAATCGTAACACGCAATTTACCTTTCATCCAGTCAATACACTAGTATAAAAACATCGATGAAAGTTACAACGAACTACAAGAACTTTTATATGATGTTACTTGCTGATACGGAATTCTTCATGGGCGAGTCCGACTCGCACTTGGCCGCTTTATTTCATTTTACTTTTTTATATTGCTTACTTTTTGTTTCTATTATTAGAAGCGCCGATAGCCAAGTGACCTTGTACGATTGGAAACAATCATCGAGGGTAAGCAAGACGGCGTGGTCAGACCTAGATGGGTGACCGTTTGTGGCATGACATGTTGCAGGCGTTGTCGTGCAGTCGGTCCCGGTTGTAATCATATAATAACAGTCGTGAAAATTAGTTGGAGAACTTCGTGCGGATTGAAAACATCCAACCCAACCCGCATTCGTTCAGCGTGGGGACGCATATATTATGTATGTCCCCACGCTGGAGGAGTGCCATATGGGCATGGCCTTAACCCGCTTCTGAGGGGAGACCCGTGCCCAGCAGTGGGATGTTACGGGTTGTTGTTGAAATACTTTAGGCTATTTACAGCACAGTATTCATACCTCGTTAGGGCTGTGCTGCAGGCTACTGACGGGGTCACAGGTGGTGGATAGTGAACGGCTGCGAACAAATAAGCAGTCCCCAACCAAGCAGGGCCCAGAATCGGTTTGCAACCGTCTAGGAGAAGGAAAACTCCAAAATGAAACCCGAAATCGGTGTCTCCGTTAGGCGCAAGTAAGGTCCAACCTGAAATATGCGGCAGTCACCTGCAACCAATTTGGCTCTGCACGTATAGGCTTGCCTTTCCTGCGGAATCAGCCATTGAGCCGAGGGGTGGCGTAGGTTCTGGGGAACCCTGCGCTACTTAAACGCGTCCCAGGCGATGCAACGTCTGTGAAGAGGGCACTTCACCCACGTCAGTGCACTTGCGTGGAAAACAACACGGGAGGCGGCAGTTACCGGCTTTAAGTTCGCACTTAGGGACGTAAGTGCGAGCGCCAGGGGTCGCTTTCGATAGTGGGAGGGTCCATCGTAGACCCAGTGACCGGTTACCGCCCGCCTTAGCTGGGCAGCACCCAGCCAATAAGGTACTGGTCCGCCTCGGTATTGACTGTTCCTTCAGGGTGTGTGGAACAATCGGATTTCTCCTGTCTGTTATATTGCTGCGCATATTACACCCACCACAGGTATCAAAAACAAAAAAAGTAGAGAAGGCGCTTATACTGCCCGGCGTTTTAGGACATGGAATGTCCGGACAATGAGGACAGGCTTCCCGGATGCCAGTGGAAGCTCACAAAGCGCATTTGACCTGCGTAAAACAGCTGTAATCGACAGAGAGCTGACCCGACTAAATGTCTGTATTGCAGCACTTCAGGAAACGAGACTCCCGGATGAGGGTTCTCTGCGTGAGCAAAACTTTACATTCTTTTGGAGGGGCAAGGCAGTAAGTGAGATTCGAGAACATGGGGTAGGGTTCGCGGTGCGTAATGACCTCCTGAGCTCCGTGGAAGGTCCTCGTGGAGTATCTGAACGTATTATGATCCTACGCCTTTTTACCACATGCGGCTTTGTCACTATTGTGTTGGCATATGCACCAACACTCAAATCTTCCGCTGAATCCAAGGACGACTTTTACGGAAAACTATGCCATGAAATGCATAAAATACACGCTGGAGACCGTGTAATAGTTCTGGGTGACATTATCGCCCGCGTGGGTCAGGATAATCTCACTTTGCCCGATTGCCTCGGTTAACGCGGCGTAGGGAAGCTAAATGAAAATGGCCAACGATTGCTGGAGTTCTGTTGTAGATACCAACTGTGCGTAACAAACACTTACTTCAAGGGCAACCTTTTACGTCGTGTCTCCTGGCAGCACCCTCGTTCGGGACATTGGCATCAACTGGACTTTGCCTTAACTAAGAAAAAAGACCTTGGGGAAGTTGTGCACACGAGGTCCTTCCACAGTGCCGATTGTGATACTGATCACTCTCTTGTGATCTGCAAAGTCCGACTCACACGAAGAAAAAATCACTCTAGTAGGACGCCCGGGCGAAAAAAACTGAATCGGTCTAACAATAAACTGAATGCATCAGAGGCTCTTTTTCGTGCTGCGAAATCCAACCTTCAGCGAGTAAGTCGACAGGTTGCAAATGATTTCTGGATCAATCTGTGCGAAAGCATACAAAGCTGTGCAGCTACAGGAAATCTATCTGGTGTATTCGCGGGGATTAAAAGAGCTATTGGACCATTACCAAAAAAAACTGCTCCTTTGCAGGAGATTGATGGATCTATTATCATTGACTGCTGTCAATGATAATAGATCCATCAATCATCCCAAATGGACCGTTGAGTGGAACACTATACTCAGCTTTACTCTCGGCCAGTCAATATTGACCCGGAAGCCGTGGAGGGCATCCCTCTACTGGAAACCTGGAACGAGCTAGATAACCTCCCTACCATAAGCGAACTGCACAAAGCTGTCGTCCTGCAAAAAAATGGTAAAAGTCCAGGTAATGATGGCATTTCTGCTGAACTTCTCAAGATCGAATGCCAGCTCCCGATCCTGCACAACTTCTTAGGAAAGTGTTGGGAACACGAAAATTTTCCCCAAGATATGCGCGAAACATGAGTCTGATTATTAAAATTTTATATTTAAGTCTACCAAATTGACTCTACTCTGCCCGATGGAAAGCATGAGTAGAATCCAGGAGTAGAGGCCACCATGCTCATTGTGAGAGTAGGTAATGTAAATTAGATAGTTCTGCATCATTATCCTGGCCTTCGAAGGCAGGGAGAATGGTGCAGAATGATTGGGCCTCCGGTCTCACACTCACCAACGAAATACGACAGCAAGAATGCTGTCATTATTAGGATGGTCTTCTGTGTGAGGGTAGTACTGCCCCCGGTCGAGCCGGCCCATTCATGCTGAAATCAGCGTGGCTCTACTGCCCATAAAAGTAAATAAAAGCCAACAAAACAAGCTAATTAAGTTACAACTAGAACTACTTAGAAAAGATGAGCTGGGCGATCTGTAAATATTTAAAAAAAACACAGACAGATTTCAAATTATCCTAGCCAGTCTACTTGCTTTTACCCTCGTACACAAGGTCAATGGTTGTTTTGCCAGTTCCCAAACCGCACTCGGCCATCGTGGGAATGAATGACCTTAACCCTCTCTCGAGGAGACCTGTCCCTTGCCAAGTTGCAAACGTTGTTCGCTTTCTATTCTATTGTCTAATATCACGTGACTGAGTGATATTAGCCAATGAAACAAGAGAATAGAGAAATTGAATAGAAAACGATAAACATTTGCAACTCGGCTAGGGGTGCTGTGCCCAGCAGTGCGACAGTATGGGTCGTTGATAATAGAAGTCCAACCTAAATATGGCAGCATTCGTACTGTTGTATGTATTTGGAATTTTCACCAAAAACCTTCTGTTAAAGTTGTGCAGTATATGTGTGTACACAATTTATACTAAATGTGACTGCAAAAGTACAAACAAACGGTAGCTTCGTGAGAAAATGTATTGTTTTAAAAGTAAATGCTACTTTGTGATATCACAAGAATTCGAGGTAACAGTTTACCGCTAGCCCAGTACCATAACTCGTTTAACTATGCGTCACGTCACTATAACGTGGCACACAGGACAAAGTTTAGCCTCACATAACCGTCCTTGTGAAGAAATGACTTTCGTTGGTAAACAGTTAACTTGCCGTGCCTAATAATGATCAATAAATAATGACTAATTAATAGTAGTAATAAACTAATTAAGAGTAATAATAAAAATAGTAAAAATAATGACTAATTGTCCGTGTGGTGACGGATTAAGAATACAAAGTGTCACCACCCCTATTCATTCCATGGGTGTCGTAAGAGGCGACTAAAGGAACAAAATAAGCAGCTAACATCCTGCCAAGAGAAGGAAAACTTGAAACAAACCCTTTACCAACCCGTCTGGCCAGCGTGGTATAGTAGGCCAAAACTTCCTTTCAAAGGAGAGGCCTATGTCCAGCAGTGGACTGTTAAAGGCTGTTGATGAATTAATAGTAATTAGTCATTATTGATAATTAATATCAGTTGTCTCTAGTCTTTGCTGCCACAGCTCTAGTCTGCGCTGGATCTCGGACCCGTCTTCACCGACCAATACAATGTCGTCTGCAAACAACATGCACTAAGGTGCCTCCTCCTGAATAGTAGATATATAAATACAACTGTTCCGTCACTGACTGACTGACAGCGCACAGCCAACACTACTGGATGCAGGAACCAGAAATTTGGCATGTGTGTTCCTTGAGAAACGTAGGCGAGCACTAAGAGAAAGTTTTAAAAATTCCACCCCCAGGGGATAGCGTTGTGTGTAAGATATACAAACATATTTATTTATTGCATTGTCACGCGATATGTACATATGAATGGCAAGTCCAATTAATGTAAGTAAATAACTTGAAATCGATAGTGTTGGCGAGCGAAGCGATTGTGCCACGTGGTTGTTAGCAGCATCCTATAGCACCTTGAGATATGTGAGGTGAGGCAGATGGAAGTCTCAGGGCGCCAGGGCAACACGCACGCGCAGTGGCCGTCGCCGTGCGAGCTGACGGCGGGCGGCGGGCGGCAGGCGGCGGGCGCGGCAGTGAAGGCGCGTCGCCCGCAGCAGCTCCGCCGACCCGCGTCTCCACTCGCGACATCCCACTTGCCACTCGCACCCTCATGTCGCTGTTCTTCAAGTTCAGGAGCGGCGTGAGTACCCTCCCACCACCTAGCTTCAGCTCGCACGACCATCGGAATATCCCTTAGTTATCACAACATGTTCCACTAGAACCTGGCCGTATATTATGAGAACCGAGTTAACGAATCAACTTTCTGATCATTGTGGTTTCGCATTCATCAATACTTGAAATGATTTATGACATTCAAATTATATTGGTGCACAGAAAAACATTATATATAATATACTAGTAGCACATTAGCACATTAGCTCGTATCGTGTTTGTTGATTCTGAAGTTAAAAGTTAACACACGGCACATGTCACTACATGTGTCTAATCTTATATGAGGTTCTTAATACCTCAACACCATCACCTGGTCACTGCTGGAGGGAAAACGAATCGGTTACAATAAGTCGGTGAGCCAAGCGCGGCTTCTTTACTTTTCCACCATCAGTTAAATGGTAACTGTTCAGCCCCTATAGCCAAGTTGCAAAAGTTTTTCGTTTCTTCTTGTTTCATTGGCTAATATTTTGTTTTGATCACGTGACCGAGTGATATTAGCCAATGACACAAGAGAATAGAAAAGGAGAATAGAATAGAAAACGTAAAACGTTAGCAACTTGGCTTGGGGGCCAGGGCCAAGATCGCTTAATACCGATAATGAATACGTTACTTTTACACTTTGTGTTAGTATGTAATTTAACATATCAAATAATAAGATTAAGTAAAATTGTCAGTTTTGGCAGTACTTAACAAACACAAGCCACAATCAAACTCAACTAATCCGAGGATTTTTTAAAAGTTTTGTGTTCTGTTCTTTTGTTTAAAACTTTCCCATGACAAAATCCACACACATTTTTTAAAATTCGTTATTAGTAATAGAAACTAGTTACTTTTCTTTTGTGTATGTATTTCCTTTGTATATGTATTTTGTTCGTTAATTTTAATAAAACAAAATCGAGTTAATGTGGACCGTGTTTACAATTGAAACACGCGATTCTTAAAAATATTATTTTCCAACTTAAACATAAATCGTCTCTTTTGCAGAATAACCTTCGTGTTTCTTAGGTATTATTATATTTCAAACATCTTAAAATATGCATTCTTCTACACATACATGTATTTCTTTATATAAGAGCACAACAATTTGCCAATGTTCAATGCATTAAGCACGCACTGAATAAGAATTGGTACACCGACAAACAAGAAGATCGTCCGCGGACAAAGCGCTTTGTTACAAGTCTGTCTGTGCGTTGAGTGAACCGAGACACGTAGTTCTACATTCATTAAATTGTCAGAGCACTTTACGACAAACAGCGTACGAGATTAAGTCGTAAATCTTCTACGAAATACCATGTCAGACCATGTGTATACTCGTACCTACAGATAAACGGATGCGAGAGGCGACATTACTAGCAATTATACTGTTCTCTGACCTGGGAAAACTCACACTGGGTACAGCTACCTTGTTGTGTTAGCGCGCTTGTCTTGTTGTTGAGAACAAACATACACAATGACTCTCTTGAGCCTTGTGATGGATCGATTCTTGTCTAATCTGAAGGTAAACAAAGTCTTGATATATTTTCTAACGGTTATATTATTCATTGTTAAACAAGTACATGGAGTTTTTAATAAAAAGGTCGAAGCTACCAGCTGCTAGTCTGTGTCCTTTGCATTGTGTATGAAGATTGTTCTTAGATATATGTTTATTGTAGATATTTCTACCAAACAAAGATGATAACAAACTAATCACCTGTAAATTTTACGACATTTTGCACTTACGGTCTAACAACTCTTGACAATATCTCAACTTGACAATATTATTCCTTTCTAAGCAAGTTAATATGACAATCTATTATTTATATAACCCAATAATCCATAAAAGAAATATAGAAGAAACCAAAAGTACAACAATTAGGAGATGATGATATCTGAAGAAACGAGTAAATAAATAAATAACCCACAACACCCACTTTTCCAAACACAATTGACTAACGCGTCATAAATATTTTAGCTCCTTAAACAAGAAAATAAAATAACTTAGTGTTAAACATTGTCATGAAAATCTGAATTTTGTTAGACGTGCTTCAGAGGGCTTATGTGATTTGTTTTAAGACTTTGATTGCGTTGATCATGGTTTATCAAAAAATCGGCCAAGTGCGTGTCAGGCCACGCACAGGAAAGGGTTCCTCAGTCACCTATAATGGTATGTGGATTAAAATCGTATCCAATAGATAATTGTTATGTTTACGTATTAATACGTTAATTTTGTATGACGTTTTCCAAGTGAGCGCATTTTACCATATAAGCCTTTATAACTCCTGAACTAAGAAAGTCATCTAATCGGTTATATGTTCAAAGTTCATTAGATGGACCACCATCACGATTTTTTTCAGATTTTTTGAGCCAGCCGTTTAGCTTTTAGAGGGGGGGGGACGCCCTGTTTTTACAAAAAAGTGCCCTTTAAAGTGAAATATCTCGCAAACGGATACCTAAATCAAAAAATCGTCTAGGAAACCCTTTATTGTTTTTAAAAGACCTATCTAATGATACCCCACAAGATGGGGTAGCCTCGAGAAAAAAAATCATCCCCACTTTACGTGTAGGGGAGGTACCCCAAATAAAATTATATTTCATAATTTTATTGTAGCACTTTGTCGACGTAATTACAACACGTATTCGTGCAAACTTTCATCTTTCTAGCACTTACCGTTTGGACGGTAAGTCGAGGACGGACGGACGGACGGACGGACGGACAGACGGACATGACGAATCTATAAGGGTTCCGAGTTATGAACTTCGGAACCCTAATAAGGGTTCCGAGTTATGAACTTCGGAACCCTAAAAATGACGACGTTTTCATTCATCTTATCTGCAATCACTCATAAAGGCAACGAGTGGGCAATCTTAACTTGGATTAGGAGAAATCGTATCAATATAAATATTTATCTATTATATTATTTATTTAATTCGCGCACATGACTTTGGTTATCTAATTAAATTTATTGAAGTAGTAGATAGCAGTGTTGGTAATGCTTGTTGGCGTAAGTGAACAATCTTGATAGTGCGTCACTCGTTTGATTCTTAAATATTTTCTTGAATGCTGATTTGAGCGAAGTGACCTATGCGGCTCAAACATGGAATACGGTACGCCTAAATACGGTGAAATATTCAGCATCAAATATTTGCTAACACTATTATTTTTTAAACATCATACAGAAGAATAAGAAACACAAACAAAGAATACTTGTATAGACATAATTTCAGCAACTTCCTTTCAAAAAAAAATCCTTCTTTTGATCACAGAAATGACTTAATTATTTATGTCAAAATTTTGTAACTTTGGAGTACCTACGTATCATCTTTCAAATTATAGTAGTAGTTCGGTCAACCTGTCTTGTCAGCGTGGGCAAATGAATATCATCCGCCTCGTAAATCGCGGATCACTTAATGCTTTCTTGAAGGCCTCGGACTCATCAAGCCATAAATGTTGGTACGAATCTTTAAGGATGTACATAACGCGTGATTTCAATGCCAAGTGAATTCATTAAGAACAAAAATTAAAGGTAATAAATCTACACGTGATTTCAGTTTTCTAAGACAGAATGCACTATATTTGATTGTCTTGTTGGTCCAGTGATGCTGATGCGGGTTCGATTCTTGAGTCGGTCCAAATGTTTGTGTGATCAGCAAATACATATTCGTTTCGGAGTTTGGGTTTTTTCTATCTAAGTATAATATTATAGTATTTACAAAAAAAATTACAAAGTATGTTTATGGATTTATATCAATTGTCTAGTACCCATACAAGTTCTGTTTATTTTGGGACTAGATGTGTGTCAGAAGATCCGAAATATTTATTATTATAATTATTTTATAACTATTACTTTGAAGTATGAACGTCAGTCTCGCCTCTTAGCGCATTTTAGTGCTTCATAATGAATGTTCATTACTTGCATATTTGGTACTCGCTTTGGTTGAGCATTTATGGAACTCCTTAGATGCACAATTGAGATGGCTAAAAATATTTGTAAGGAAGTGACAATTTCAATATAACTGAATAGTTAGTTTTTGAATTATTGTTGAATAACAGTAATTCTCCAATTTATTGCAAACCAAAACGCAACCCATTAAGTATGTACTTACAATGATTTTCGTAGCTAGCTTTTGAGGGCGGCTCCGTCCGCCATGTCGGTAAATAGCCTGTGTGTTATTCCGATATGTAAACTATATTATTGTGAAGTTTCATTAAAATCCATTCAGTAGTTTTTGCGTGAAAGATCAATAAAAATACATTCATACGTATTCAAAAACTTTCGCGTTTATAATATCAGTAGGATTTATTTGTGTTTTGGTAAATTAACATAGAGTTAATCCATAAGGCATTGGAATTTGTTGTCAATAGTTTAAGGTCGCGACTCAAAACATTTCAAGTTCTTATGAGACTCCGCAAGGTACAGATCACTATCAGCTGAGCGGGCCAGTCCGCACTTGTGTCGCGCGTTTCCGCGCCGCCCCCACACACCGGCGTGGCCTAGCGCGTAGTCGCGCGCAGTCCGTACTCGCGCGGTTCCTTGCGTGCACGTCTCTCTGTGTTCCGTTCCGCGAACTCATAGTGTGGTGTCGGTAGTGAATGAGCTGTGCTGGTGATCGGTGCTCGGTGCCTGGTGGTCGGCAGAGCGCCCCTGCGGTGCATCCAGCAGAGTCGACGGCGGCGCGCAGCGAGTCGGGAGCACGGTCTAAACCGGGGGCAGTGACCGCCGCAGAGATCTCGGTACGGGCTCTGAGATGATTGCTAGCGTAACACACTGGCGCGTAACGTACTCCTCGCTGTTGTTTTAGTCTTATAAAAACCGACTAGCGGTGATTTCGTTCAGATACAACTTAAACAGAGTTGCCGGAGGTTGCAACGGTCGCCGGAGTCCGGTCACCGTTGAGGTGTCTCTTGTGTAGGGAAAGGCTATTTCGGTAGCTGTGTCATAGAAGCTACCGAGAATAACGAATTTGTTTAGAATCAAGTAATTATAGCGTTGCGATCACACCCGTGACGTCCGTTTGGCTTCGACCAACAAGTAGGTCTTAGGTAAAAGTCCAGACCTTCTGTTGTCGATCATACAAACTGCACCTAGCGGTGCCGGTACCGATTGCTCGCATGTTCGTTTGTGTTGCGACACGTCCGTTCAATAATTTTCTATTAGCCACATAAATAAAGTAGAGCCCGTTTGATTTAAACTTAGCAAGTTATTCACTCGCACATATTTCGTGTGTAGGTGTAGGTACATATCTGTGCTACTTATTAAAAATATGAAGTGGTTGCCGCCGAACAGTGATTCACCGATACCCGTTATATGAAGGTATATTATATTTTAATATTGAGCACTCGAGCAGTTATCTATCATAGCTGGAGCATCACAATGAATGTGGTTGCATCGTCAGGTTGGTGCTGGGCCGCCTCCGGTGATAGGCGCACGTAATAAACCAATTAGAGGATACGGCTCGTACTACTAATCTGATTAAACAAGTTTGGCCTCCACCGCCGGCGGACACAACACTCGACACCCTAAATTATTGCATTATTCAACTTCTGATATTGTACAACAGACGCATAGTGACGTCGTATTATACGTAACTCAGTCCTAGCCAGCGGCCACCGGCAGCTAATTATTGTTGTTGATAATGTTGTGTTATCATGGACCACACGATGTCAGTAACATCACTAAATAGTTAAAGATGCTAAAAATAAAACAAGGACACTTTGTGGCTACAGCATGCTTAAGATAAGGTTAAACCTCAGCAGAACGTGAACGGTCGGAAACAATATTGTTCACCTTAAATAAGAATGTTTAGTTTTCTGTGGATTGATTTTAAAGAAATTACCTAATAAATAATGATCGTGATGGTCGCGGTTAGTGAATCCATCTTCAGACCCACACACATACAAAGAGCTTGAAAGACCATTGGCGAAAACTTGAATTTTCTTATTCGAACTTATTGATGAATGTGTACAACGTTGATTGTTCCTTTCTACCGAGTGTGGATACCGAAGGTCGGAAAGATCGATCGATAGGTAGGTATGTTAGCTCTGGGAAAGAGTGGATCTCCAAAATTTATAGTAGGTAGGTAGGTATGCCTGCCAGATATAACGGAAGCGATGAACACAAAAGAAGGTCGAGTAGTTTAGATAATGACATGCGAAAAGAGGACAGTCCTTGATTTTAGTGAAGACCCCTAAGCTTCAAATGTTCCGCGTGCACGTGGCCGCGTCATGGATGCTCAATATAATTTTGTACAATATCAGTAAAAGTAGTTTCTACTAATAATTATATCTACTTACAGTCATTTTGATGATCTCGCCTCTCATAACAAATATTGCGTAGTCTTGCAGGCAAATTATCTTTATCAATTTATCAACAGCTTATAAAAGATTTTTTATGACGATACTGAGAAAAATAACATTAATTACAATTAGATGTTAAGATAGCTGAGGGCTTGCCACTGTTCCATTAAAGAGCAGAGGTAGGCAACTATAGCGATGATAACGTGTTTATTCTTCAGAATTCGAACTAGCTTTTGTACGGGGTCCGGATCTATTAATTCACATTGTCAAGAATGGAACTCTCGTGAACCAATTCTGGCAGACGTGTTGTAAATTTCTCTCGATGAGAACTAAATGTAACACTGTACAAACAATGAGTTTAGACAAAACCTCCAACACCTTTGAACATAAGTACTTAACTACTAACTACTAGGTACGTAGTTTATATTTTCTAGTTTTATATTGTCTACTGGTACTTTCATCTGTCTAGCCTATATTTGTCTCAAGTTACTACTACTGCTAGTTCATCCGGTTTTACCTGAATATCGGACCTCCGCAACCCTGAGGGCAAACTGTATTCGGTGGTTGAACAGGTTTGTCAGTATATTTGAGAACACTGACTTCCCAATAACGATTTCCGTAAATGTTCATGACAACCGAGAAGGTCTGGAATGCTCTCCGAGGCACGGGCGTGAAACACCGTCAGCTTCCTTACTCCTGCTTGCTATTAAGAAATTGTTGGAGATTAACATTCAAGGAGATCCCTGGGTCCCAAACGTACCTCGGGTCACCTACGGTTTGCTAAGCGGTCCTCTTCTGTGCGGGAGCCGCGATGTTCCCACTTTATCAAACAAAGGGAGCGTGCACTTTGTAGTGTCTGTTACTGCTAGGCTGGTGACAGGCCTACCTTACCCTCCAGCCTACACAATCCTCCAGAAAATGTTATATAATACATAAATGTACAATTTGATATATAACATTGCATGAAACTCTCCGATAGTACATAATACTAATACAAGTAGGTTCTTATTTTCAGTTCTACAAAATGTGTACAGTAATGTGACTTTCATATAAGTAGAAATCTAGAAATATGTTGATAATAATAGATAATTGTTATGTTTACTTACTATTTCTTTATTTTTTTACGAAGTTTTCCAAGTCAGCGCATTTTACAAGGTATGCCTAGGCCCCTATAACTCCTGAAAAAAAAGTTATCAAAACCCGCTACAGTTTTCCTTGAAAGCTCAATATATGGACTACTACCATGAATATTTTCAGATTTTGTGAGCCAACCGTATAGCTTTTAGGGCTGGGAGGAGGAGTTACGCCCTGTTTTACAAAAAAAATTCTCTTTAAAGTTGAATAACTCGCAAACGCATAAATTGAAAAATGGTTTTAGCAACTTCGCAATGTTTTTAATTTTTAAATGTGATTACATCACATATTCATGCAAAGTTTCATCTTTCTAGCACTAACCGTTTGGGCAGTAGGTCGAGGACGGCCGGACATGACGAATCTTTACGAATAAGGGTTCCGAGTCATAAACTCCTTTAATAGGAATATACATAATGTGTCGCTGTTTAGGGGACTTAACAAACGTACATGAAACAGACACAAATAACACCTAGACTTAGAACAACAATTTGTGAATCATTTTGTGTAATCCCTTAAATTATTTGAACCTAAAACACTTTGTACCTACTGCACCCAAAGCTCCAGTAAACAAGCCGTGCAATCCATTAAAGTGGCATGAATTTAAAAGTTTTTCTTGGGATGTGGATGACTTCCGAAGGCCAATGTAAACGCCATATAAATATTTTATGTAATACCTACGTCATGTTGCGGTAGCGGCTGTCAGTCGAAAATCCTTCTCATGTTGTTGTTAATAACAATAATAACAAAACAAACACGCAGTTGACGCAGCAGTGCTCGTGTGCGACACTCCGCCATAGAATGTCGACATCGCGTGCGCCCAAAACTGAATATTCTGAGTAATGTAATCTCTTATAATCGAATGTGATAATTCTAAATCTGTGCAGACTCATATCTCATACATTTCGTCATCAATCATTTCCATTAAGTATAATATATTTGTTTGGTTATCTCGATACTTCTCGAGACTATTTCTTCATTGATTTTAAATTACAGTAAATCTGTATTCATATTACGATAGTTGTTTGTGTCTTAAGAAAAGTAATGCAATATTTTATACATAATCTTTAATCGCGAATTAATATTTCGTTCAAAAGTGCTCGATTTGAAGAAGTTTGAATCGGATTCTACTCCGTTAATTGCGGAAAATCTCACTGAAATGTCAGCATTGATCATCATTACCTCCCACGGTTCACTGCTGAACATAGACCTCGCCTCTCTTTAAAAAACTCCATGTGTGCAAGGATTAAACAGGTAATGATATAGGCTTTTTATAGGTAAAAAACATATTTAGGTTTTATATAACACACACGTAGCACCTCCTTGATAAAACCGATAAATTGTTAACACGCAGCCACAAAGATAATGACTTATATCTTGATAATTGATTGATACATAAAAAGTGAACAGAGCGTCTGACGGGCTAGACCAGTGCCTACTCGTAGGTAAACAGTCCCATTTGTGCGCCAATAATCCTGGGACATGTTCAAGTAATGGCGGTGTCACGTCCCACCGATATTGCTCTCCATTTGTACTTATATCTCTCGTTACTCCGAATATTAGTGACCTTCGTCGCCTTTTACGAGCTCTGTCTTAGTGATCCTAGACTTAGAGCGAAGCCTGGCATTGACTTGGAAAATAAGGAGGCTGACAATGATGTCATCTGACATCTCGAAGGCGACTGACCCATAATATTTTTTTCGGATTATCTTTGTAGTTGGACTTATTGTCATTAGATTAGGATTTAAGGATGGATAAACCACAGGATATCTTTATGTAAAAGCGTGCAGTGTAGGAATACACGTCATTATAATTGAACAAGAAGGCGATTACCTTTTGTATTAAAGATAATTATTTTTGGTTGTGGTAGGAGATCTAGCGGAGCGGCTAATGTGTTAACGCAACGCTGAACAACTGGTGCTCAAGACGGTTTTGGTACATGGTTTTAACGCTTTTGTCTGCTCTCCAATTGGATGTACACATTTGGAACATTCGCTTTTTATTTCCGTAACCAAGTAGTAAGAAACATTGGACTTGCAACTAATTTGTAAGAATTTTTTCTAAGCATCCCACATAGACGGGGAGTAGAATAAAGTCCTCGAGCGGCACATATTTATTTCAATCTAATATCCTCCTCCTCGCGTCGTTATCCTCATTACTGAGGGTCGTGATTCCCTTGTTGTGGAATAATATTTTCGCGAACAGTTGCTTGCCACCTGTTCCTCTTCTTGGCCGAATGAAGAGCATTGTGCAGATTGGTGTCTGAGGCCGACCGGATCTGGTCAGTCCATCTGATAGGACCACGTCCTCTTGGTCTTTCGCCGTCCACCTTTCCGGTGACCATGAGATTGTTCCTTTCCTGGCGATGTGACCAAAGAAATCAAGCAACCTTTGCAGGTAGATGGTAGAGAGTCGGGTCTTTATATTCAGGTCGTGTAAAATTGACGCATTCGTGAAGAATGCCGTCCGTCAGAAGCATTCGTCTCCAGCACCGCATCTCAATAGCATCACTGCGGTCGCGATGAGCTTTCTTTAAGTTCCATGTCTCAGTCTCGTTGCTGAATATGGAGAATATCAAGGTCTTCACTAATTTTTAATTCATTTTTACTGGAAATGTTTCGATCTCTCCATATTCCTTGCAGTTGACCCATTGCAAATGACCAATAGCATTTTTTGACATTCCATTGCACCCGTGAGGTTCAATTTATTGCTACGATCAACCACCATGAGCTTGCATAAAATTTCATCATCAATACGGTGTTTTTATAATATTCTCTAATAAACTTAGGAAGTTACTCAATGAATATTCGACCTATATTTTAACACACTAAGTTCTGTTTTGTTAAAGTTCACACCTCAAGAAATCTTTATAAAACTGAAAGTAAATGTATTTAAAACAAAATGGTGAGAGTTCCATAATTACACGGTTTGTGGTTTCGGTTTGATTTCCTTTCTCTGTTTAGAATAGTCTCGATAGAGACTTAAACAATTAATCATATTCAAAGCTAATACAGATTTTTTTAACTTGCTTGTTATATTTGCTTATTACTGTATAGCAAAAGCAGAGTTAATAGTAGCTACCCAAAGCTTTTAATCTTAAGAAGAGTACCTAGAACTATTGTAACAATTGACAAGATCTACATTTTTATAAGCGAGAACCTACCTATGTCTATTTCACAGTCTTCATGGATTAAACACACTCGAAGTAACATCCACATAATATGTATATTATATGTAAATACAGACCGCACCGTACAGTTTACAAATGGAAGGACATGCCCACCTAGTGTCTGTTCAAAAGTTACATTGCCTAATGTCGCAGTGAGTTGATGACGCAATTGGGATGGTCCTACATTGATATGGCACGGCGACCGGCGTTAAGATTCGCATTGGACCCTGTAGGTAGCTGTTCAAAGTTGGTCGGTACGAAGTTCGCCGGGTCAGTAGTTAAACATATGTTGTATGTTTATCACAGTTCTTTGTAGAATCAGTAGCGATCGAGCGAGTCGGATGTGCGGTGGTGCAGACTGCAGAGTGCAGACGTACAACCACTCGTAAATAAGTGATACGCTTGCCTAGCTATCGGTAGGTTTATGCAAACCAATAGCGTATGTAGCAATATATAGCGACTCCTTAATTGAAGCCACTTCGATGTTACGTCGCACACTCATTACCTCAATTATCCTTCGAGATACGGGGCACGCGTACACAACAATTATGATGTGTAACATAATGTACCAACTGCATTACCGGCACCACATTAGCGTCATACGTCATACGTATACCCACGGATCGCATTGCAAGAACAACAGGCAAGCTTTAAATGCTATTATTGAATCTCAGAATTTTACACTTAATTGTAAAACAATCTATTGATATTTCTTAACTCAATATTAAATATCAAATTTAATGATAGATAAGAATGCGATGGCCTCGAACAGGATATTATTCAATCTAAATTACAATAACAAGGAAGATGTTTTTAACAACTCAAGTGGAAGACAATGGTGGGCACTGCGGAACTGTGGACAGTAGCGTATCGCGAACATCCACAACAGTTTTATATAGATAGGTAATAAGCATAACAACGCTTTTCACAACATTATAACACAATCTTCGATAATTGAATGCCATTAACATGAATTCGCAGATACATGTGATTCGCAGATACATGTGATTCGCTGTCACGTTTATTTGCATCAAAAATTATGTATTGCGATATCACAAAGTTCTATTAATTCTCAGACTGATAACTCTACCCAGTACTTACGTGCATACCTTTATACGTGGATGGGTTGCTACTTGCTTAGGGTTATTGTTATAACGTAACTAAAGTCACGCTCCGCCACAGTTCGTACTCATATCTAGTAGCGGCGCGATCGCGTTAAATACATGCATTACTTTGAACAAGTAGGAAGGTTACTTGGGAAAAAGCGTCTTATTACGAATGCTGACAGGCTGACTTGAATATGAAGTGCGCACATTCTCGCGAATTTAAAACTTGTGCCAACAACAACAGTGAGTCAGAGACTCGCACGGTTCCAGGACCTACCTATGAGCAATACTATTTTTAGGTATAGGTTTTGTTGTGTGTATTTTGCGTCATAAATTTCAGCATGTCCAGAGCCATTGCAGGATTGATGAGAGGTCTACAGGTGGACTCACAAGTGCTTAAACAGAGGTAAATCGACTGTCATGTGTGTATTTAGCTCTATATGCACTTAAACAAGCGAGATAACCACCAGGTGACTAACATCAATATATTTAATAACTTGAAAGAAATGCAATCATCATGAACAGCCTTCAACAGTCCACTGCTGGACATAGGCCTCTTCTTAGAAAGGAGGTTTTGGCCTACTATTATTGAATAAATAGTAATGAATATGAATTAGGCTAGCCTATTAGCACACCTAGATTATTTCTAACGACGTTTGCCCAAAGCGAGGACGGTTGGATTTTTAACTTCTATCAGTGAAAACTTCCTATGTTAGTTACCTTTATTTGATTCTCATTGAATTTTTGATGTTGTATACGGGGACAACATCAAAAAGAGTGGGGGACACTGTTATAATTGTGTTCAAACTCATCTCATCACTGCGCCGCTATTAAATATGTAATATGATGCGAACCCGGTTGTCCCGATTAGTATTGCGTCACAAAGCTCATAATTTAGGCGTCCGGTACCTGTATAGGCACGATATATTTTAGTCGCACCATTCGATATCACAATATCAGCCGCTGGAGCAACTCTATTTTGGTACTGGAAGATGCGGCTATGAACGAAATTGTAAAAGTTACAAATGACTTGTGAAATTGTTCGCTAATTAGCGAATGTGTGGACCTCGTTACATGCCTTCCCTCCTCAAGGTTCGGGTATCGTTAGTATCGCATAAAATGGCGCAAAATGACTGCGACCAGGGTCAACGATCTTGGATCATTTGACGGCGAGCCTCCAGCGGCGCCGCGGCGCACACTAGCTCTTTCGATTGTATGTACTATTATTTTACTCACTGGGGATCCTGTTTTCTGTATAATTTGTTGACTATTTTAAGCCTTTTGTGGCTCCAGCGGCTGACGTAAGTCTAACGGCGAAATTGCCACCTCCAACATTTCGAAGTTCTTTTATCAACATATTTATACCTAAGTAAATATACCTACTCAAGAATTGTAAAGATAAGAGTGCTACACGTTAGTATTAGATGTACACAAGATACAAAAATAGTTTAGTCTTGCGAGCATCTTGCATTTACTGTGACTGAATTTTTACGAAAATTGAAATGAAATAAATATTACATAAACAAAATAACAAGCTTTAAAATCGTAAATATTTAAAAAAAGGGTCGCATTGTTTATTGATGCTCGGTCGTAACCAGCTGAGCAAACTGAAGATACCTAGACATAGGGCTACGGCTGTTGGGTGATTATTGAACATACTACCTTCTCATCTTCCGAGCCTTATTCCCAAGTTTATTTGGAATTTCAGTTTTGCCACGGAGCGACTGGCATCGGACCACCGCAACCCTAAGGGAGAACTGAAATTCGAAGATTGAACTAGTTGTCAGTATATTTGAGGGCACTGACTTCCCAATAACGATTGCCATAGATGTTCATGACAACCGGGACCGACGGCTTTACGTGCTCTCCGAGGCACGGGTGTGAATCACCGCCAAACTTCCAAAGTCTGGGCTGTTATCAGGAATTTCCTAAGAAAAACCCAAAAACACTTTTTTGGCCCGACCCGGGATTTGAACCCGGGACCTCTTGATTAGCAGTCGCATACGGAAACCACTAGACCAACGAGTAACGAGTATTATGTGATGAGTTTTAAAATGATAGTACGAGTTTTGAACATACTACCTTCTATATATTTAAAAAAATAATCAATGTGTGCTCAATGACACAGTGGTGGCGCGCAAGTCCCTATTTCTCTCATATATCAGATATGGAGAAAAATATACTAACTTCAAAAAAAAAATTATAGAACATCTTGAGTCTGGACTGAGGTGGGTCTGATCTCGCCAGAGTTTAGCTTCTGATTGAATTGCTATTTTAGATTCTTTGTGACTCTTTCAACTAGTGGCTTTCTTCTTTATTAATATTATATTCTCTTAATTTAATTTTAATTTAGATGGTACTTATAATTATCCTTTGTTAGCTGTGATTACCTATAACTGAATGAGCACAGGGCATGTATTTTGTTTTCTTTATATTCCTATTTGATGTGTGTATCATTTGTTGGTGATCCGAAAAAAAATAAAAATAGTGGACCGCCTCACAACACCGGGAACGATGGGATGAATGAAGCTCCGCATAACTACTCATGATTACATTTCGTCTGTCAATGATTGCTATAACTTGCTAAGTTACAGATTTGACAAAGTCTTGACAAAGACTAGATACAGGTAGAGGGTCAAATGACGCGTTGAAGTCACATCACACTGTGCGCTGGCGGCCAGTGGCCCAGTGATGTAATGTCCCACACACTCGCGCACTTGCCCGCGCTGTTTATAGTGGACGTTGAACTTATTTGATTGTTTAACTTCTAAACAAGAGAAGATCGCTACCGTACAGAACTATTGTTTAATAGCGCATCCTGGCGTTGCCTGTGTTATCTGCTTAAAACGTAAAGTGGTTCAATGAAGTCACATCTGAAGGACCCTACTGAATATTTCATATTTCTTATTGTTGCTGAATTCATACTATAACTCCCCTCCCCATCTATCTACTCAAATAAATACAGCTAATGTGCCTGTTTGTAGTTTTAAATTAACAATATTTTTGGTAAATGCATATGAAAGTATACATATTGTATACGGTAAGAACTAACATCAAAAACTTTTTTTTTGTTTGCCTGTCAGTCTGTTTGTCAGGACTAATCTCTGGAACGACCTGAATCTTTTTTGAGGGGACTGGCAGGTAGCTGATCAAATGAACTTAGACAAATTATATTTTAGATTAAGTTCGCAATATATAGAGAAACCACGAATATTCGGCAACTATCAGAAATGTACACCTTCACAGAAGTCGCACTTCATTACTTGTTGTCGGCCTCCTTCCCGACCATCAATAATGTACGCGCCCCTCTAGCACACGAACAATACAACTGATTAATCACGGCTCAACGCAAAGGAAACATTGATTGTAATTAAATCGTGAAAAGACATCGCATAGAGTAAATATATATTAATATACCTTCATATTATATTCACCTGTGTTCCACCCGTGTTCAGCCGTGCTTTGTTCTTGATGGATCACGTCTCACGACATGTGATGGTGAGCAATATTGTTAAACTAAAACACAGCGAGTTCCTCGAGCCGTCCAGTTCAACAGATACACATCACAACTCATCTCATACAAACCTCAAACTACTAACACATGGTTCGCTCCAATTATTTTATTTAAAATGTATTTAGATGACGTCGAGGACGGTTTTCGTTAAGGAATTTATTAACGGCCGTTTCAGCTACTTCTTAAAATAGTTGGCCATGTCGATTTAATTCTTGACAACGTGCTCACACTTTTACTGTAGAGCTCAGCCAGTGTAGCTGGGGGGGAGGGGGGGGCAGACTCACAGGGGTGAGTGGTGAGCCGGCGGGCGTCGCGTCCCGAGACTCCTTTGTTCCTGTAAAGCTTTTCACAGTGAGTGCACAGTATGCATGTTTGACGAGGACCTCGCCTGGGCCGTTGTGCCGCCGAGCAGTGAACTCATGGCGAGACGCACAGCTCTTTGTCAGCCCAACACACCGCAACTCTGTTATTATTGTATGTCACGTTGCATTAATAACTGTTGTTGTATTTGTATAGTCAGCGAAGTCTACAATACTGTTGGTTCTGGTTAGTTCACTCAACTCGAACACATTTAAGTATTGTTAAGTTTTCTTAAGCCGGATAAGCTATTCCATTTAGGTCTGTATTTGTTGGGGGTTTATGATACATCTTTGTTTGTTTCAGCATTCCACAAACAGTCAAAAAGTAGTAGATAATTTTAACAAAAAGGAACCGACTTCAATGAAAAACTATTCCGAGTACCCAAATCGCGACATTGTGCCTATGATATTTGAGGAGTTCCCTCGATTTCCTTGGGATCCCATGATCAGATCCCGATATGGTGACAATGGGACCACCTGTAAGCTACGCCCATTCCAATGCAAAAATAATTTTTGAAATCGGTTCATAAACGACGAAAGTATCGCTGAACATACATAAAAAAAAAAAAAAAAAAAAAAAAAGATTCCGACGAATTGATTACCTCCTCCTTTTTTTTGAAGTCGGTTAAAAATAGGTTTTAGAAGTTTCGTTTTGTCAAATAGCCGTGGATAGTCAAATATAGGAAATCCGTTCGATCCGAACACAAAGATAAGCTAAGCTGGTGAAGATAGTTTCGCCGAGTTACTACAACCGACTCTGCAATAAAATATAGTGATTATAGCAGAGTACTATAGGCAAAGGGCGCGAACAGGGTTTAAGCATCGCAGCGGGTCTGCACCTCGCGCCTCGAGTTGAGCCCGCGTGGCGCGTAGTCCCGGCTCGGATTCTCGGATCGATGGCGTGCCTCCCGCCCGCGGCCCGTGTCAGTGCCCGGGGTAGGGCCGGCCGTCCCTGACACGAGGTCGCTGCATTTCACACTTACACACCTTGGCCTACACCTACATCTCAAAACGCTTTAGACTTCAATCTAAACATTTCGAATTGCGAATAGAACCTTTGATTATGTGCTTTATTTATGTTTGTACTTATGTATATAATATTATGTATGCACAGCGTAATGTTAGCTACTTGTTTGTTGACTGAATGTTTGTCCACAAATCCACGCCGCCGCGCCGCGTACCGAACAAACGCTGAACCTCGGAATAACTATCCTGAATCGTGATAAACAAATTCTCGCGCCGATTAGCATACACAGTATATACAAAACTCCAACATCAATCGTATGCAGTGGCCGCCAGGCGCGATCAACTCGCCTGATCGGAGCATCCTCCCTTTGTATTGGAGGGACACGACATTCTTTCCCTCCACAAGCTATATTTGAAGACTACCTAAGTCATAGTGTGGGTCACCATGCTGCATGCTGCTTTCGCAATAAGGTTGGTGACCCCTACCTTTGAATTCTACTCATGCTTCCTATGGTCGCTTTGGTAGGACGAATATAATATATTGGCCGATTTTTTATATATTATATAAAAAATCGGCCAAGTGCGTGTCAGGCAACGCACAGGAAAGGGTTCCTCAGTCACCCATAATGGTACGTGGATTTAAAATCGTATCCAATTGATCATTGATATATTACGTATAAATGCGTCAATTTTGTATGGCGTTTTCCAAGTGAGCGCTTTTTACAAGTTAAGCGTCTATAACTCCTGAACTAATAAAGTCATATAATCCGTTATAGTTTTCCTTCAAAGTTCTTTATATGGAGTACCATCAGGATTTTTTCCAGATTTTTTTAGCTAGCCGTTTAGCTTTTAGATAGGGGGGACGCCCTGTTTTTACAAAAAAGTGCCCTTTAAAGTGGAATATCACGATAACAGATATACCTGAATCAAAAAATCGTCTAAGAAACCCTTTATTGTTTTTAAAAGCCCTATCTAATTATACAATACTAATATCTAATTATAATTATACATAATAAATAATAATATCTAATTATCTTTATCACACGATGGGGTAGCCGCGAGAAAAAAGATCATCATAGGGGAGGTACCCCAAATAAAATTATTTTTCATAATTTTATTGTAGCACTTTGTCGACGTAATTACAACACATATTCATGCAAAGTTTCATCTTTCTAGCACTTACCGTTTGGACAGTAAGTCGAGGACGGACATGACGAATCTATAAGGGTTCAGAGATAAACTTCGGAACCCTAAAAAGATCGAATTTAGTTTAAAAAAAATATCTAAGGAACAATACCAAACAGTTTTGTGTACCTACTATATAACAGTGTTATTGCAATTTTCGAGCATCATCACATCACAGAATACATAATAGTGGTATCATACAATCACATACGTTAACAAGTACCTACATAATAGTGGTATCATACAATCACATATGTTAACAAGTACCTACATAATAGTGGTATCATACAATCACATACGTTAACAAGTACCTACATAATAGTGGTATCATACAATCACATATGTTAACAAGTACCTACATAATAGTGGTATCATACAATCACATACGTTAACAAGTACCTACATAATAGTGGTATCATACAATCACATATGTTAACAAGTACCTACATAATAGTGGTATCATACAATCACATACGTTAACAAGTACCTACATAATAGTGGTATCATACAATCACATATGTTAACAAGTACCTACATAATAGTGGTATCATACAATCACATACGTTAACAAGTACCTACATAATAGTGGTATCATACAATCACATATGTTAACAAGTACCTACATAATAGTGGTATCATACAATCACATACGTTAACAAGTACCTACATAATAGTGGTATCATACAATCACATATGTTAACAAGTACCTACATAATAGTGGTATCATACAATCACATACGTTAACAAGTACCTACGAGTACATAATAATTAGCCGATATCGGTGAAATACTCGTAGATAATGTGAATTGTGATAATGTGTTTAATTTACTTTGTCGAAAAATACCTTAAAATATAAGTAGGACGTTTATTCATTTGAAAAGAAATTATTTATATTGATATATATTTCGGACAACTTATACACAACGTAATGCAGTCCCAAACTAAGCAGAGCTTGTGTTATGCTTTTTTTAAAAGACAGCTCCCGCATTAGGAACATAAATTCCTGTGTTGCGGGGGACTTTACAAACATACATGAAACGGACACAAAGAACACCCAGACTCAGTACAATAAATTGTGAATCACACAAAGTGTTATCTCACGTGGGATTTGAACCCACGACACTTGGCGCAGTAGGAAGCGGCGTGGCGACCGCTTAAGCCACTAGGCCAACCGTGCAGTTATGGGTACTAACTAGACAACTGATATAAATATATAAACATACTTTTTTTTTGTAAATACATACATATTATACATAGAAAACACCCAGACTCCGAAACAAAAATTTGTGGATCCCACTGATAATATTTTGACCGACCCGGGAATCGAACCCGAGACCTAGTGATCAGAAGCCGCATACGCTAACCACGGAGTATCCCGCGGTTATTGTTGTCAATCACTGGTAACACCGACGAGAGAAACAAGACTCAAAATAATTGGCCAAGTGCTTGTCACGCCACGCATAGAATACTGCCTCGATGACGCAGTGGTTGGCGTATGCGACCGCTGATCAAAAGGTCTCGGGTTCGATTCCCGGGTCGGACAAATTGTTTGTGTGATCCGCAAATATTTGTTTCGGAGTTTGGGTGTTTTCTATGTATAATATGTATGTATTTACAAAAAAAAAGTATGTTTATGTATTTATATCAGTTGTCTTAGTACCCATAATACAAGCCCTGCTTAGTTTGGGACTAGATGGCGTTGTGTATAAGATGTCCGAAATATTTATTTATTTATTATTATTATAGAATAGGGTTCCGTAGTCAGCTATAATTTGTAGGTGGATTTAAAAGCGAGTGGAATAGAAAATTGTTATGTCTACTAATTATTTCTTTATTATTGTACGAAGTTTTCCAAGTGAGTGTATTTTGTAAGTTAGGCCAATATAACTTATGAAATACAAAAGTTATCTAAGCCGCTACAGTTTTCCTTTAAAGTTCAATATACCAGATTTTTTGATTTACCGTCTAGCATTTAGAGGGGGGAACGTGTTTTAAAACAGCCTGAGACACTACTTATGACATCAGCTAACTGCTAATAATAATATAATATATCAGCTACATCTAAGATATCGCTTATCACCAAGTCGCAACATCTTTAATAACATCCCCGTACTACGATTTGAACTGTTCCGTTTGACACACACCAGCCGGCCGTAAAGTTTGGTGGAGTGACAACCCGAGGGGTATTCCACACGATATAACAAGACGAAATGGATGTTTGTAACGGTGCAGGTGCATTAAATAATGGGACGAGCTACAATTGATTATAACAGTATGTTTGTACCACATTGTTCCTACCACGTAATATTTATAAATTATATTTTGTAACAGCGTGTGCAAGTGCCAAGATGGCGTAGTATCGACTGTTGTGTGTGTTGTCATAAACTATGCTAGATCTAATCTATATCCAAATGAATTGCGTCATGAGCATGCGTGACCTCGCTCTACTCGCGGCAAATCTTTAATATGTATTAAAGTCCTATAATTTCAAAGGCACGATAAATCAATGAGCTCTTGTGGTGGCGTGACGCTAAAATTCTCACGTGCGACGCTAAAGCATTTGATACACTACACCTCGACACGTCGAGCATGCGATATTACAAGCCAAGTCATATATTCCACGTACTCCATGTCCCGTACTCACGTGCAGATATGATGTATATACGTATTCATGTAACATTATTTGTAGGTATAGCCTTGGAACGATCCTCTGCCTGCCCTCTGGTCTAAGTATAAAAAGTATCGTCTGCTATGCGGATAATACCCTAACACGTCATAGAGGGTCACGCTTCGAGGGGATTACCGAGTAGGGAGTGGCTAGTGCCGTAGAAAAGATCATCTTCTGCCAATCTTGGGGGAAGTTCACTGCGTCTACACGAGCGTCGTACGATCCGTTGTTCTCTATGGTGCGTCCGTCTGGTCTGAAGACCTGGTGGGTTTCTCCCGCTTTCAGGATCAAACCAGGAGTCTGCAAGATCGTACGGGGCTAAGGCACGAGCTGCGGCGACGGTCCTTCTTCGACACTCTGTCTGACATCTATCTACACGATGCTCTACAACCAAATTCGTTCTGTCGGTCGGAATGGTGAAGCAAACTCTGCAGGCGTGACAGGTACGGCTTGAAATTCAGGGCTATGCTGGCCAACGCGCTGTCGAAGCCGTTCTGCGGAGTTTCAAAGTTTGAACAGAGAGGACCGACTGTGTCACCTACCGATTGACTTAGATGCTCAACAGAATAGAATCGGACGGGAGGCTACGTAACAATGCCACCACTGCGAGTCCGATCAGGACTCTGCCCAGAATACGCTGAAAGACTGCGTCATGCGTCCGAGGCCTATTGTGTAAGAACGTTAAGATCCAGAGCGGAATCGGCAAAGCGATCTCGCTTACTGAGTGGAGCGACAGCGTCCTGCCCCGGGGATGAGTCCAGTCACCCCGGGATGTACTTAAGTTTTGAAGTACAGCAGGAAGGACTCCAGAATCTGAGCTAAATTTTTCTACGTATTCAATATTGATGGGACATGTTCGTTCAATTTTATTCATAATAGATATCACATTGTTTATGTTGTAATGTCATCGCGAATGTGGCCTCTCTCCTAGTTGTAAAATCCAGTTGTAAGTGTTATCCCCATCAGTCTGATGGCAATGCGTCAATAGAATTATCATGGAATGTCATGCAAACTTTTATACGATTTTCTCATCTTACAAACGCATTTTGAAGACCAAAAGTAATTTTAAGGAAACTGCGTTTTTCAATATGGGTCACCATTTATGTTTTTCAACTTGGGCAATCGAAAACCGTCTGGTCTACAAACCTTCTACATACTTATAGTACCTTGGACATGGCAAAGGGCAAATAAGAATAATACATCACACGAGATAAGCCGAGTGACGGGACTGGTTCGAACTCATATCTGATAAAGTCGGACTTAACCAACTTTTTGCATTCAATCAATTTCATCATCAACAGCCTTTAACAGTCCACTGCTGGAAATAGGCATCTATTTAGAAATAAGTTTTTGGCCTACTAAGTATATCACTCTGGCCAGACGGGTTGGTTTCAAGTTTTCCTTCTCTTTGCATAGTTTATCCCGTGGTTGCCTTTTACGACACCTGAGTTATATTAATTTTAAAGCTTGGCCAGTACGATGCCCATGTTGGGCTGCTTTTACGTCAGCGACGAAGGCCATGCTACTTCTCCACTTGACTTTCTCATGTCACAGCTGACGTTCCAACATTTCCAACTACGACAGGAATATGAATTATTTACCTACGTTAATATTTTACTCCTTGCATTTTTTTACCGTCGATTCGATCACAAATATTAATAAGTTATGGCAAGTAGTTGTATGAAATAAAAAACAGTGTCGTGCTTCCCCATAAAACTTAAAGGTCAATGTAAGAGAATATCAACAAACCTGTGAATGTAATGGCAACGAGTGATAACAAATAGGGGGGCCGTCCATTAATCACCTGATCTTTTTTTGGAATTGTTAACCCCCCTCCCCCTTGATGATACATGGTGAGGTTTAAGACTACCATAAAAATTACGTTCAGAGGTAGAATAGAAAGGTCGCAGGTTGACTGACATAATAATAATGAAAGAAATGCGAAAATTTGCAGAAAATAATAAATACACGTGATATATTACTACACCCCCCCCCTCCCCCCCCCCTATCAAGCCTCACGTTATTAATGGACAGCCCCATACCAAATACGCTTTAGTTGAGTCGAGCCTGCTGTAATGTGTTCCATGAAGGTAGTCGGACCCGTTGATTGTAATTGTATGTAATTAAGTATGCGATGTATGAAAATTAAAAAAAAAATTGCTGTTTCTTGTTACAGACCGATCGATGATGACGACAGTAAATTTTCTTTTTACAATACAGCAGCGCTCATTACAATAGAATGTACTTAATAGGTAGTGATTAAGCATCTATGTATGTGGTCTTTTAATTTCACTTGTATCCTTAGATAAATGATGAATATTTTACTTCTTACTAGCTCACAAAGAAAGGTATTATGTAGTCAGTGCTGGATTTACACATTTGCCGCCCCAAAGCTTTAAAATTTTTGCCGCCCCTGAGTGCCCCTACTGACTCCTAAAATTAGATACACTGTTAACAATAAAGTTAATTCCTTTCTTTAGGAAATAATCTAGTTACTAGATTACTTTTACAATTTTTGTTGTTGTATAAGCTTAGCAAAGCTTGGCTTTTACTGTACTACTTATAAGCTTTGATAGGCTAAGGAAGATAGGTAAGTAAGGCCCGTTACTGCTAACCATGCACCTTCTCTTCTTGTTTTCGAATGCTTTTCGCACCATACCCTCCGTGGGGGAGACGAAGGGCGTGTGTGGGACTCCCGGCAAACCGGTCTACCCACTAAACCCCGCGGTGGCATACCTTGGCAGTCAGGAGGAGCTCCAGGAACGCATCAGTGACTTCTGGAGTCCCCCCTGCCTTACCCCATGACTGGGGTACATCTCAGGGTAATCAATAAATGTGCCTCTTGTCCTTTTACACAGTAAAAAGCGGGACACCGAGCCGCCCAAGACGACACCCCCAGCTGCATCAGGGTTTCACCTGTTCGGGTCGCTTGCAGTGATCACATTTCCCCAAGATGTGATTGCAACGACCCTAAGGTAACGATTAGAGACTAGCTGCCTCTACCGCATAACCTTCGCCGCCTTCTTCGAGCGGGATCAGCCCTTTCCCGATCCCGCTCTGCGGACTCCTTCTGGAGCATTACGTTCTCACAGAAGGGACCGCGGCCTCCCATCCTTCATCTCGTCAGCATTTCCACGATCAATGCTGGCGGTGACAGAGTTTGTTTGATCTGCCCGACCAGGTCTTGACGCTCGGATTCCCACGCAGGGCAGTCCTCCAGCGTGTGCTGGGCGGAGTCCCGGTCGGACTCGCAGTGGTGGCATTGTGTCGTTAACTCACGTCCGATTCTATACAGATACTCACGGAAACAAATATGTCCTGTCAATCTGAGTCAATCGTTAGGTGACACAGTCGGTCCTCTCTATCCAAGCTTCGAAGCTTGCAGAACGGCTCCAGCAGGGCGTTGGCTGGCACAGCCCTGTGTTTCGAGCCGTGCCCTCTAAGCCCGTAGGGCTTGCGTGTGTGCATTCTGCCGTAGCATTTCAGGCCCATTCGGCGCTGTCCCTTCGCCATTCCGACTGACAGAACGAATTTGGTCGTATCTATGTCGGCCAGAATGTTGAAGGGTGGATCGCGCCAGGATCGTTGCTGCCTCATACGAGATCGTACGGTAGCCCCGTACGATCCGAATGGCCATCAGTCGCTGCAGACTCCTAAGTTGAGCCTTACAGCGGGAGGAACCCGCCAGGTCCTTAGACCAGACGGGTGCCCCATAGAGGACCATGGATCGCACACACCTATGTAGAGGCAGCGAACTTCTTCCCTTGGTCCCCCGAGATTGCGCAGCAGACGATGAAACGCCCCTGTTACCCCATGCGTTCATCCACTTCAGTGGCCTTCAGGCTTCAGAGGAGGCGACGTTCGCGTGTGTCGTACGTCGAGTATGGTCTTTTAAAAATAAAATAACAGTTGTGTGTCCGCAACCTTACTTTTTTCTGTACCAATTTATTATTTGGGCCATTTTGCCGCCCCAAGCTTCAGCTTTTTCAGCTTATATGGTAAATCCGGCCCTGTATGTAGTATAACAAGCTAAACAAAGAGATAAGACTCGACCCAGTGACACCGTATTGTTTATGTACCTACATCTGTATTGGCTAAGTAATATTGTATTGCAGAGCCGCGGCAGTGCAGGCGCAGCGGCGTGCGGCATGGAGTGCGGCGTGGCGGCGGCGAGCGGGTACCCCGCGCACCCTCCTCACCCCGCGCTCTCGCCCACCGAGCGGTCACCGGCCAAGTCCGGCCTGCACGTCAACTTCATCGATAAAGGAGAGGTAAACACCTTCACGAGACTAATTTGAAACAAATTCCATGCGAGCCATTCGTTCCAGCGTGGAATGCTAAAAGATCTTTCATAAGAAACTAAACTAGTCCAGACTCGCCACACATAACCTTTGATTCGTTAAACTTCTGAGCATGTCTCTGACGCACTGTCCATGTTCACAGGTGAAAGAACGACGGGAAAAATTCCTCACAGCCAAGTATGGCAGCCATCAGATGGCGCTGATCCGCAAGCGGCTCGCCGTCGAGATGTGGCTCTATGACGAGCTACAAAAGTTATACGACACGCCGGTAAGCTTCACTATTTTAAACTTAATCATTTATTTATAACTAGGCGTGGTTCAAGGCCGCAAGCCTCTATGTCGCTCATCCTCCATGTCCTTCCTCAACAATCAATGTCTCTCTCTGTCAAACTTAACTGAAATCAGTACAGTCATTTAGCTGTGAAAGAGTAACAGACCGACAGAGTAACTTTCGAATTTATAAAAAAGATATGGATTTCCTAACGAGACATAAAAAGAACAAAACGTCCAGAAGTATGGAGCACAATTATGGCACCTATTGATCGCAACAGCAAGTTGAAATTAGCAGTCACCAAAATGAAAAGGATCAGTTATTCTGCCGGAGTGGTATGGATAACTACTAAGTTCATAGCTACATTCAAAATACAACCGATACAGGCGAAACTGTGTATATATGTAGAAGATTTTGAACATTGTACAGTGATTTAGAGACGTTTGTTAGTGGATACAAGTGAAGTACTGGTTTTTTTTGTATTAAATACTTGTTAATGGTTGCGTTACAGAAGGACGGTGGGGGCGGAGGCAGCTCACAGGAGGTGGAGGTGGACATCGACGAGCTGCTCGACATGGACACCGACGACCACCGCCGCAGACATCTCACGGTACGTACACGACCTTAATACCTGTCTCTACCCGATCCTTTCTGTTGTGTCATTTATTTCCACTGAGGTTTTATATTTAGTTTTATGTAGGTACTTAACTTGATCCTATTTTTAAATTCGAAAATAATTCGTACCTCCTACCAGAAGTGGCAGAAGTACTGTAAACAATCACATATTTATGTAATTAACAATTCAAAAACAAGGACACATTAATGTTTAGTAGGTATCTACAGTACTATGTGAAACATGACAGTTTAAAAAATAAAGGTCACACGTAAGATTGTGCCTTCGCTGTCTCACAGCCCCCCCCCCACCTCATATCCAAGTTGCAACACGTTTTAACGTTTTCTATTCTACAATCAATTCTATTTTTCTATTCTCTTGTTTCATTGGATAATGTTACTCATTCACGTGATCAACACAAAATATTAGCCAATCAAAGGAGAGAGTAGAGAAATATAGATTATAAAAACGTATACGATCCAAGGTATAACTTGTATATTACATTTTCAGACTTTATTGGTGGATGCCAAAAAACCACAGAAAGATGTACATGTGAGTATACTTTTTATGTAATTGAAAATTTAATACCTACTAACACTAATGCTCTGCTCAACACGACGCTTTTACGGTAAAGGTTTTGATCACACCAACATCCAATATTTATTCTGAATTTGGCCGCATAGACCAAGACTGCGAAGTATTTTATACTACACCTGATCGGAACTTACATGGCGTCTTACGTTTTGATTTTATTTTAAAAATACTTTAAATGCTCCTCACAGGTGTAGTATAAAGCACTGTGTAGCACTTGGGTGAAAGTCCCATTCCTACCTCGGGAGTATTGTGGCCCTAGGCTGCGCCTTCGGGCCACAAACTGCTCCCACGCTAGTAATCAGTCCCTTTCCTTCCTCGGTGAACAATGTATCTACTATTGGTTCGAAGTGTTGAATTCTTAAACTCGTTTCTCGATCGAAACGCAACTTTGATTGGGAAACGAGACCAGAAAGTTATGCAATTTACATCGCATTTGCGGCGATCCCATTAATATTGAGAACAAGGATTGAGAATTCATTTTGTTATGTGACTTCCCTCTTAACTCATTTATGACCATCACATTATGAACTGTTCTACAAACCCTCTTTATCGTAAACTACCTAGCTTTCTTAGCTTAAACTACTGAATTAAAACGGTGGTTTTAAGTAACACTTGGAGTTTCGAGGTGCTCCACGAACCGTACATGGTTTCAAGCAGCAATACTTTCATAATATTCATAGTCTTATATACTCTTAGTTTTATAACTGATCTATTTGTTCTTTTTTTTAGAAATTTATAAACGAGTTGCTAGAGAAAGCGAAAACTCTGTAAGATATGGAACCAAATCTCATGGATCGTGGGGCGAAGAATCGCAGCCTGCAGGCGCCGCTCTCGCTACTTAAAATATGATAATCGTGTCCTTAGCTAGTAGTTATGTGTTGTGAGTGATGTGGCGACCGGCGTCCGACGACGGCTCAGTATTATGCGACACTCGCACACGCCGCAGACTGGACACACGGATGCAGGATATACCACACTGCTCTCGAAGCCCAAAGAGATCAGCACATCGTCTCTCCAGTTCGACCAACTCCACTGCCATTCGTTGTGCAACTAACGGGTGTTGACCCGCGACACTGCTGTTAGCTTGCGTCTGCGTTTAGTCGTAGATTTCATGTCCGTGAACCAGATGTTGTGTATAAGGAAGCGATTGTGCTCCAGTAGCGTCCCTGGCCCCGTCGGGACGTCCTTTACGTTCATTCGATATAAGTAGCCGGTGTGTCATACATTACTAGAAACTATAATGCGAGTAGAGGGGGTATCACGACTATGTGCATTTTGCTACAAGTGATATGTAAGGATATTACTTTAGATGTTACTGTAAAGTTAGCTTATTATAAATATACATTTGGTACACTACGAATAATAACTAATGTATTTGAGCAACGAAACCATCGCGCCCTGCGTGGCGAGCAGTCGAGACCGTCCGGTCCCTGGTGTTGCTGCTTAGCAGAGTGCGTCAGATTCAAAACGACATTGTTACATTTGTATTATTCGTAGTGGCTAAGTGGGTACCGGTGATGCCATACCGGCGCGCCGGAGCATCAACCACGTAGCTAGTTTAGTTGTAAGAATATTTCGAGTGGAACTTTATAGCTTGAATTGGGTAGGAATAAGGAGCCGCCGCTTTATGTACCTAACGATAAATAAACATTGCAGTACATTAGAACGCGACGCCACTGTCGCGCACGCACTGAGCGGGACCGTCAGTGCGGCGCTCTCGACACACACAATCATTCAAATTAATATACCTAGTAAAATAGTACATAATATTGTCAAAATCCTACGTACGTGTCTCAATTGTAACTGTCCGGTAACGGTCGTTTACCGACTTTCGCTAATGATACAAGTGCGTGCCTATTGCACGTACATTTTGTAACATTTACATTTAGCCATTGAGACTAGGCACGGTTGTAGGCCTTGCGCCAGAGGCAGGCACCGTGTAGTAGCTAGTCTCGACTGTGTTCGCGATCGACAGATCGAAGCACTTTGTATTAAATCATTTTTATTAAAACTCTTGTTTCATTTACTTTACTGTCGGAAATTACCTAAGATAATGTTCTCAGGTACCTACGTCATGAACTCATTATTAAAATTATTTATATAATTGTATAGGTTACTGGCTTGGCTAATATCATTTACATCATCAATGAGTACGACGTAATTAAAGACAAGTATTCCTTAATGCTACTCATGCGTTCTAATGGAACGATGTAAAGGGAAGTCATATCGGCAGGCAAAGAATCGGGCAAGTGCATGTCAAGCCACGCATAGAATAGTGTTCCGTAGTTATTTACGATGCCAAGAGATGTCCAATTAATAATTGTTATGTTTACTTATTATTTCGTTATTTTTGTACGAAATTTTCCAAGTAAGCGTATTTCACCAGTCAGGCCTCTATAACTCCTGAACTAACAAAGATGTCTAAGCCGTTATAGTTTTAGTTTAAAATTCATCACATGGACCATCACCACAAACATTAGGTTTTTCGAGACAGCCGTTTAGCTTTTAGAGTGGGGGGGGGGGCTGTATTTGCAAAAAAATGGGCTTTAGAGTTAAATAACTCGCAAACGGATACCTCAGTATAAAAATTTTCTTAAGATATCAATGTTTTAAAAGACCTATCTAAAAAACAACACTATTTTATTGTTGTACTTTGTCACGTCGACAAAGTACAACAATATGATCATGAAATACATGGACATGGTAGCAACGGCTCAGATTTATATTGTTACTGACCATGAAAGTTTAAAACAATATAAAAGCCCATTTGTTTTCATATTTACTCAATTCTTTACATCAAAGCTTACTTCGCAGGATAAAGCTGAGCCCTCGAACCTTCGATCACAAATAGTACTTTTATTGATCGAAGCCTCGAACTCAAAATTTCAACGGCGCCGACTTAAAATTTTAGGTACCTAGCACAGATTAAAGTAATTTTCTACTTTATTAAAATTACTAAATAATTAGGTATATACCAGAGTTGTCACATGGTAATTTAAGTTAATTTAAACCCCTACACTGGACCCGCAGACTCAAATGTTTCCACTGCCTTTGATCCACGGAAAAGTTAATAACGAATTTCACGGCCCAATTCAGGGGTCAATAACGATTTACAATAATAACCACAAGCAACACTGCGAGACTCAGTCAGTATACAAAAGGATAATTGCAGCAAAAGCGGGCAGGATCTTGAGAGTTCGTGAGTTGCATGGAGAAGACGCATCCTGGAGGTTACAGAATCAGGAATTGCGCTAGGAAAAAGGGTATATCCTAGCAGAATAAAATTTATTTTTAATTTAAGAAATGTACGCTTACAGATTACTGCCGCTACATGATAGTTTATGAGACAGTGTAGTTCTTCGAGGCTTGGTCAAACACTATTTAAACGAAAAAATTCAATAGGAGCACTAACGCTACGGGAAAATAATCGAACCTTGAGGTTTTTTACACACCAAGGTATTTGAAGGGACAAAAGAGAATGCTACGTCCTCTGGTTGTATCAATCAGAGGATCGTACCGTTATCGATGATGATGATTCAATGACGAAGGGCCAATTATTATAATATTCTGTAGTTGATTAAACCGCAAGCGCCACTGTGGCATTGCCCTGTAGGTGAGCGTTTCACCGCATTTTGAGATGTGCAAGTACTTTCCGAATGCGAAGCAACCGTGTCCGTCAGTCGGAAGGAAAGGTTCCCGTACCGCCGCCCTACCCACTCGGCGATGAGGCCGCCGCCGTGGTGGCTCTTCAGCCTCCACAGCGGCGAAGCCAGCGCGTGGAGTCTCCAGCCGGAACGACCATCTCACCATGGTGGCTCCGCGAGCGGAGGGTGGATGTCCAAGGACACCGCTGACACCACTCCGCCGCAGCTCACTGCCTTTTCGGTCACGCGGCCCTAAGGCGCAGGGCAGCATCGACAACCAAATAAAATCTAACATGTGATCCAGAAGTTTACATATCTAGGAAATAAACTGTGCTAATGAAATAAACTCTACACTTTTTCAATGCAGTTTATCCCGTTTAAAATAACAAAGTCTGTTTTAACCTTTTGACCGCCAGGGTCACATATATATGTGACAAGCGAAAACTGTCCCTGTACGCCAATGTCACAAATATGTGACAAAAAAGCGGTACACCGAAATACGAAATAAAGCATTTAAAAATTACTTTTATGCCTTTAAATTTATATATGTATATGTATATATATATGTATATACCTTAAGAAGAAGCTCTAACTCTTATCCATTTCCATAAAACTATTTAAATTGCTTTATGATACTAAGAAATTTTACTCTAAAAAGAAAGAAATAAACTCTTAAAAAAGAATGTCCTCACACGCCAGAGTCACAAATATGTGACCACTAGTGATGTAGGGCGCGTTAGGTGATATCATAAGTTTATATTAAAATTTCGTTAGCCTGTTTTATTTTTGTTGGACTCTTAGTTATTGATACAAAATATAAGCAGTGCCCTAAAAATGCTTCGTACACTACTGAAATAAATAAAAGTTTTGAAACGTCCGTCACAAGTTGCTTTGAAATTAACATGTGTTAATTTCAAAGTGTGACCGATATTTTAAAACTTTTTAAAAATTCTACTTGTTACTTTTTATGCCAGGTTTATAGAAGCTAGTATTTAAAATTTATAAACGAATACATACTGTTTTATATTTTGTTAAAATTTTCTATTTTTATATAGTTGATTATAGTCTTTGTTGATTACCTATATACTGAACCTATTTGAATCGTGTATTTTTTTTTATATCTTCTTCAACGGAATTATAGAAATCTAATTTAAAAACGTGTTTATTTTATTATTACTTAATATTATACTCGATAAGCGAGATAGTACGTTGCTACATCCTTATTAGAGAAGCGCAATATTCTTAAAAATGGGAATTCAAATGTCCGGCGGCGGGGGGGGGTTGTTTTTCGATAGAAGTTAGAAAGGTTATTTTGTTGATATTTGTCTAAATTTAGGAAGAGATTAGTAATTTAAATGTTTAGCATAAATAAAATAAAGCGTAGTTATGTAATAACATGAATGTTTCACAAGTTAAACCATCATTTTGAAAATAAATTTCGTTACCGCGGGAAAACTGTGAAACGTTTGACTAGTATAATGGCCGCAAAAGCGCCAATGCTTTACATGTTTGCTGATACAATATGAAATGTGTGATAAAACTATGCCTCTCCAATGCTGTAATTGAGAAAGAAAATAGTTACTGAAATGGACATCAACGCTGATTGGTGTTGGCTAGTGAACTCGGTGATGTGAAAATTAAGTGTGATTCTTCATCCCGCCCGCCGCCACTAGAACAGTTATTAAAAGACAAAAACACTAACAAACTTAAATATAAATATATAAAAAATACTATCAAAACAAATTAAAAATGAAGCAAAGTGAAAGTGCTATGTTTGTTTAATTAAAATAAGACTTGACTTAAAGGTCTTAGTTACCAGGTCATTAAATCCCAAAAAAAAAAAAAACTTAAAAATGGCGTACCGTCCACGCCATGGTCACAATATCAAGACAACAGATCAAGAATAGTGTTGTACCTATAGTTATTATATTTAATTATATTGTTGTCTCAATTCTGATAATACGGTATTATACAAATAGTGTATAACTATTACTTGAGTAGGAAGTGTAATGTTGAAATAAATTCAATGTTATAAGGACATATATTTTGAAATTGTAGACGAAAATAAAAATACAATTCATGTTATCGATAAAGTTTTGGAATGCTTATTTTTTTCGTAGGTATTTGAGCTTGTGGTCTGGCGTTGAGGGCAAGTTGATGAGTTTTCGCTCTGGCGTTTAAAAGGTTAAAAGGAGATAAGAGTACATAAAGGGGGCCGGGCTGAAATATCACTAAATGTTATGATCTTTTATGTAAACACGTTCTTTACCCCCGGCAGATCATAAAGCAGGCACCACACTTCGTTATTCGCTATTCGTTATGTGTCTACGCCGTATTCGCCCGAATAATTGTTATGCGCGCAAACAACAAGCACGCCACCACACTTCGAACTGGTATGTCAAATAAGGCAAATATGTGTGTTGTAGAGATGTGTCATTGTCATTTTTATGGTGAACGAAACGAATCTATAAGAACGAGCGAAACATATTATTTTATTTTCCTTTTTATTTTATTAAATTAACAGAAACAATACTTAAATGAAGTTTAATTAATTTGATCATATGATGGATTATTTTAATCGTTTAATCGATTTATTCTATTTCAAAAACTGTTTTATAGTCTATGGTTGTTAGATGAGCACAGGACATTGTCATTTTTATTGGTCAACGAATGAACGAAACATATTATTTTAATTCCCTTTTTATTTTATTAAATTGACAGAAACAATACTTAAATGAAGTCTAATTATTTTGATCATTATTATGATAGATTATTTTAATCGTTTAATTGATTTATCTATTTCGAAAACTGTTTTATAGTCTATGGTTGTTAGTTATGCACACTATGCACAGGGCACTTCACTAGCCCTCCGAAGTGTGGGCAGTCGATGCGCGTATTCGCGTTATTCGTGTCCTTTGAAGTGTCGAAACCGACAAGTCGACGGATATGCGTATCCGCTATTCGGCTTAACGAATAAAGCGAATATTGGCGAATATACTCTCCACACTTCGCCGTATGCGCGCGAATAACCCGCATAACGAATAGCGAAGTGTGGTGCCTGCTTAATATGTACAAACTAGCTGCGCCCCGAGTTGTTATCCGTGTGTTTATCCAGAGTGTCAGCTTACTGTATTCCAAATTTTAGCAAAATAGGTTTGGGCGATTTGTAAGTAGATTAGTAGTAGGTATGTGTAGTTCAAATATTGCAAGCTGAAGCAGGCACCACAGTTCGTTATGTGTCTACGCCGTATTCGCCCGAAAATTTGTTATACGCGCAAACAACAAACATGCCACCCATTGATGTATTATGCCACCACACTTCGAACACTTCACACACGGTATGCCAAATAATACAAATATGTGTGTTGTAGAGATGTATCATTGTCATTTTTATGGTGAACGAAATGAAACCATACGAACGAACGAAACACATTTTTTAATTTTCTTTTTATTTTATTAAATTTAGAGAAACAATATATAAATGAAGTCTAATTATTTTGATCACATGATAGACTAATTTAATCGTTTAATCGATTTATCGTATTTCAAAAACTGTTTTATAGTCTATGGTTGTTAGTTATGCACAGGGCATTGTCATTTTTAATGGTCAACGAACGAATGAAACATATTATTTTAATTCCCTTTTTATTTTACAGAAACAATACAATGAAGTCTAATTATTTTGATCATATGGTAGATTATTTTAATCGTTTACTTGATTTATCTATTTCAAAAACTGTCTATAGTCTATGGTTGTCAGTTATGCACAGGGCACTTCACTACCCGTCCGAAGAGTGGGCATTCGATGCGTGTATTCGCCTTATTCGTGTCCTTTGAAGTGTGTCAAAAAACCGACAAGTCGACGGATACGCGTATTCGCTAATAAATCGTACGAATAAAGCGAATATACTCTCCACACTTCGCCGTATGCGCGCGAATAACTCGCATAACGAATAGCGCATAACGAAGTGTGGTGCCTGCATTAGATTTGAATCACTTTCTGATGTCTCATTGAGCGGAAGTTATGTACCTAGTTACCTGAAAAAACATCCATTGGTATTATAGGGATACAAGGTATCAGCACAGTTCTACCCTACTGCTGAACCAGTCAAAACTGTAGCACCAATACCGTTATTGTGAAGAATTTGGAGTCGGGTTCCGTTGTATAGATTTGGTGGTTTAAGGTTTCTTAACGTCAAAATTGGAGTAGCCGTTTTTAATTCGAGAATGTAAGGGAATATAAATAATAATAATATAATAGAAGGCCACTCGGATTTCGAAATTCTTTTGGGTAGTGTACTGAAACCTCTTGATACAGTTATCAATGGAGATTTATTTCACGGAAGTTTTCCCAGTATAATGTTATTGATGTCGTCAACGCTACTACGTATTTCTAGCTGCCAATATTGCCCTTGAGATATCCAAAGGTACGTAGGTACTCTTTTTTTATTTAAGGACTACATCTGGGTCCTGGGTAGACTTTAGGTCTTCAATGTTGGTAATTTTCTTACATAAGTAGAGATAAAAACGATAAGTTGATTTTACAACAGTTTACAATTATGCAGATTAGTTAGATTATACAAGGGTTTGTTCGCGAGCACGTTAGGGCGTGGTTCTTGAGAGTTCGGCCGGTGATGCCTTCAAGTGAAGGCAACACACTCAACTCCGATTCAGCTATCACCGAAAATCACCAGCAATCATGACAGTGATTCCACCCATGATTTTCTTAGAACTTTGGATAGGGCTCAAGATCTAAGAGTCCTGTCCAAAGCCTCTACATGAGTACTATGAATCAAAATGTGTTAAGGCTGGCATCGGCACCTGTAACTATAATATCATTACATAGTATAAAACAAAGTCGCTTTCTCTGTCCCTTTGTATGCTTAAATTTTTATTATATTTATTATTTTATTAAATATTTGATTATATCATTTTATTATTATATTATTAAATATTTATTATACATAAAAACCTTCCTCTTGAATCACTCTACCTATTAAAGAAAATTTCATAAAAATCCGTTGCGTAGTTTTAAAGATTTAAGCATACAAAGAGACAGAGAAATTGACTTTGTTTTATACTATGTAGTGATTTAAAATGCAGGAACAAAGCAATTGTGGCGGTACCGGCCGGGGCGCGTTAGTTGGTGCTGCTGTCGATTTGTCACTATCAGATAATAACTAAACACAATACTTTATCATGAATTAATATTCTAAGGCGGTACGAAGTTCGCCGGGTCTGATGGTTGTAATATAATTTAGTATTCTATTTTGTAAGGTATCAACACTATTTAGTAGTTAATTTTCTCCTAATGTAGCAAGAATAAACTTTGCCTCACCCTTTTTCTGTTCGAGACACCAACGTTTGGACGTTCCATAAACCCCTTTACCACTTGACCTATCAAGTCATGCCGCCACATATTGCATTCATCCCATACTATTAAGCTAACATCTTACAAAACTTCACAGAATTCAATTTTTACGGATAGAGCATACGCTATCTTACAGCAAAGAAATAGGTAATCAAAGGCAGTTTAATACTGAAATAATTTATTGTCCGATTATTAATCCCGAGATCAGCGCGTTAAGCAAACTCTTCAGCTTGATAATATTAGTTTCAAGGTAACAAATAAGTTCAGGTCGGCCCGATCCCTAAATGGCGTTAATATTTCCTATGATAATGGGTTTTATAAAATAAATAAGGAAGTACATAGGTATGCTTAATTTAAAGATTGCAGTCTCTGCACTTCGAAATGAAAAGACAGTGTCAGTGATAGAAATATTTAGTAGTCCCAATAATAGTTAATTATTCACAGCTTTTCAGTATAGGTGGTAAAGGAGAAACCCAAAATCCATACAAACTTGGGCACAAACAACATGAAAAACACGATTTGATACATTTGTGTTTTTCTATGGCATAGTCACATTAATTTAAAAATGTAAAACTACCCTTTCATGCTATATTTAATGCTGACAGTTTTAGATATTTTGAATTGCCGCCATTGTAAGTAGTTGTGTCACAATTCGCTGGCCAGACTCTATTTACATAGATTAAAATACCTATTAAAACAATCGTTTAAACTAAAACAAAAAAGTATTATTTATTTATAACAGTATCGATTTCCACTAAATCGATCCTATTTTAGGAATGCTACGTTTGTGGAGCTAGTTACGTATATTGAAATAAGTGTTGCAGAGGTTTACAAAGATTGTTTAAAACAATAGAATTCTACTTATTTTCTACACTTGGCCATTGCAAATGAAGCTAAGATAAGCAAATTAGACGATTTTTTTGGTACATATCCCATTCGTGTAACGCTTAGGCCCAGAATCGGGTTTCTCCTTTCTATGCTTAAGTTTTTTTTCTTCGGTATGTACCTATGTTTATAATAAAGCTATGCACAAAGAAATTCTATTACGAAAATTGAGGAGTATGTTGTCCAACCAGGGTCAGGACACTCAGGAAACGACACACTGCAAGCTAACAGAGCGATCTAAATGGCTCGAGTTTGAAATAATTCCTTCAGGCCAGCGTGTCGTGTCGTAACGGACCAAATCCTTTCAATTTTTTTATTTATTTATTTTAGACACTTCACAGCACGTCTATTCGCATCAGCTTTGATATGTTGCTTTCATGCGTTGCAATCGCTACAAAAACAACAGGCCAGATTTGCAGGGCTGGTGTGTGGCTACGCACACAAGCGTAGCTTAAAGGAGCGTGCATCACATGGGAGCGTAGGTACTGGAGTGATACCAGCCATTGAATATTTCCCATAAAAGGAGGGAAAAATAATTGTTTTGATTTTTGTATTACCTAAATTTAAATTAATTCAGTTATATATTTCCCATATTAGGAACTTGTGCAAATTTACTAGGTAAAATATTTTTTTTGAAAAAAGTTGATATATTGACGGGTCAATTTTCGATTGAAAATTATTTTACTTTTTGGATACCAGGTCAAAATAGGGTGACAAAATAAATATTTCAAATCAAATAAATTACAGTGTATTCGGGACATAAAAAGATAAGTTTTCACTAAACTTCGTTTAAAAATAATTTTATTTGTAAAAGATAAGAATAAAAATCCAAAAACTTGGTTTTTTGAATTTTTCACATAAAATTTGAGGTTAAGTGAAAAATTGTAAATCAATAGTTGTAGATCTTTTAATTAGGTACCTATTCACGCCCCGCTTAGAGGACCCGAAAACCTCCCCCCTACCCCTTCCCGACGTCAGATCGTCTGTAAATTATTTTCCTTTCATTTTTATAACATTCTCCTCCTTTTCCAATGGGTCTCATCCTACTATAATTTTAAATATAATAAAAATTAGATATCTCCCCTGGTCTATATGTCATTTACAAACTATCATTATGGTTGCCATGCAAGTGTGTTATGCCTAGTAACCTGTAAAGTATTGACAGGAGATAAACAGTGATACATTTTTACATCCACGATTTAAGTATTTTTAAAATCACCTAGCTTTGGCCTTTGTATCTCGATTATTGCAGTAAAAAGTAGCCTATGTGTTATTCTGATATATACCTAAGCTTTATTACTGTCAAGTTTCATCCAAATCCGTTCAGTAGTTTTTGCGTGAAAGAGGAACAAACATACATACATAAATACTTACAAACTTTCGCGTTTATAATATTAGTGGGATATAAACATATACATAATGGATTTATTATCTAAGACATTGGAAATTTAACTTCAAGACAACCCTGTAAACATGCATTCAAAATGGCGTTCGTCGTTCAAAAGATTTGATAAAATTTCATTTGATTAATTTAATTGTTTCATAAAAATATGGTTATATAAAGTTTACTTAGCGATGACAGGTAATTATTTTTAATTGTTTTCAATCCTCCTTTTGTAATTCCTGCTTTTATTACGCAAATCTTCGTTTTTTATTTGCCACTCGATAGGTACGTGTTTAACGTACAATGACAGCGCCGCCACTGATCGGCCGCGACGAGCTTTTCCTCTAATGGACAGTGGATATTTTTTGGACGTTTAGACGCTCGAACTCTCTATCTAGACATGTTTTTAATCAAAGCACTTCAGTAAAGTGAAAAGGGATCATAGGATTAAATAAGTTCGAGTAGCTGAAATCATTTATTTATTATCTTTAAAACGTCATTCGAGTTCGCTCACAGATATCACTTACAACTAATAAGTCTCATGTCCAACGGGTCGCGTCGAGCGGGCGCAGACCGGCCCGCTCCCGTCCCGAGAATCTACGACGGATCCGAGTCAATTTAAAGTCGCCGGCGAGGTGGACGACGTCACGGCGGCCGTCACGAGATCATCGCGTCGTCGTCGGCGGGGGCGGGCGCCTCGAGAGGGCGCAGCGCCTCTCTCAGCTCGACGAAGCGGCGCTTGAACTGCAGCCCGCAGCCGCGCGAGCGCCGGAACTCCAGCAGCGTGCCGTCGGCACCGTAGCGCAGCACGGACGCGCGCATGTGCAGCTCCGCTCCGCACTCGATGGCAAGCAGGTGCGGGTGCAGGCGCCGCCACACGATGCCGCGGTCGCGCAGCGCGGCGCCGAGCGCGGCCAGGGCGCGCGGCGGCTGCGCGCGGAGCCACAGGCGCGTCATGCGGCGCACGAGCGGCGCGCGCGCAGACCCGGGCTCGGCGAGCAGCAGGTCGTCAGCGGCGGCAGGCTGCGACGAGCTGATGAGCGCGTCCATGTCGGCGGCAGAGAGCGCGGCGGGGTCGCTCGCGTCGGTCGCGTCGTCGCCGTCAGCGCGCGCCGGCTGCGAGCGCCAAGTGCGCGAACACTCTGCGACATGACGATATTGTATACGATGTCGTTTCGTCGTCGTCGCGGACGCCGATACGATACGTATTTTACGTGCCGTTCGACGGAGGCCTGAAGAAGTAGGTACCGGAGTGCGATAGCTCGGTCGACGATCGTCTTCGATTCGGTCTCGGCTTTGCGAGCGTGCGAATCGAAGAAATCTGACGCGTCGTTTTCGATCTCTCTCTCGGTCTGAAGCTGAACTACCACTGACGCAGAATAGAAGCGATGCGACGTGTCGGTTGAGTTTTTAACCATATTTATTTGTTGCTTTTTTAATAAAGACACATTTTTGTTATGAAAACAGCAACGCGGGTCGCCGTACGTTTTAACTGCAACTAAGGCCGCACGAACGTTTATCATTTTTGTTTGCAATTCGAAAATGACTGAATTTCTCGCTCTGCGCTAGCTTTTAGTCCTCTTCACCGTAAACTACTGTAAATCTTACTCTTTCACTAACGAATTTCTCTACGAAGAGATAATGAAAATAACGTTATCTAAATTTAAAAGATAATTTGTATCATTTAATATGTATTTTTTTTATATTATCTTATTAAGGAGCAAACCTTCATATACATGTTAAGAGTAAACAGTTTTATATAAAACAATTAGATCAAAGTAAATTGAATTAGCTAATATAACAAAAAACAGTGAGGCAGTGAGAGCTTGCTTTTTAAACGAATTAAAAGACAAACAAACAATGTCAACTTCACACAGCCCATCATCATATAGGGGGGGGGGCAAGCTCTTTTAAAGAAACTATTACTTTGTATAACAGTTCTTTCTCGTCTACTTAGAATACGTACATTTATTTTTTGTAGTAGAAAAGGGGAATCTACATTGTTATATAATATTTTGTATGAAAATGTGAAATCATTTAACTCCCTGCGGTGTTCTAAACACGTTACTCTATGATATTTGGAGACGTGTTTCGTAGTGTTCAGGTAGATGATGGCCAGTGCGGCAATAGAGTGTGTGTGTGACATGAGCGTTATATAATGTGGAAATATCTCTTGTACTATATTCTATTTGTATGTTTATTGCCAATCGATTCTAAAAGTAAGAGCATCAACTACACACGTATAAATAACAAGCTCGTTTTCGATATTCTTCGGAATCCTGTAATATTAAGTCGCAATATTTATACATTTACATCGAAACACACAAAAACAAAGAGAGAGAGAAGAGAAGGTCGAGACGAGAGGCACGTCGAGGGAGCGACGACGCGATGCTTTGGTAATCTAGCTTTATGAGCTTATCGACACGTCATGGAGCTAAATCGCCAAAGCGTCGAGACGCGCTATTCGAAGATCTCGCAGGAACAGGTCGGGCGGCGGGCGGCGGTCGGGCGGCGGGCGCCGGCGTGCTGAGGCACCAGGCGGCTCCGAGACCGACCCACTCAGAGTCACCTAGTACCTGACACGACCGCGCGACGCTCTGCGGGGACATCCACACCCCCTCACCCGACAAACCGCGCTCCTCCGGACCGACGACACGGCTAAATACATTTGTGGAGTGACACTTTAAAAGTAACAAGCGAGAAAAGTAAAAGGGTTGAGGAAAGGTCGGCGAGTATGGCGAGTACTGACCGTGACGCAGCCAGTCGTGGTCGAGCAGCGCTGCGAGGTGCGGGCGCGCGGCGGGCTGCGGGTGCAGCGCGCGTCGCAGCAGCGCCAGCGCGCCCGCGCTCAGCTTGCGCCACGGGCCGCGCGCCGATACAGCACCCTCCCCCGCACCCTCACCCTCCACGGCCGCGCACCACTCCGCGTAGCGCGCGTCCTCTGCGTGCGCGCGCTCCCACGGCAGCTCTTCGAACATACATAGCGCGCCGTCAGACACGTACCATCGCGATCAAATGAACCACGAAACGCAGTCATCGGTGAGACACCGTCGGCACGAAGAGCGTCGCGATGCTTTCGACGCGACTCGTAACTTCGGTACCATAACTTTAGGGTCTGCGAGCACGCCTACAGCTAGGATACCAAAGAGACGAGCCGGTCGGCGTTGAGGCGGTGGGGCGACGGGCGGTGAGGCGGTGGGACGACGGGCGGTTGGACGCTCACCTCCGGCGAGCATGGCGAGCAGCACGAGCGCGGCGGCCCAGAGGTCGGCGGGCGGGGCGCGGTAGGGCGCGAGCGCGGCGCGCAGCACCTCGGGCGCGGCGTAGGGCACGGTGCCGCACACGCGCGCCAGCAGCCGCTCGCGGCTCCCGTGCCTGCAACACGTCCATCTTACTACACGACGCACTCCCGCACTCCATCTACGCATTCACTCCACGTGGAACACGTTTGAAAAGTGAGCAATTGTAACGGCCGATCGAGGGAACGAACCACCGAGTCAAAAAAAACACGCGACGAACCCGTCTCATGTTGGACTGAAATTTCCTCTCCGAGAAGAGACCGATACCCAGAGAGAAGTGAAATTCAAACTGTCGATGACGACGATCAAACTTGTTATTTTGCTCCTCCGACCCCGCACACCACGTGTCGACCCTGTCTCGTGGACGGGAGTGGTGTCTCGGATGTGATTGATTTAAATAGTAGAGTATTATTAGTGGGAATTAATATCCTTCAAAATGGGAATAACTTATACGAAACTAGACTAACTTAACAACTACAATACTAATTCAACATTTGTGGAGACTACCACATATAGGGCAAGAGGAAATCACACAACGGCGCCGTCTACCGAAGTGACACTGAACCAAAAAGTGACGAAACATGAATCGCGATATGTAAATTATTGCACCGATGTGTACACAACTGAGCGGCCCACAGGCCACGGTCTCCATTTGTATACTGCAACAATTTTACAATAAATTTGCAGCATGCTCGAAAAACCAGCACCGTTCGTGAAGGCTATACCGCACTTCATAAATGAAAGATAGAGAGTGAATTAGATTGAATGAGGTTACACATATTGTGTAAGTTACCATGATGGCATCTCAGTACAACGGCTATGGGCTCTCACACGGGTAACTTACGAATTAAACATGCTGAGGAATAGAAGCAGGTAACCAAGCCCACAATACCCATACAGTTACGTCATGTCCGTCCTCGTCTTACCATCCAAACGGTTAGTGCTGAAAAGTTGAAACATGTATTTCTATTCGAGAAAGTCATCATCCTCCTAGCCATTATTCCCAAGTTTATTTGTGGTCGGCTACTAGTTCAACCGGTTTTACCTAAATATCAGTTTTTCCACGGAGCGACTGGTATCGGACCTCCGCAACCCTAAGGGAGAACTGAAATTCGAAGGTTGAACTAGTTGTCAGTACATTTGAGGGCACTGACTTCCCAATAACGATTTGCCATAGATGTTCATGACAACCAGGACCGACGGCTTTACGTGCTTTCACGGGCGTGAATCACCGCCAAAACTTCCCAACTCCGGGCAGCTATTAGGAATTTCCTAAGAAAATCCCAAAAACACTTTTTGGCCCTACCCGGGATTTGAACCCGAAACCTCTTGATTAGCAGACGCATACGCTAACCACTAGAACATCGAGGCAGTTCTATTCGAGAAAGAATTACACAAAGTCTTGAAAATATTTTTATTTAGGGTACCTCCTCTGCACGAACAGTGGGCGTCTACCCCTTCGTGTGATCTATAGTTAAATAGTCTTTTAAAAAGATTGCGATGTTGCTAAGACAGTTTTTTTATTATGTATCCGTTTGCGAGTTATTAAATTTTTAATTTAAGGGCAATTTTATGTAAAAACAGAACGCTAAAAAAGCTAAAGGGCTCAAACAATGTAGAAAAAAATTATGATGATATTTAATGGATTTTAAAGGAAAACTATAACGACTAAAGTAACTTTGTTAGTTCAGGAGTTATGAAGGCCTAAGACAAAAATAATAAGTAAACATTATTTATTGGACACGATTTTAAATCCATGTACCATTATGGGTGATTACGGAACCCCATCCTATGCATGGTCTGACACGCACTTGGCCGATTCTTTTACTAGTTTCGCTCTGCGGCGTTGCTTGCGCTTCGCAGGAATAACTGAGGGTAGCACCTAGTCTCAGCTAGTCTTCAATCAATTGCTAAAGAATTTAAAAAATTGCTCAAAATCAGCCGAAACGATAATTAATTATAACGATGGGTGGTCATATCATATCCCTACTAATATTATAAATGCGAAAGTAACTCTGTCTGTCTGTTACGCTTTCACGCCTAAACCACTGAACCAATTTTGATGAAATTTGGTATGACGATAGAACTGAACTTGGGAAAGGACATAGGCTACTTTTTACCGCGATAACCGACATACACGCGGGTGGAACCGCGGGCAAAAGCTAGTCAATTATAAATTAATTTTGTGAAAAATAAATAAGAATTTGCAGTTTAACTGCTCTTTAAGAGCTCAATATTTATTTAGTAAATAATACTGTCTCTAAATATTTTTAAAACTATTGGGAATATTATCAGTGCATCAAAACTTTTTGTTCAAGTTTATTGGTCGTGTATGTCCTGTTATGATAATAGACTTTAATGGTATAATTAGCATAATTTTAAGACAACACATGCCAAAGAAATTGTAGGTGGATTTAAAATCGTGTCCAAATAGATATTTGTTATGTTTACTCATCATTAATTTTGTACAAAGTTTTCCAAGTGAGTGCATTGTACAAGTTAGGCTCCTCTAACTCCTAATGTTATCCTAATGTTATCTAAACCACTATGATTTTCTTTTAAAGTTCAATATATGGACTATCATCACGATTAAGGTTTTTTGAGCCAGTCGTTCAGCTTTTAGAAGGGGGGCGGAGGGGACCACAACGTTTTTGCAAAAAAATGCGCTTTAAAGTTGAATAACTCTGAAAAGGACACCTAAATCGAAAAATGATTCTGGAAACCTCATAATGTCTTTATAAAGCCTATCTAATGATACCCCACACGATTGGGTAGACGTGAGAAAAAAAACATCCCCATTGTACCTGTAGGAGAGGTACCCCAAAAATATTTTTCCTAATTTTATTGTAGCACCACTTTGTCGACGTTATCACAACACATATTCATGCAAAGTTTCAACTTTCTAGCACCAACCGTTTGGGCCGTAGGTTGAGGACGGACGGACATGGCGAATCTATAAAGGTTCCGAGTCATGAACTACGGAATCCTAAAAAGTAATAAATCGATTGGACAGGGCAAAAACATTTATTAGTTGATAAAACTGATCGACATATACGTCCGAATCGAGTTCAAATAAAGACTGGTCCCTAGCATTCGTAAATAATCGAAGCATTAAAATACAAACGTTTCGTAATACTAACTCGTCGCGTAGCTAGCTAAATATTTTGACCACTAACGATGCAAAAAACTGAGACGGTGTGCGTACGCGGTGACGTCACACGCGCGGTGCGTAGCTCACCTGAAGAGGGTCGCCATGCCGAAGTCGGATATCTTGACGTCGTCGTTGCGGTCGAGCAGCAGGTTCTCGGGCTTGATGTCGCGGTGCGCGACGCCGCGCTGGTGCAGGTAGCGCAGGCCGGCCAGCAGCTGGCGCCAGTAGCGGCGCGCCTGCGCCTCGCGCATGCCCACGTCGGGCTCGATGCGGTCGAACAGCTCGCCGCCCGCCGCATACTCCAGGAACATGTAGTGGTGGCCGGCGTGCACGCGCTCGCCCAGACAGCGCAGCACGTGCGGGTGCCTGAGCGCGCGGTGCAGCGCCGCCTCGCGCGCCGCCGCCGCCTGCGCCTCCTCCCCCGCGCCCGCGCCCCTCACCACCTTGAGCGCCACGGCCGCGCCGGAGCGCGCGTGCACCAGCAGCCGGACCCTGCGCGCGACCGAGCTCTAGTGCGAGGTGGATAAACTTTCAAGGATGCGCGCCGTCACTCGCGCGCTAGCTTTTTTATCACCGAATGCAGTGTCGGTCTAGTTCCGCGTTCGCCTGACGTGACGTCTGTCTAGTTTCGACTCGTGCGACCGGTGACGTTCGGTTCAGCATTTTCTTTTCATTATTTTAGCTCTTCGCGTTTCATTCGACGAGTTACTTTTAGGAGCGGCGTTTGACCAAATCGATTATAATTTTTGATATATCTATCGTGGCCTGCTACTGTCGATCGATGTCAAATGAACACCGTTGCTGCTGACGAACGGTGCAGGGTATTTATCGAACGATTTCTCGTCACTTGACACCGAAATATAGATAAAACAGAATAAGAGTTTAGGGTTCCTTAGATCATGACCAACGGTTGGTGCTAGAAAGGTAAAACTTTGCATGAGTTATGTACGTCGACAAAGTGCTAGATATATATTTTCCTCGTGTCTACCCCACTGTGTACGGTATCATTAAATAGGACTATTAAAACATTACAAGGTTGCTAAAAATGTTTTTCGATTTAGGTATCCCTTTGCGAGTAATTTAACTTAGGCCAAACTATTGGCCCAGTAATCTAAAAAAAAACATGTATAAAAACCATCCCCTCTTTAAGTGTAGGGGATGTATCCCAATAAAAAATGTTTTTATTATAGAACTTTGTCGACGTAATTACAACAGTTTAATCCAAAGTTTCATATTTCTAGCACCAACCGTTCAAGGACGGACGGACGGTGATAACGAATCTATAAGAGTTCCGAGTTATGAACTACGGAACCCTATTATATGCGTGGCTTGACACGCACTTGGCAAATTTTTAAGTACTAATAAGTTAGTGTACTAAGACTTTCGCAAGATTAAATGCAATGAAATAATAGGTAGGTAACTAACCGACACTAAACGCCCCGAGAAAATTTAGCCGTTAATATGCAGCGAAAAATATCGTACCCGAACGAGTTGGAAAATTGAACAGGCACCGGCGCTACGCCTACATAATTAGGTAACAAAATGACATTGTGCCATTATCAACAGCCGTCGCAATCCACAGAGGGTCCATGGTGAGCCACACTTCGGCGGCCTAGCGAGATGCTTCTGAACCATTGAGCCTCCGGTCTCACAATCACTCTAAGGGTCAGCGCCGACGGACGGAATAGCGGCGAAGAGACTAATTCAGTAACAATTTAAATTCAACCTAAAACGCTTCAAAATACAACGAAATAGAATGACGGCGAACGACATAAAGCGCGGTCGAGAGGCACGCGGAGGCGCTCAGAGTCTCGCGGAGGCATTCGGAGTAACGCGATGGCTCTCATAGCTACAGGCGCGGCTCGTCGATGACCGCGCGCCGTTTAGTGGGTTCTGCGACCTCTGAACTGCTCTTCGCCGCCACTCCGTCCGTCGGCGCTGACCCTAATACTGTCATGTTTAGGTTCGTTTTCCGAGTGTAGGTCGTACCGCCCGTACCGCCCCGGTCGAGGTGACGTATTCGTGTTGAAATCAGCATGGCTTTACTAGTGTACCTATAAGTGGCTCTTGGTCAGTCAGTTTGTTCCGGGTGATCTCTGGGAAGGCTGGACCGATTTCGACGGGACTTTCACTGGCAGATAGCTTATGATATAAGGAGTAACTCTAAGGAGCAAGTCTAAACTTTATTTAGACTAACTTCGCCCGGTGGCGTTGCCCGCGATTACAACAACAAACGCGGATAACACCGCGGGACTCAGCTAGTGTTACGTGTAATTTATTGGTGATACTTCTGTTATACACTTTCACCTTCAATTCACATAATTTGTGCACTAAATAATTGTATTAACTTAAACTTAAACTATAAACTTATTTGAAGTAATATCTAACACAATTGTAGTGATGACTCAAATAGATCACCATAATATTTATCTTTGTAATAAAGAAACAATACAAAGCTGTGGCAGCTTGTTTCGGATCCAGTGCCAGTACTACAATACATATCATCATCAGACTATCGCAGTCCACTGCTGGACATAGGCCTCTCCACTAGCACACCACTCAGTTCCATCCTCGGCTACTCGCATCCAGCTACATAGACCAATGTATCTTTGTTCATGAACGACTTTGTAATGTTGACTATGTCACTTTGTATGGCAAAATAATAATAATGTAGGTACAACAATACACAATTCCTCTAATTTAACTTTCCATTACAATCTCATCATAACAACTAACTAACTGACAACCACAACACATCTTATAAACTATCTGAGGCTTGCGGTTCTTATAAAGGTATTTTATTAATAACAACCATGGACATGGTATAAAAAGATTAAAGTTACTTCTTTTCTCATCACCTATTTGCCAGTGGCGACCTGTCAAAATTTGTTTAGTGGAGACAAATGGACAAAAGTTTTAAAGATAGATTGTTATAAGTATTTATAATATATTATATTATAAGGTAGTAGTCAGGCTGATTTCAGCATGAATAGGCCGGCTCAACTGGGGCAGAGCTACCCTCATACAGAAGACCAACCTAACTGACAGCATTTGTGCTGTCCTCCTTCATTAGTGAGTGTGATAGCCGAGTCCTAACATTCTTCATCATTCTCCCAAACTCTGGTGAATGATGTGGAAACATCTCACTAAGCCATCGTGGTGTGGTCAATGTGCTGCATTGTATGCGCACACAATTCATGTTTTCATCAGTCGGAGTAGTCACTTGACCTAGTCACCTGTATTTGAACTCCTCTGGGTGAACAAACATGTATGACAATAACTGTTCTAGAGCTGTTTGTGTACAAATTATGCTTAGCATGTCACACGGGACTAGGCAATAACTTTGTACAACATTATTATCATAACCGCACGCAAATACACACAGGGTACTTGTATTACAATACACATTTGTTGTGATGTAGTGTAAAATTTGTAATGTTAACATCACTCTGTTATTACATAAATAACTTCACTGTTTATTGTACTGTCAGTCAGTGAAGCAAGTAACATCACATTTAAAAAAACATCAACGAGAGACTAAAAGTGAAAAATCAAATATGCTCTGGATTGTTCTCAAACATTTGTCTGTTCGAGTTCACATCATAAAGGTATTGTTTTCATAAGGTTAGGTGGCAACTGGCAGGCTTAACACTAATTACACTTTGTCTGTCTTATTCACCCTGAACTACATACTTCCACATTGTCTGAATGTTACACACACTTAGCTCATTTATTCACATATGCAGACTACATTTTTATAAGTTTAAAATATTTCGAAATACCTAACGAGACTATTAGTAAATTCCAATCTAATTTCTAATAAGCTATTGGTAAGAACATCTGTCTACCCAAAAAAACTAACCCACCCTAGATCATTAACATCTGTTACCTTACTTCACTTGAATTTTATAATGACGTTAATTGTTAAGAAAATTTGTTTCATTTATGAATAATAATTAAAAAACAAAATTAGAAGCTTACTCTCCGTATGCACCTTCTCCCAAGACTTGGGCGACGAGCCAGCCGTCGACGAACTCGCCACCGGCCGCCATCGCCTTGCCTCGCGCTGTCACCTGCAACATGAGCGCGCTGTCTACTAGCTCTGCACTAGATTGTACTCGGTACCTACGGACTCCACGCCGTGCTTATCATCGCCCACGAGCTACTTACGATGTCTAAGCCTAATCCTACCGCTACTACAAGATCCGCTGCGCTTGAACACGACCACGCTGCCGGGTTGCGGCGTTATTTATTTCCCAAGATCGGTTCAAATACAATAAAATAGGCATTCTTAAAAGCGCATCTGTGGATTTCATAGTAACTGACGATAAAAAATAGAAAGAATATTGAGAATCTTTCGATAAAACCGTTCTAAATGGCGGAAGGCACGTGGAGATGAGCGAACAAAGCAAAAGCCGAACGGCGCCTTCGCCTGTCTGTCGTCGACGGCTCGCCACAGTCGCCACACAATACGATAACGGTAATCGCTCTTCCAAAATTGCAAAAATTGGCACGATGTTATTGAAAGATACTTTTTTAGCCCCTGTAGTATAAATGCATTTAAAATTAAATAATGGTAATCTGTTCACTAACCTTCTGAATTAGATCAATGGATCACACCATTTTGCCATTTTCTTTTCTTCTACGCCCGTTTTGTCCGTTCACCAATCGCCATTCCCATTCGCTTGCTGTTTCGCCGATTATCCGAACGAAACAACGACGATCCACACGAATGCTGCGTTTCGGAACGTCACTGTTTGACAATGTAGCATTGAGTGTGTGAGTGAGACTAAGAGAAACGGAGAACGATGATGTCCAAAATTTGTTAGTTATAATCATATTTCAAAATTCTTTTTAAAAAACTTATAGTTATATAACTTGATTGTAGTTTACATTAAATTTCTAGTCATTAATCTTAAAATATTTTTTAAACCTACCACTGATTGAATTATTGCTAAAGTAAGACTTTTAGTATTCAAAATTATGATTTGATGATTGGCAACTTTCCTAAAACTTTAAAAATCCAAGAAAACCATCAATCAAATTAATAACTCCACTCTGCTTTTTTGACCATATTTTCATTTTCATTAATTATTTGCTCTATGCTTTTCAATTTCGTTACGGTATGATGCATCATAGTTTACTAAAAAATCAATTGAATCTCGAGAAGTAAAAATAAACGTTTTCGAACAAACTTCTAAAATCACTAGTTTAAAAAAATACTATTTGTCTTAAATTTTGAACTGAAGATGACAAATTTCTTTGAAATGTTTATGAACTAATTTCTTAATTCTTCAATCAATGCAAACGTGAAACGTTTTTATAAGGGTGCCCACACACAAACAATAATATTGGCAATAAAGTACATATTGCCAATAATATTGTATGTGTGCAGAATGCATTGCGGTATTGTTCAATATTATTGTGGATTATCCAGAAATTATTTTATGGTCACGTCAATAGGTATCGGGGGGAGGCAGGGGTATTGGCAATAATATTGAGTGTGTGCGGGCGCGCTGCAATATTTTAGTTGAGTTAAAGATTACAATGCGAGCGGACGTACATACGTTCGTGTTATTTGTTCAAAACAGAAGACGAAAACAGTATCCAAATCGAAAATAGTGTTGATACTGTTTATCATAGCACTGCCACGGACAAACACTATTTGTCAGTGTTTATTAAAACATAGGAAACTTACCCAGAATTATGGAATACATCCTGCAAAGCATATCGCGATACAGTTAAGACAAATAATGCGCTTGTTATGTTGCTCGATATTTATATAAAAATCTAATCAAATAGCACAAGAGAAGACGTAAAGAAAAAAAATATTCCCTAAGAACATTTTTTTTATTAGATTAAAGTAATTAAACTCAGCTTTTTTGACTCATCCAGTCTTTAATCCATCGTTTCTTTTTTTATTGCCTTTTTTAGTTAATGCAATGACTTTTTACCACGCTTTTATTAACTTGGGTAGTGTGTATCTATGTATGTATGTAATGGAATCTTCGAGCATAATTTTCACCAATATCCAGAAGTTTGATTAATTAGAAACTGCACACCTATCAAGGACCGATGACAATGCAATAACTCAATAACAGTTTCCCAATATCCTTATATTGGACCTTAGGACCGCCATTATATTGCTTTAAGTTAACAGGAAAAACCCCATGCAACAGTGAAGCTTTAGACGAAATGACTAGATTGCGAAATAGTTCGTAAGGCATTTCAATACTGTCACATGTCCCCAAATAATTAATTGAAAAATCGAACTAAAAATGAAAAATTAGTTATAATTTAAAAACACTCTTTTATAGCTATTCGAACTAAAACGTAAAAAATAATTTTCAGTTACAGAGTTTATATTATTATTACAGTAGTAGAAGATTGAACAATCAATCATTACTAATTAATTACTTCAAAATAAAATTATAATAAAATTTAAGTTATTAGGAGAATAATTCAATTCAGAGTAAAAAGTGTGGGGTGCTTTATATTATTAAATGTAACAATTATTCTACTTGCAACCATCTATGCGCGGAGGGTTATAAAACATAGTAAAAAGTTATGAAAATATAGTAAAATGCACCCCACGTTTTTTACTCTGAATTGAATTATTTCTTTGTATCCATTTTGTCAAACGTGCGCTCGTGAATCCAGCTAAAGAGCGACTAACTGAGGTGGCATATTGCCAATAATATTGCGTAGGTATAGTGTGCGGGCCCGTGTGTGACAATATTATCGTGACAATATTATTGCGACAATAATAGCGTGACAATATTATTGCGACAATAATATCGTGACAGTAATATTGTCACGATTTTATTGTGACAAAATTATTGCGACAATATTACTGTGACAATATTATTGTGACAATAGTATCGTGACAATATTATTGCGACAATAATATCGTGACAATAATATTGTCACAGGCCTAAGGGTGCCCACACACACACAATAATATTGGCAATAAAGTACGTATTGCCAATAATATTGTGTGTGTGTGCGGGCTGTATTGCGGTATTGTACAATATTATTGTGGATTATCTGGAAAATCTGATATTGTCACGACAATATCGGGGGGAGGCAGGGGTATTGGCAATAATATTGTGTGTGTGCGGGCGCGCGGCAATATTTTAGTTGAGTAAAAGATTACAATGCGACCGCACGTTCGTACGTTCGTGTTATTTGTTCAAAACAGAAGACGAAAACAGTATCTAAATCGAAAATAGTGTTGATACTGTTGATCATAGCACGGACAAACACCATTTGTCAGTGTTTATTAAAACATGGGAAACTTATCCAGAATTATGGAATACATCCTGCAAAGCATATCGCGATACAGTTAGGAAAAATAATGCGCTTGATGAGTTGCTCGATATTTATAAAAAAATCTAATCAAATAGCACAAGAGAAGACGTAAAGAAAAAAAATTATTCCCTACGAACATTTTTTTTATTAGATTAAAGTAATTAAACTCAGCTTTTTTCCTCATCCAGTCTTTAATCCATCGTTTCTTTTTTGATTGCCTTTTTTATTTAGTAACGTTAATGCAATATGTACTCAATGCAACGACATTTTTCTTTGTATCCATTTTGTCAAACGTGCGCTCGTGAATCTAGCTGCAGAGCGACAGAGGTGGAATATTGCCAATAATATTGCGTATAGTGTGCGGGGCCGTGTGTCACAATATTATTGTGACAATATTATTGTGACAATATTATTGTGACAATATTATTGTGCACCCTAAGGCACCCTAAGGCCTTCGGCATAAAAAGTAATACTATTCTTAAATTTTAAGTAAGAATCTAAATTGCAAAATCTTTGGTGTCTTAAACGTCTTGCACCGACTGATAATAGAACAAATTACACTTGATAAAATATTGTTTTACTATTTATTTAAATAATGAGAAAATAAATAAACAATTTCAGAAATATGTTCTTACTTGAACTCAAATGTGACAGGTACATTTCCAGACAATGTAGAACATTATAAAACTGTTGTGAACATTGTGACGTGACGGCGATCGTTCAAATTAATTTGTTTTAGTTGATTTGCATGGTGCGATGGTAGTTGGAAGATATAAAACAAACAAGCCTTAATCTAGCTCAAGAGTGAGCTCACCTCTGTATTCTATTATTCTCTGTGTAAATTTATTGTTTTGACATTTGTGGTCATAAGCTGCCATTCACCTAATAAGTAAGACGAATTTTACTAATGTTTGACGTGACCTCTTCCCTCCTTTTTTTTTTTTTTTTTTTTTTTTTTTTTTCGTGCGGAAATCCCCACGGATGCCACCAGTTGGTGACTATGTCGGACTCGAACCGACTAAAACCGCACGCCGTCTCGGGTACTATGAGTCGAGGAACCAGGTATACCCTCGAAAGGAAGTCCCTGGAACCCCGACGCACCTCGGGCCAACCTCTTCCCTCCTAAATAGAAAAAAATAAGAATAGGCGCACACCTCCACCCCTGTATAATTTTTATTACCTAAGAACCTGAGGCGACTTCTACATACAACATAACAAAGAAACACGGAATAACGAACTGACAAGGAATTACTAATTCTGCATCGCGATATAGAAATTATCTAGATTAGCATTTAAACAACTGCAGGTCATCATCCACTGGGCCGTGGCTCGCCATCTTTTATTTATTCTTACAAGGAAGTGGGAGGGAGTTTTACGCGAAAGATCACAAAAAAGCAGCCAAGTGCGAGTCGGACTCGCCCATAAAGGGTTCCGTAGCAGCAAGTAACATCATAAAAAAATTGTTGTAGTTCGTTGTAACTTTCATCGATGTTTTATTATTAGTGTTTTGATTGAAAAAAAACATTTCTTTTCAAATTGCGGCTTATGATTTATGACGTATTAAAAAAAAACTACTTACTAGATCTCGTTCAAACCAATTTTCGTTGGAAGTTTGCATGGTAATGTACATCATGTATTTTTTCTAGTTTTATCATTCTCTTATTTAGAAGTTACAGGGGGGGGGGGGCACACATTTCACCACTTTGGAAGTGTCTCTCACGCAAACTATTCAGTTAAGAAAAAAATGATAATAGAAACCTCAATATCATTTTTGAAGACCTATCCATAGATGGTTGGTGGACGTATGGTTTTGGTGAAAGTTTTTTTTGAGTTTCAGTTCTAAGTATGGGGACCCCCAAAATTTATTGCTTTTTTTCTATTTTATGTAAAAATATTAATGCGGTTCACAGAATACATCTACTGACCAAGTTTTCAACAGTATAGCTCTTATAGTTTCGGAATAAAGTGGTTGTGACATACGGACGGACAGAAAGACAGACAGACAGACATGACGAATTTATAAGGGTTCCGTTTTTTGCCATTTGGCAACGGAACCCTAAAAAGTTAAGAGCAGTGATTATATCCAATTATTACTATACAATTATTGCATCCAACATGCTTGTAACCGTTGCTAAATATTGTTACGCACACGTTACAATCTTACTTAAATAACCTCTGCTGGTACATGCACATAAACATATAATATCCATTGCCACATAAAATAACTTATTTTACTTTCAAATGACCATTTTCTTTTTCATCCCTAACTTTTCAGATCATGAATCAATGTTAGTTCACAACCTATTGTTTAATCAATGTTATGGGGGCTTGTGGTCGATTGTATCCTACTAACCCTCACAATTAATATGCTATCAAATTCGCCAAATAAAATAATATTTTGCTACGAAGAATTACCAGTTTAATAACTTCAACAGTGTAACAAGTACAAGACACAGTGAGAGCCTTCTCTGACTTTCAAATTTGGTCCGCAGCTCACCAAATCGTAATGCGCTGCATATTCGATCGTGGAGAGCAGGCCACTGCTCATTATTATCACCTTAACTTTGCGGTTGGTTCATCATGCGGTGGATCATCGAAGTTCGATCATTTGCAGGCCTAACATGATACGTTTCACACCAAGCACTATCGTATGGAGCATCACCGATCCATTATAGAGAGGAATAGGACGAAAATCGATAGTAAATAATTTTTCTACATTTGCGAGTAGTTAAAACTCAAAGAGTCTTCTGTTATGGCGGCTACACATTAGTGCCGTGAAGCTCCGTAAACAAGTGTGAACGTGAATGTGGACGGTTTTCGCGTGGTTCACGCGCGTTCACGCCTGTTCCCCAAGTCAGAGTCAAAGTCGGTATTTTTAACCGGGTATGTCCCGGCCTGCAAAAATGAAAATTTCGATATAAAAAAAATATATATTGATAGATCTTAATTAGCCCTTTCGAACTATGTTCATTAATTTATGAGCCCCTCTTTAGTTTTCGTAGGGAAAAAAAAATATTATTTAATTTTTTTCAAATTTTCAGGTACTCGTATCTCTTTCAAATATGGTTATTTTTTAGTCTACCAAGCGTAGAAAAATTGCCCCTGAGCTGATTTAAATTACCCTCGCGTCAATTATTATAAATGTTTAATATTAATCCTATAAAAAACAAAAAAACCGTAATGGGATTTATTTGCGTATTGCGCATGCGCGTTAGAAAAACGGCAACACTGCTCTAGTAGTTTAAGCCGCGTTTTCACAATACGAGTTGACTCGGACCGAGTGCACTCGGATGTCTACTCGGACGGTACTCGTATTATGTAAACACCTAATCCGAGCGTACTCGGACGCCGGCACCTAATCCGAGTAGACTCGGACTCTGCTCTATTTTTCGAGCTCACTCGGATCATTTTTATGAAAACAAAATGGCGACAACTAAAAAAAGTGGAGTGAACGTGATACTGTCAGGTTTCTGGAAGCGGAGGAAGGTTGTGGCATGTGCACGTGCGATTAAAGGACTTTAAAAATGTAAACACCAGAATAAATAACATTCACAGTACATACTCTCAGGAAAAATATAAATAATAATCAAATTAATCAATCTAAAGGGGACTGGATCTGTGGTTGATAACATTTATGTGTCCTCATTAGCATGGTACGAAATTGCAGACAGATTTTTATCTGATGTAATCGTTATTAACATAATTATCTGCTACAACTTCTAAGCCTCGCAGCAGCAGATCAGTCGACATCTTGTTTCTTCAAGGAGACAAATAACCACAACACGAGTGCACGACTATCGTGTGTAAACCACTATCCGAGTACATTCGTATGAAGCCGACTCGTACGAGTGTACTCGGTCCGAGCCAACTCTTATTGTGAAAACGCGGCTTTAAGGGCAGCATAACAACAAAATATCAAAATATACAGCTAAATGAAGCTGATGATTAAAGTTATATTTTAATTGTTATGCTGCCCTTAAACTACTAGAGCAGTGTTGCCGTTTTTCTAACGTGCATGCACAATGCGCAAATAAATCCCATTACCGTTTTTTTGTTTTATAAAAGATTATTATTAATCATTTAAAATAATTGACGCGAGGGCAATTTAAATCAGCTCAGGGGCAATTTTTCTACGCTTGGTAGACTAAAAAAGAACCATATTTGAAAGAGATACGAGTATTTGAAAATTTGAAAAAATTCAAATGATATTTTGTTTTTTCCTGGGAAAACGAAAGAGGGGCTCATAAATTAGGGTCTTATTAAGATCTATCAATATATATATATTTTTTTATCGAAATTTTTATTTTTGCAGGCCGGGACATACCCGGTGTATTTTTATTTTGTCCCGCGACAAGGGGTTTACGCAAATATATCCACATTCTGAAAATAAGATCATCAAAAATACTCTTTGCTGTCCAGTTATCGTTTATATCATTGTGGTGTTTATATATTATTGTGGATTATAGTGTGCGGGCCGTGTGTCACAATATTAATGTCACAATATTATTGTGTGTGTGCGGGCACCCATAGGGTGCCCGCACACACACAATAATATTGGCAATAAAGTACGTATTGCCGATAATATTGCGTGTGTGCGGGCTGTATTGTACAATATTGTTGTGGATTATAGTGTGCGGGGCCGTGTGTCACAATATTATTGTACAATATTATTGTGTGTGTGCGGGCACCCATACACTTCTCAGTTTTGTCATCATTGACCCCTGACAATTTTGTGAATCGTTCTGAAACCGAAAGGCCAAACAATGTATTTAAGAACATGAAAATATTCATTAAAGTACATACAGCATCATGGGCGTACCCAGCATCTGGCCTAGGGGGGGGGCAAGTCAATTTTTTTAGGTCGGATCCTCCGTGGCTGTTTTGTCATACACACTACTCAAACACACCTACATGAATCATTAGGTATATGTAGTGTATCTTCCAAAAGACCGTACCACGGCGTCTAATGCGACGACCAACAGCTGCACGCGGAAGGTGGTACACGCGATATTATGTTACTGGCACGGCCAATGTACTCCCTGGCAAAAGGAGTGCAGCCTAAGGGCTACAAGAGGGGCGACGGGACTGTAATCGGGAGAGGGGGTCTTCTCGAACTTGGGTTGAGAACACCGCGTGGAAGAAAAGGTCTTTAAAAAGTTACCCCTAACCCAAGCTGATGGAGCCCGGCGAAGAGGTTAACGGCTAGGGGGATATGCCAGCCGCTAGGGCAATACAACGGTAAGAGCAAAACCATTATGGACGTGACTCAAGAGAATATATTACCCCAGGGTACCGGCCGTGCCGCGGACGGAGAATCCCTCGGCACTCCAGCGTCAGCCTCAGTGGCTGACACCGTATTCTGGGGGGGCATAGTTACGTACACAAGGATGTCCGAGTCTGGGCACATCAACCAGGGCGCACAAGTCCAGTTTTGTGCATCCCAGGACGGCGTCTTCTCGCGCCCAATCAAGGGAGTGCTTAGGAGGCGACAATCGAGCGTCAGCCTATGGAATCCCTTAATCAAGGTCCAGGGTTGCAGGAAGGAGATTCAGAAGAGAACGATGCTTGGCTCTCTGCTCTGTTTCCTCGCGATCACCACAAACCCGTAAGCGAAAACCGAAGGACACGTCAGATAACAACCGACCCAAGAAACTCGCACGGCAAAAGGGCACAACAAGGGGTGTAAAGAGCAATGAAAGTGGAACAGGGACCGCGATGAAGCGTGATGACGCACCGGGTCCATCTTGGTTGCGGCGGAGCTCCATTGCCGCCCGAGGTAAGACCAGCAAAGCAGCGTTCTCAAAAAAGAGCAGCTTAATGAGACCAATTCACGGCCATGCTGGACCGCGTTCTTGCTGAGGTCCAAAAAAAGATGATAGGAGGTCAGTGCCCAGGTACGAAGAACTTGCTGCTTCCAGCGGCCTTAAGTCCGGGGACGGAAGGGGCCACTGGCGTGCAGTCACTTAAAGCCAAAGAGAAGAGTAGGAGGAAGAAGGGTCAGTGGGCTACACAGATGTCGCAAGCGCCAGTATCGCTTTCCACTATGCAGTAAAGGCAACAGCCGACAGCGGCCCCACTATCGAGCGAGACGTGGGTCCCTTGGCCGAAAGGCCAAGGCCAGGAAATTGTCAGAGATGGCCCAGTCAGGGTGACGGGCGGCTGCCCCACCGCCACCGACTATTAAAAGGGTTATGCCGCGACTTATAACAACAGCGGCTGTCACAGCTTCCGTACCTCCTGGCTCGGAGACGACAATAGCCAACCTGATGGAGAACGCGAGGGCCAACATCAGATTGGGTGATCTTGGCATCACAGGTGGTCTCCGCACCAAGCGAGCTATGACCGGCGCCCTGATCCCCGGGAAGGAAAGCGCCGCTTCAGCAGACAAACTGGCAGCACGCCTGCATAATGTTCTGTCTGACACGGATGCTATTATTGCGCGTCCGTGTAGGGCAGCAGACATACGGGTGTTGGACCTGGAGGAGTCAATCACTCAAGCTGAAGTCGCCAGGGCGGTAGGAGCGGCGGGGGAATGTGCATTCTCCGACGTCAAAGCCGGAGACATACGTGCCTCGCCGTCACGACTGGGAACGGCCTGGGTTCGCTGTCCACTTGCCGCTGTTCGCAAAATAGTGAACGCTAAACCGTTACAGGTGGGCTGGGTTTTGGCCAGGGTAGAGACACTGCTAGCACGCCCGTTACAGTGCTGCCGGTGCCTTGAAATGGGACACGTGAGAGCTAAGTGTCCCAACGAGACGGACCGGGTGGGAGATGTTACATGTGTGGTGACACGGGTCACGTGACATGAACATGCACTGCGAAAACGCCGAAATGCCCGGTCTGTTCGGACCTTAGCCGTCCCGCGAATCATCGGCTAGGGAGCAAGAAGTGATCCCCGCCGAGAAAAAAGAAAAGGGGCCCGCGAATCATCGGCTACAGGGACACAGCCGGAAATCAGTCAGGTACAGGTGAATGCTTGAAAATTTACGTCCATCCATAAAGTCTTACAGGGCAACATAAACCACTGCCACGCAGCACAAGACCTGCTTATGCAGACGATCGCTGATTAGTCGGTTGCCTTAGCGATGATGGCGGAGTTGGCCCTCCTTCAACGAGGGCTGAGGTTTGTGGCAGTAGAATGGGACCCCATGGTCATTGTGGGCTGCTACATATCTCCGAATCGCGGACTCTCCGGTTTCGAGGCGTACTTGGATTGACTTAGGAGTTGCATTTGCTCTTTCCTGTCTCGTCCGATACTTGTCTTGGGCGATTTCAACGCCCGCACAACAGAGTGGGGAGATCGCCTAGATAACTCAAGAGGAGATACACTAGGCGAGTAGGCGGCGGGACTGAACCTCGACATTGTGAACCGGGGTTCAGTCAGCACCTGTGTACGGTAAAGACGGAAGCCCGACTTTTCCATGGGCCCCGTTGTGGTCCGCCCGCCGGCGAATCCATCGAGGTCAACTCGGTTCTCGTACCGGTCCGGGCCCAGATGACGTACCTGGATCTGGTCCTCGACGGCAGGTGGCTCTTCGACGAGCACTTTCGGCAGCTTGCTCCGAAGCTGATCGGCACTGCCTCCTTCCTTGGGCGTCTTTTGAACAATCTGGGAGGAGCTAGTGTCGCCACGAGGCAGCTGTACACGGGGGTTGTCCGGTCTATGGCACTCTACGGTACACCGGTGTGGGCGGCGGCTCTGACGGAGCAGAATAGGGCGGCCGCAAAGAACTCTGGCGGTCAGAGCCATACGGGGTTACCGCACCGTGTGAGGATTTGGCTCATCACACGCTGGCGGTCTGCCCGCATGGGAGCCGCAGCACCGGGTCCTCACTGCAGTCATCGGAGAGGATCTCTCGCTACCGGCCGTCGTTCGTTCCATGGCCAGCAGCGAGAGTTGTTTTACCGCGGTTGCAGCCTTCTGTGAGGACGTAATCACGCAGAAGGAGGCGGCGGAGAAGGCCCGTGAGGATGACCTCCACTCACGGATGACTGGGCGGCGGAGGCGCGAACATCTGCGCCTCATGCCGCCTTGAGTGTGGCCGCGGGTGGACGGACGGGTTTTCCCTCCACCCGCACTATGTGGCCAGCCGCGAGGAGGCGGCGTCGGTGTGTGCCGGACGCCGCCTAAGAGAGGGCCGTTGAAACGAGACGGTGCCCGCATCAGGAGCGGGAAGGCGCAGGGGGAGTCCAGAAGGAGATCTGACCTTGGACTTCTCCTTCTCCTAAATGGAGAAGCGCGGAGAGGGCACACTGTGTGGTTTTTAGTGGGTTCAAGTCCGACACACCACCCCGCCGTAACCCCCGGTGGGGTGACGGTCCATGATGATTATCCACACATAAAAAAAAATACCCGTGTACGGTGGCAGGGGGAGTCGATTGTCGATTAACACGGGCGACTCTCTCGGCTTTCGACTATGTGTCTGGATGGAGGGTGGCGGAGGAGGTGGTTACCTTATCGGACCACCGTCACATCGTTTTTGATGTGACTAGCTTCACTCCGCGGCGTTACTCGAGATTGACAATAATAACGGCGTGTAACACAGTGTCAGACTCAGCTAGTGTCAAATAAATTGCAACCTCAACTCTTCGTCCGCCATCGTCGCGCGCGGTTTTTTGGCAATTGCACCGTGCATGTTGCCAGTGTCTACTGTATTATTTAAAAGTTAGAGCTTATGGCCCCGTTTACACTTTGATTAGTAATAAGGCGAGTTCATACATGTTCTGGGAGATTTCCAGGGGGGGGCAGCTGCCCCTCCCTGCCCCCCCCTGGGTACGCCCATGTACAGCATATCAATTCTGGTCCTGATAACGTCGGTTAAATGTTACGTTAGCTGCTGTTGCTTGCTTTTTTTGACACAGTTGTATACCAATGAGTCTTAATAATCAGTCTTGTTATATGCTTAGAGAGCCCCTTTTTCGGCATTGGGAATTGTTGTAAATAAAGTACAACTATTCATGTGTCTGTCTCCATCGTGCATCTGAATCCAAGCTTTTCAACATTCATCAAACTACGATACTTATATCGATGCTATTTCTTCTAAGTCGATAATATTTAGCCACCACGTCCAACTCTACCAAAGTAGGTACGAGGAACACTATAATGTGTCATTGAAGTGAACAATATTAAATTGTTTTGTTGAGTTTGCCGTTTGAGGTTTGAGTAGTTAAACACGATCACATACGACACATACTTGTTAGTGAGTCATCGTACGAATTAGATAAAGAGTAATTACTTAACAAAATTTAATCATTATAGAAATGGTAAATTCAATAATATCTTGTAAGATTCTGTTTTTCATAGTCAATGAATTATACTAATGTGTCTTTATAATTAACGTAATTGTTACAGGCTGGATACTCGGAAGATCAATTGGCAGGTCAGTTGTAATTTGTCTGGTATAAGAGTGATTATAAAACCGTTTGATACAACAAACAAACACTTATCGCGTATTGGTAAACACAAACATTGGTAATTGGGATGGTCTCGGCCGCTACGGCAGGCGCGGCGTTGCGTTGTGGCGCTCGCGTAATTCGTGACTCATGTCATGTCAATCAACGTCTTTACCGAAAGCGGTGGTCGTTACAAGCGCCCTAGTTTCCTTATATGGGTTGCATTTTAAAGCGAGCCAGGTGTCGGCCTCGCTGTGCTCAGTGACGGTGAGTACTTGCGTCTTGCAGTGTAGGGTCACACGTCTCGAGAGCAACATGTTCATGTACGAGGCCCCCACCAAGCTGAAGCTAACATCAGTCGAAGGTAGGAGCCCTGAGGAGCCACTGCGCGCTCTGTCACCATGGTTTGGCAGGAGTACACTATGCAGTTAGCAAGATACTGTGAAGTAGGTCATGTCACTCACTTCACAATATTTTAGAATTTCAGGAGGCGTTCCAGTTGTTTGATTCACGCGGAGATGGCAAGATCCATGTTGCACAGATTGGTGATGCTTTAAGAGCCCTGGGACAAAATCCCACCGAGTCAGATGTTAAAAAATGCACTCTACACCTGAAACCTGATGAGAGAATTTCTTTTGAAGTGTTTTTGCCTATCTATCAGGTAAGTTGAGTATCAAAATATTGGCATGTATGTACTCAGACACTACTATCACTAATATAACAGGAAAAAGTTATTTTAGTTACTTATTAAAGACATCTATTGCATTGTTTTTAACTGAATGTATCTTTAGTGCAGTAATGGGATAAACAGTAAAGTGCCAACAACGTTAACTATGCTACTTGGCAGTGTATTTGTGTTCACAGAAGATTGTTTCCTAAACATATGCTTTTCTGGTTACAGGCCATATCCAAAGCTCGCAGTGGTGACACTGCCAATGACTTTATTGAGGGTCTGCGGCATTTTGACAAGGATGGCAATGGATTCATATCGTCCGCTGAGCTACGCCACTTGCTCTCCACACTGGGAGAGAAACTCAGTGATGATGAGGTAATGATATGTTGATAATGCATTCAGTTATTGTACAGTTTCTGTGCCAGAGTGTCCAACTGCTCTGGCTTGTGGTGTTGAATGTTGGAAATAAAGTTGCATCACATACCACAATTTTCTAGTTGTGTACATATACATATAGTGATATAGTACAACATTGTGTCACTGTCAATATTAATGTTACAGAAAATGAATTGACAAGACCATTTCATTTATTTAACTTTCATTTTGTTTTCATCAGATTAAAGTGATTTAGTACCACTGTAACCCCAGCTTAGGGCTCCAAATCAAGACAAAACATGGGTGTCAAGGCTAACAGTTCCCAATCACTTAAGTGTGTATGTATATATATATGCTTATAGAGGTTTGCCTCAAAAAGCCTGTTTTACAACACTTGTGTAAAACAGGCAAGTAATTTTTGTGTTAATTTTCATGTGTTTAATAATTGTACAGTAGAAACACAATTAACTGAAGTAATTGTTGTCGTTAGGCATCCGGATAATCAAATGTATGAAGAAAAGAGTGCATAAATATTTGGTACATTACGTATATTATGTAGGTATGACTTGTTTAATAAATGTATTTCATGATTTGCCTTTAGTAGGTAATTATGAGATAAAATAATAAGGTTAATTTGATTTAAAATATTTGAAAGTTTTTATTTGACGTAAGCCACTTTTTGTCTTCATCACTGATAGGTCAGGAATTTGTTTCAACTGCAGTAAACTCACAATATCGTTCTCTGTTTCATATTTTAAAGCTGTTTCCAATGTCTGAAGAGTTTCATCATGAGATGAAAGCTCCAATATGTTCATGTTTGCATAAATTGTACTTGTAGGTATAATATAATAGTAGGTATAATTTAATAGGGCGAAAATAATATAATAGGGGAATCCATGTAACTGGGTTCCGGATAATCGAGTTTCTGCTGTATTGTCTGTTAACAAATTCAGTTGTTGTACTTTTTAAGTATTGTGTGGTTTTTTTTTATATGTTTAAGCTTACCAAAGTGATTCTACTCTGCTTAATGGAAAGCATAATTAGTATCCAGGAGTAGGGGTCACCATCCTCGTTGACTACATACAATGCAGCATGGTGACCCAAGCCATGGCGGCTCAGTGAGATGCACCATTATTGGGCCTCCAATCTCACACTCGCCAACGGAATACGACAGCACATTTGTCTTCTGTATGAGGGTAATACTGCCCTAGTTAAGCCAGCCTATTCTAATTATTCTATGTTAGATATTCCAGCCCCTCACCACATAGCAATGCAGTAAGTAACAATTGACTGCGCTAATGTTGTATAATCAACAACCCATAACGTCCCACAGCTGGGCCTTAACCCTTACGTTAATGCCATACGTCCCCATCATTTTGTGCTTATGTAATCTTTCCGGATTTGTTAAAGCCGCCGGACCGACTGTGCTTTCCGAATCTGATCACATAGCATGTCACAAACGGTCACCCATCTAGGTAGTGACCGCGACGTCGATGCTTACCCTTCGTGATTTTTACCCATCACCTCGGGCCACTCGGCTATGAGCGCTTCCATAACTTTCTGATTCTGGCAGTGAGCTGGTCTGGCAGGTATGGGAGTACTGTGACAGTCGCTGGTCACCTGTCACTCGTAGGTATTTGGTTTCTTCAACCTTTCCTATTGTGCGGCAGACACAAAGGGACTTTTTTTTTTTTTTTTTAACGTGTGGAAATCCACGCGGACCGTCACCCCGTCGTCGGGGGTTACGGCGGGGTGGTGTGTCGGACTCGAACCGACTAAAACCACACGGTGTGACCCTCTCTGCGCCTTTGTATTGGAAGGAGTCCAGGGAGGGGATTTCCTTCTGGACTCCAACCGGCGCCTGCCCGCACTGTTGCGGGCACCACCTCAAATGTGTACTCTCTAATTGGGCAACGTCCGGTCACACGCGGACGCCGCCCCCTCGCGGTTGGCCACTACTGCGGACGGACGGGAAACCCGTCCCGCCCATCCGCGGCCACTCTCTGGCTGGCTCTGGCTCTGACCGCCAGTATCCGCTGGGGGCGCCAGAGGCGCGCCCTGTTCTGGGCGGACAGAGCCGCCGCCCACACCGGTGCACCGTAAAGCGCCATTGACCGGACAACCCCCGTGTACAGCTGCCTAGTGGGGACACTGGCCCCGCCCAAATTGGGCAGAAGTCGCCCTAGGACGGAGGCAGTGCCCACCAACTTAGGGCCAAGCTGTCGGAAGTGCTCGTCGAAGAGCCACCTACCGTCGAGGACCAGACCCAGGTACCTCATCTGGGCCCGGACCGGTACGAGGACCGAGTTGACCTCGATGGAGGCGCCGGCGGGTGGACCACGACGGGGCCCATGTAATAACAGGGCCTCCGTCTAGACACAAAGGGACTATCGTAAGCTGAACTTTTGAATACTGTACATCAGCAGATGTAGATGGTTTTTGTTAACTGATTTTTCTTTAACAATTTCACTAAGTTTCTCATAGTTAGCAGCTTCTCCATTTTTAGTTTTTAACTTATATAAATAACTAGCTTTCGCATGTCGGTTATCGCGGTAAAAAGTAGCCTATGTCCTTTCCCAAGTTCAGTTCTATCGTCATACCAAATTTAATCAAAATCGGTTCAGTGGTTTAGACGTGAAAGCGTAACAGACAGACAGACAGACAGTTACTTTCGCAATTATAATATTAGTAGGGATTGATATAAATGAGAAAAAAAAGATAGCGCAGGCTTCACTAGTGTGTTGGTTAAGCTTCATCATTTGCGTACAGAACGCAAACGCAATAGTCAGACAATATTGTATCAGCTGTGCTTCTATACTTGTAGGGACTAATGAGTTCATGTCTAAAACTTCCTTCTGTTGCAGACAGACCAGATTTGTTATGTGTGCCACACCGCTTTCTACTGTGCCAAGTGTTGTGGGTTCAAATCCCACACGGGAGGACACTATGTTTGATTTACAAATTGTTATTCTGAATCTCGGTGTTCTATTTCGGATATACAGAATACAGAGACTCAAGATAACCTGTTGTTTCGTGTATGTTTGATAAGTCTTTCGCGAAACAGGATGGTTACTCCTAATGCGGGAGATGACTTTAAAAAAAAGTTGCTTTGTACTCGTCTGGCATGCACATGAGACGATCTGTCTCATTGATAGCGTGATGAGTCCACAGCACACAGGGTTCACATCAGCTCAGCTCCCCGCAAGTTTGTTTGTACCATAGATATAGAATACCATAGATTGGTTGTGCATTTCATTAAGCGAGACCAAAAAAGAAATGCAATGGTGTGCATCAAATTTGCATGTGTGTGTAACGTGCCAGTGATGCGTCATGCACAATTATTTTTTTCGATGACGTACCAACTGGTATAAATAAATCTGAAGGGATTTAGAGTTACGTATTTAGTGCGAATAAGTACAAAAAAAAATACAAAATTAAAAAGACATCTTTATTGATATGATTTTTAGTTGATACACAGAAACAATGGATAACTTTTTAAAGGTTTAATGTGTTAATTAAGTGATAATAATATTACGCAATATTGCTCCTACTTTGTGCACTTCTGTTTTCTTCAAAATGCCTGCTACAAATGGTTCAATGGTTCAAACACAATATGTTAATTTCAAAGCAATTTGTGACGTACATTTTAAAACTTTTATTTATTTCATTTAAACCTCAGTAGTGTACGAAGCATTTTTTAGGGCACTGCTTATATTTTGTATCAATAACTAAGAGTCCTCTTTCTTCTTTACAAAATAATTGTCTACTTTAATTATCATTTCACGAGCACGGCTGTTAATTACTTTCTTACTCATTTTAACAGAATGAGTATAATAACAAAAATAAAACAGTTTAACGAAATTTTAATTTAAACTTGTGATATCACCTAACGTGCCCTACATCACTAGTGGTCACATATTTGTGAGTCTTTTAAAGTAAAATTTCTTAATATCATGAAGCAATTTAAATAGTTTTATGGAAATAGATAAAAGTAAGAGCTTCTTCTTATGGTACTTATATAAATTTAAAGGCATAAAAGTAATGTATAAATGCTTTATTTCGTATTTCGGTGTACCGCTTTTTTGTCACATATTTGTGACGTTGGCGTACAGGGACAGTTTTCGCTTGTCACATATATGTGACTCTGGCGGTCAAAAGGTTAAGTTGCCAAATGGTCAGTATAAAATGGTTTTAATAAAACTAATTGATGATTATTATTTGATCACTGTGACTATTATCGATATTGTCACTTCACACTTCTAGGTATATGAGGTTAGAAACAACAAAGATTCACGTATTTAATCATTCTTTTTATACGATGCGAAAGCATTTTAATTTATAATGAAACTAACTAGATAATATTGCCTACCGCTTGATATATAAAATATACGATATCGCATTAAAACAAAGCTTATTTAGAGGCAAATATGGCATTGTTTAGTTACATGTAAAATGAAAGATTTTGTGTTCTTTCTTGGAAACGTTACATCCGGGTACTGCACACGTCACCATGATAAAACACGCTTAATAAATAGTAAACCACAACAAAATACTCAAGATTCCGATAAATTAACAACAATAATGTTTCGACCTCGACGGCCGCTAGGCGCATACAGGCGCTTAGCGTATCGGTGTTTGGTCTCGTTTATCTGTCGCGCTCTAACACACGTAAACTCGTATTGTCTCTTTTCCGCAGAGCCAATCTATTAGTATTCTATATCTATGGTTTGTACTGATAGCAGTTGCATGTGGTGTGTGGTGTGCAGGTGGAGCAGCTGCTGCAGGGCCAGGAGGACTCGCAGGGCAACATCAACTACGAGAACTTCGTGCACCTCATCATGCAGGGCTGAGCGCACTCCACCACCTGCCGTACTTAGAGTTTAATCGTAGCGATAATATACATTTATATTATATAATATTCCCATGACTGGAGGGAAGGAGGGGCGAGGTCGAGGCGTGACGTCACGCGCGCATTTACCCGAACGTAAGATTCCGTATTTGTATTCCCATTCTAATGTATTCCAAAATTAATTTAATATTTTAAGCATTCGCATATTTGTACAGATAATAAAGTATTTGTAACAATTAATAGTTGTGTACTTTCATACGTCCAGGTCCTGAGCTGCAGCTGCGGAGTTCTCTACAAATAACAGATTATTACCTACCTACCTGCCTACCTAAATTATTTGACTTCGTTTGAATAATACGGAACAAGCATGTATCTATAAATACCGCCAAAGGTACTATTATTAAACTCAGTACATTTTAAGCGATTTAAACGCTGCCATTTTATTGTTCTGTGACAACGGATTACACTTAAAGCCACGTATTCATTAGTAAACATTTGTTAATAAACACTGTTTTTAAACTGTTCATAAACAATGTTTCATAATGTTTCATCATCTCTGTAAACAGTTCATGAACATAGATGATGAAACATTGTTTATGATACGTGTTGCCGTGCTCCCCACTACGAGTGGAGAGCAAGACGAAACATTTAGTTTTATAAACAAAAGTCAACAGGTGTGGACGTGTTTTGCGCGAGTTTATAAACATGGAGGTAGTGTGGTCCAACAACCAAACGATGCTCATAGAGCTTTATCACCAACGTAGTATTCTTTCTCAATAGGATGCCGAAATTTCGTTTCTTTTTTTTATTGATGGTCCAATCAATCTTAATAACCTTTCAAAATCAGTTGGTGACATTCTGGTGAAGTTCTGAAATGACCCATCAAATCCGCGGAGGTCATTAAATATATAACTTCTATTCAACAAATAGTTTCGAATCCACCACTTTTTCTTCTTTTTTTTTCGATTAATGCTCTTATGAATTATTAAGTAAGCAGCAGAGAGCATCACTACCTCCTCGGGCGACATCCTGTGAACAACTGACAAGTGTGGACGGCCAAGTTTCAGAAACATGTGTTTATTGTAAACTTGTCATAAATAGTTTATCAACAAATGTTTACTAATCAATACGTGGATTTAGCGCATTACACTCGTGAAGAAAACTGTTATTGTCATTGAATTTCCTTAGTACAGTGACCAATTAGTACAAATTAAATAAATTAGAGATTCGATTTCGATACCTCACCTTTCGGCAGTGGCAGATTTTATCACAAACAATATTATTTACATTAAATATTTTTACATATTTATTTACACTTATCATACATTTATTTACATAATCACTGTCACTGAGGAAGGAAATCCCTGACATAAAGTCGTCGGCCCCTTGAGTACCATATGAAGTACTTGGCATAGGTTCATTATCGTAATCGTCGTTCTCACTTTCAGACTCACTTTCCGATTCTGAAGCTGTATTAATGATGAATAATTGTTGTTAATAAATCGTAAATATTTTTTCTCGCCTGACGATTTAACACATAATTATGTTTTGGTGGCTACTTGCAAATAACACAAATAAAACAAACTTAACACTAAACAAAAAAACTTAACAATAACAATAAGCAATAACAACAAAATAATTTGATTGAATAAAGCGTCGATTGTGTTTACATAATGTCAATCTCAAGTCTAAACCACCGCCCCCTGTACGTCGCCTCATGCCACCATATTGGTCCTATAAACGTCATTGCGCAACCATCTGTACGTCGTACAGACTTGTACGTCGGCCGAGGCATACCTACATTGCGAGTGGCTGACTTCCGGGCGGAGAGCGGCTTTCGCCCTCCGCCCGAGGACGTACGCGAGTGGCGCGAAGCCGCTCGCCGAGCCACCATGCAGAGATGGTCGTTCCGGCTGGAGACCCCACGCGCTGGCTTCGCCGCCGTGGAGGCTCTTCAGCCGGTCATCGCGGAGTGGGCAGGGCGGCAGCACGGGACCCTTTCCTTCCGGCTGACGCAGGTACTTTCCGGGCACGGTTGCTTCGGAAAGTACCTGCACTCGGTCGCTAGAAGGGAACCGAGTCCCGCCTGCCACCACTGCGACTGCAGTGAGGACACGGCCCAGCACACGCTGGCGGTCTGCCCCGCTTGGGCGGCGCAGCGCCAGGTCCTCACTGCAGTCATCGGAGGGGATCTCTCGCTGCCGGCCGTCATAAGATCGATGGCCGGCAGCGACAGTTGTTTTACCGCGGTCGCAACCTTCTGCGAGGACGTAATCTTGCAGAAGGAGGTGGCGGAGAAGGCCCGGGAGGATTCCATCCAATCGGACCCGATCCGCCGCCGGCGCCCCGGGCGGCGGAGGCGCGCATACCTGCGTCTCATGCCGCCCTGAGAGTGGCCGCGGATGGGCGGGACGGGTTTCCCGTCCGTCCGCAGTAGTGGCCAACCGCGAGGGGGTGACGTCCGCGTGTGACCGGACGTTGCCCAATTAGAGAGTCGAGTGAAGAGTTGGTGCCCGCAACAGTGCGGGCAGGCGCTGGTTGGAGTCCAGAAGGAAATCCCCTCCCTGGACTCCTTCCAATACAAAGGCGCAGAGAGGGTCACACCGTGTGGTTTTAGTCGGTTCGAGTCCGACACACCACCCCGCCGTAACCCCCGACGGGGTGACGGTCCGCGGGGATTTCCACACGTAAAAAAAAAAAAAAAAAAAAAAGGCATACCTACATTACAGAAACGTTTGTATGCTTTTACTTGAGACTACTCGAAAGACGACAGCACGAATGCAACCAACATATTTGGGTTGGTCTTCTGTGTGAGGATAGTACTATCCCGGTTGGACCGGTTCATAAGTGCTGGTTATACTACCTTTTACTTTTGCAAAAAGTTTCATCTTAGAAACCGTTATTGCCATTGTCGTCTAGCGCTGGACGTGCTTCACTGCGCTGCTGCGGACCAAACGCTAGACCTTAAAACTTTTGTGAGAAGAACTCATTTCACAATTGACTACATTTAATATTTTAACACTAACCCCTCCTGAAAGGTGAAGTATGCAATAAAACTATGCTTATTATTAGGGTTGCCAAAAAATTTAAAAGTAAGGATCCTGTCGTGGAACTAGGATCTTAGTATAGTACGCTCAGGTGACAGCTGCTCTGCGGAGCCACAACTATCACTCGACGGATTTGTAGTAGCCAAATGTTGGCGAATTATTTAATCTTCATCAATGTCCAATTAACGTCACAAGTAATAGGTTTGGTAATGAAATGATTACTCATAACGACGGTCCATTTGAGGGCGGGCGCCTGGCGTGTGCCGCTGCGCATTTACCGCTGCGGACTGATCGCTCACCGCTCGGCGCTCAACCGCCACTGTTACTGTCTTCAGTTCATTCCATTCCGATCTTGAACGGTGGCTTGAATGTGGCTAAATCATTATTTGGTTACTAAAAGGATACTTCAAGAAATGATAAACTTTGATGAATAGAATCCATATTTCAGAATTTTAATTCAGTATTATAATTTACAGATACATGTTTTTGCTTCTAGAACTATCAACGGAATAATATATTTCACTACACAATTTTCTAATTTAAAATAAATATCGTTCTTAAAAAATAATTCAAACTTTATAAAAACCTGCCAGTAACCTAATACAAAAAGGTTACTTATCTGAGATTAATAATCAACACACCCCCTTAATCTCAGATAAGTACCGAAAAGCATTTCACACATTCTTACACATTCTTACTTCCACAACCACAAACACTTATATCCTGACAACAACAATTTAGAAATTATAACAACAAACTCCTACAACAGTAGCTCCAATAATCACTTCAACAACTCAAACACCAAGTCCAACAACTACAACACCAACTCCAACAACTACAACTAATCAAATCAAATTAACCATTCATAACATTAACATTCATCATATCATCTCAACTCTTTCAACAAAAACCAAAACCTTTTAATATAACAAACCTTAAAAATACACAGAAAAACAACACACTATAAAGGTAGAGGAGATATTAAAAATTCTGTAAATTTTTCTGAAAAAAACATTCCGTTTTTCAATTCGTTATTATATTTGACTTTGTACTAACAGTCAGATGTCAAGTCCAAAAAAACTGCAGAATAATAAAAATCTCCTCCCCTAACAAAAATAATTGATTAACACAAAAACATTAAATATTTTCCCCCTTACAACAAACACACACGCTTCCACTGCGCGAATCTCTATTAATAACACCCCCTTACACAATGATATTAAATAGAAAGATAGGTTACCTTCATACTAAACGGCGTTCGATATTGTTGCGGTATGACATGACGTACTTATTTATAGGTGTATACATACATTACGATTACGAATGCAAAAGATAATACAGAATGCATGGTAAAGAAAGAGATAGCAAAGAGATTTAATCTATTACGCATGCCATCGACCGTTATTAGTCCTTGTCACACTTCAGTTACAATCTTATCCTCTGTCCTTTTTTTACGCGCCTTAACTAATACTGGATATCATATTTAATAATTTCGGTAAATGGGAAACAAAACCGTGACAAAATACAAATATTACGTAGTTACTTATAAATACTTACCCGTGGTATGTAACTCTTCCTTTTTATTTACTTTGGAACCATAGTTTTTACACTTTTTTAACACACAGCTCGGCATTTTGGTAATAATAAGCACTTCACGGAAACGCTCTGACAACGTGTTTATTCGCTAGCTTCTATTAGCCGACTAAATGAAGTCACGACGATTGTCTACATTTGTCCTCAACAATAATCGCGCGATAGTGCGATATCTACCTTTTTTTATAATATCATTGCCCTTACAACACTACCTACACCTACAGGGTTTAGAATTAAAAAACCTAAAAGTCATAATAACATCTGTCACAAGACACAAAACATCAATCACTAAAAAACCTAGTCACATAAGTCCAATTCCTACTTACACCATTACATCACTAAAACTTGATTACGAAGCCGTAAATATATAACGTTGGTCAAGTTCTTCGTCAGTATATCCGCTAACTGTTTATCTGTTGGACAGTATTTTACTTCAAATAATTGTTCATCAAGCTTTTCTTTCAGAAAGTGGTAACGAACATCGATATGTTTACTTCTCCTATTTAAAACTCCGTTCTTCATTAAAGCAATAGCAGACTGATTATCAACCATCAAAGTTGTTTGAGGTACAACATGTAACAATTCCTTCAAGAGATTTTGTATGTATAATAATTCTTTACAGCAATCAGCAGCAGCAATATACTCCGCCTCAGTACTAGAGAGCGCAACGATAGGTTGTTTTCTTGATGCCCATGCAATCGGACCTCCTCCAAAACAAATCAAGTATCCAGTGGTACTTCTCCGAGTATCTAAGTCTCCTGCAAAGTCTGCATCACAAAAAGCCACAAGATTACTATCTCCCTCAGTGGCGGATTAACCACGTAGCAAGAGTAGCAAATGCTACAGGCCCCGCGTATTTAGGGGCCCCGCGCTTCAAAGATTTCTGACTGCTAAAAAGTATCTACTTAAATCGAATCGTGAAAAAGCGTGAAGTGTTGTGAGATACTCATGTATTGCGGTCTCCCTGACTGTCTGATAGATTTAATAACAAGTAAAACAAAATTATGATACTGTTAGCTTCCATAGCCTCTATTTTTGCAGCTTTAACATGCCATATTTATTGTTTAAAATATATTTAGTTTAAAAAAATATATGCATATTTTAACAAAATAAAAAACCATTTGCTTTGTACATACATAAGTATATCAACAGTCTAAGTTTTAGTAAATGAACAGATTGCTTTTTCTCTTCCATGACTCGAAGATTTTTTTTTATAAATTACTAACTTCGATATTTTGAAAAACAAAAAATATCTCCACATTACGAATAGTTAAGGTTCCCAAAAAAAATAGCACTTTGTCGATGCGATATTAACATAATGTATATTCATGCAAAGTTTCATCTTTCTAGTATTATTCGTTTCGAAGGTACAGACGGACCATGGACATTGACGAAACTAGAAGAGTTCCATATGTCGTAAACTTCGGAAAACTAAAAAGGAATAAAAATAAATGTACTACTTTATCTGGCCTCATAAGGATTTTTTTTCATATATATATCTTTTTCATTAGATATCTTTTCCTCTTTCGTCCGTGTCTTACTTGCGAGCAGTCGTGTACTCGTGTGTCAATTTATTCTTATTTTGTTTAAAAAAATCACAGAGTTCATATCAAATCAGTACTCCATATTAGCTACATTAATAAAATCTATAAAACACACGAAAATCGCCCTTAACATCAGTGCGCGATATAAGTCTTCACGCCGGCTACCACTTACGCAGGACGTCAGCGGAGCGCCCTTCACCCCCTGGCCTAGTATGAGACAGGTGCGATCTTTCATTCTTGTCTAACAACTACATATACCTATTCGCTCCGCCCGGAAAGAAGGCGAGCGACGGTCAACGTTATATATTGCTATAGTGATATTGTTTACAGTCACTAGTAAACTCAAGCGCATTATTTTATAGTAAACATAACGCTTTGACCTATTAAACTTTGGAAGTTTGCAGTGAACTAAGCGTAAGATAACATACATAGGTATTCGTGTGTTTTTCCGCTACAATAACTGTCACTCAGTTTAATATGAGTATGACTCGCACCCCTAATATGAGTATATCCGCATCTGACCCGGATTTGTCGATGCGTGCACTTGAGGCTACAGGGTCGCCGCTCAACGTCACTATTCGGAATCAGAAGAAGCGCGTGCGCTTGGATGATGAAGTTGATACGGAGCTTGAGTCGTGCAGTGATGATCAGGGTATTAGAGAACTGTTGCATGTTTTAATCTCACAACAAAATCGTCGTTTAGATGCGATGGACAGCAGTATTCGCGACATTAAAGATCAGTATTCTGCCATTACGTCGATCGAGAAAAATATTTTGGATATAAAGTCACAAAATCACGAGATTCAGAACATAAACAAAGAAATTGTCGCCAATGTCGATTTTATGTCATCGCAAATGAATGACATCGAAAAAAAAATTGATAAACTTGAAAACGAGCGCAAAAAATACAATGTTCAGATCTTACTTCTCGAAGAGAAGATAGAATCGCTTGAACGAACTTCTAGGAAGGCATGTATTGAGATCAGAGGAGTTCCTAAAAAGCAAAAGGAATCTAAACAAGATTTGTATGAAATGATCTCAAGTTTGTTGAGAGTTTCTAAAATTAAACCCGCCGATACACAAATCAGGGATGTCTACAGATTACCCTCAAAAGTAAATACTAAAACTAGTACTTTGGTCGCCGAGTTCGCCAACACTTTAATGAAGGATAACCTCCTTAAGGCCACTAAAAAATACAACCTGGAAAATAGAAATTCCGAATTGAACACCAGTCACTTAGGACTGCAGGGTCCTCCAAGCTCAATTTTCGTGTCGGAAAACTTGACCGCTAAAACCAAAAGACTTCTCTTCCTCGCGCGAGATCTAGCAAGAACGGATGAGTATCAATACTGTTGGGTTTCGAACGGCAGGGTGTTTCTCCGTAAAAAGCAAGGCGAGCCTTCAATTCTTATCAGAAACGAAAACGTATTGTCAGCACTAAAGGAAAAGTCTAATAATGTTGATCTAAATATTGCTAATATTAAATGACTAGTGTATGTATTCCTAGAAAGTCATGTATACTACTGCTACTGTATTTATACTTTGGAACTGATTTGTTTTCACTATTATTTAATTTTTAAGGTAAAATATTGTTACACTATACACATTCACACATTCCACAAACCTACTATATCCTTATCACTCCCTCGTACACCTACAAAAATCACGTTTAGAACTCACTTAATTTACGCATTCAACTCACAACTACTTTTCAACATATTTTATGTATACATTATACACCATTATTTTGACTCAAACACCAACACACAACAAAACAAAATAACACCAACACTCAAATTACACAGTCCACAATCTCTCACATTCTTTATTAATTATGTTTTCTTATTAAATTTATATGTATTGAACTATATATGTATATTGTTCAATATATTCTTATACAATAGCCAACAATATTATGGTGCCAAATTTTCTACCAGTATATACAATTGTACCTGTTTTCGGAATAACTCTCCAGTACACATATACCCTATTAAACTATATAATGGCTAATATTACTCAGATTGTTGATGATTTGGATAATGCGTCATTTACCTATAAATTTAAAATAAACTCTGTTGATGGCTGTAAGTCACTACTCGGAGATGTAGGAAATCAATATACAGTCTTAGTACAGAATATTCGCAGTATTAAACAAAATTTCGATAACTTTTACATTTTATTAACCAGATTACACTTTACTCCAGATATCATCATCCTTACTGAATGCTGGCTCGACGATATGTCAATTTGCCATAATATTAATAATTATAATTATCACTGTTCCAAAACATATCTGAACCAAAATGACGGATTAGTAATTTATATTAAATCATCGCTTCAAGCCACTGTTACCGAACCACCTTTCAGAGACTCAAACTGTCTTATCATCAATGTTGACCCCGAACTAACACTTATAGCTTTATATAGATCACCGTCATTTTATAATATAAATAACTTCTGTAACTCATTAAAAGATGTAATGAACTCGTGCCGTGGCGATACATGCATCATTGTCGGTGATATAAATCTTGACATTAAGTCAGGTTACACCGACAATCGTTCTACGGAATACCTGGACCTAACTAGCCACTACGGTTACTATCCGGGTCACATTTTTCCTACACGTGGATCCAACTGCTTGGACCATGTGATGATGAAAACCAAAAAATCGGCCTCTATTATTGTCTGTGAATCTAGTATTACAGATCATGACACTATTGTTTTAGGTGTTCAAAGAGAATCGCCTAGGACATCATCTCGAAAAGTAGTCACGAAAATTAATTACAATAATATAGTTAAGGATGTCGAGAGCGAATCTTGGGACTGGCTTTATGAGCAAACCGACATAAATGTCGCTTTCCCACTATTCGTTGAAAAGCTCTCAAAAATAACACTTATGCACACTAGTTCACGAACCTTCCATAGTTCAGAAAACCTTATTAAACCCTGGATAACCAAGAGTATTCTTAAATGCATTCGAAAAAGAGACCGGTTACATATCAAAGCCAATAAAAAAGAAAATAAAGATAATTCAATTATACAACAAGAATATAAAAATTACCGTAACTATTGTAATAACATCTTATCTAACCTGAAACTTAATTATGAAAGGGAATCTTTAATGAAGACTAAGGGGAACAGTAAAAAACTTTGGGGCGAAATTAAGTCAATTTGTAACATCAAAAGTAAAAAAGGAGGGAACTCTGAACTTGTGACAGGTGGTGAAGGTGCAGTCTCTAGTCTGAATAAAATTAACGAATATTTTACTTCTATTGGCGAAAATATCTCAGCAAAAACTCTTAATGAGCTTAAACTAAACGAAACGGATTTGGCGAAGGATATTAAACATTGCACCACAATACATAATCAGTACAATTCTTTCTACTTTACTCCAACAGATGAAAAAGAAATTCACAACTTAATAGCTAATTTAAAAAACACGTCAGCCCCAGGCGATGACGGTATTAATAATAAAGTGATCAAATCGTCCGCGCATATTTTAGTTCAACCTATAACATTTCTTTGTAACTTAAGTCTAACCACAGGTACAGTACCCACCTGTTTGAAAAATGCTAACGTATGTCCAATATTTAAAAATGGTGACCCTAAGAAACCAGTTAATTATCGTCCAATATCGCTGTTGACAACGCTCTCGAAAATACTCGAAAAGGTGGTTAACAAGAGACTCTTAGCGTACCTTGAAAATAATCGATTACTTTCGCAAAATCAGTTTGGTTTCCGGGCTGCCAGGTCCACGGAGGACGCAGTTACTAGCTTAGTTGATTTCATCACTTATAACCTAGATCACGGATATGCGTGTACTGGTGTCTTCCTGGACCTGGCAAAAGCTTTCGATACTGTCTCTCGAAAAATTTTAATTGAGAAACTGTCACTACTTGGTATACGCGGTGATGCCCTGAAGTGGTTCAGTTCATACCTCTCCGACAGAAGCCAGAGAGTAGTTATGGGGAATCTTCGAAGTGATCTTGCTCCTGTGCGCTTTGGTATACCTCAGGGAAGCGTTCTTGGCCCTACGCTGTTCATCGTATATGTGAATGGTCTCTGTGAGCTGAAACTTCCGCAAGCTAGACTATTCACATATGCTGATGACACGGCGATTGTTTTCTACGCCAAAGACTGGGATGAAGTTCAAGTGGTTGCTGAAAATGGCTTACGAGTGGTTTCTGATTGGTTGCAACGCAATCTGTTGGCGCTAAATATTGACAAAACCAATGCAATCAACTTTTCAATCTCCAAAAGAACCTCCCCTTTTAGTAGTTTTAGTCTGAGACTCCATATATGCATTGACCGAAACAACTGTAACTGTCCACAGATAAGACAAACTACTACTATCAAATATCTGGGTATTTGCTTAGACAGTCATCTCACATGGTCTAAGCATCTGGAAGTTCTCATTAGTAGAGTTAGACTGTTAATGCAGGTGTTTAAACGTCTCGGAAAAATAGCTGATGAGGCAGTTGTAAAACTGGTCTATTTTTCTTTATGTCAATCCATACTTAATTATGGCATTATATCGTGGGGTATTACGTCTAAATGCTACTTAATTAAATTAGAACGTGGGCAAAGGGCTCTTTTAAAAGTTGCTTACGGACGCCCATTCCGATATCCTACCAATGACTTATACGCTGAGACTGGGTTGCTTAGGGTCAGACAGCTGTACATCCTTTCTGCTGCCTTAAGATTTCATAGAACCTCTCTATCCACCTGCGCTTGCAGCCGCTCCAACCGGAGAATATACTGGAATAAGCTTATATGCCGTAAAACGTTTGGTAGGAAGTCTTTTGGCTTTATGGGACCTTACATTTACACTAAACTCAACAACATTCATAATATAATCAATGTAAAAAGAAATCGTTGCAAGGAAATCATAACGAAATGGCTATATACTTTAGACTACAATAACACAGAACAGTTTTTGAAGATATTGGTATAATAATATTAGATTGTGTCTATACGTGTATGTGTATATGTTTATTGTATGTATATATATGAATAATTATATAAAATTTCAAAGAAAGTAAACACCACATCACATTGCTCAACAACACATCACATCTCACCAAAACATCATATACTTGACACCCTCACACCACAACATCTCAATCACACCACACCTCATTATCACACCACACCTCATCACCACACTATAAGTCATCATCACACTACACCCTATTAACACATCTCACCTCATCACATCACACTAAAACACACCTTAACAGAACATTATCTCATAACATTATTTTATTATTATTATCGAATAAAGGATTTGAACGAAGGAGACTAGATCCCACGACACAGGGAATCCTAGTGTGGGGTCTAGGGCCTCAACCCATGTATTTTTTTCTTATGAGACAATAAAGAGATATTATTATTATTATTATTATTATTAGAACAGACAACGTAGAAATATATTTCATAGTAAGTGCTTTTGCAGATGATTTCGAGGGTCCCCTTTTTTTACGTTGGGAATGCTTTTCGCACGTGTGAGGGACTCCTGGAGGTACCGGTCTACCCCTAACCCCGCTGTGACCTACATCGGCAGTTCAAAGGAACGCCAGGAACGCATCAGCGGTTTCTGGAGTCCCCCCTGCCGTACCCCACGACTTTGGTATATCTGGGTCATCGCAGTAAGAGGCGCAAAACGAACCACCTTAGGCGACACCTCCGGGCTGCACCGGGGTATCACCTCTCGGTTCGTTTACAGTGGTCACATCTCCCGAAGATATGGCTGCAGCGACCCTTAGGTGATAATCGGGGGGCTAGCGAACTCTGCTACGTCCCCTTCATAGCCTCTTTTGAGCGTGATCAGCCCTATCTCTTATTCGTGGACTCTTTCTGGAGCATAATGTCCTCACGGAAGAAGACCGCGGCTTCCCATCCCTCACCACTCGCCAGCATTGTGGCGATCAATGCTGACTGGTGAAAGGTCTCGTTCGATCTGTCCGACCAAGACTCGACACTGTTTCCCACGCAGGGCAGTCGACGTGCCTATCAATTACGCAGAACATGCATACATGCATTTTGCCTCTCTCTTCGCCATTCCGACCGACAGTTCATGTCGGCCAAAATGTCGAAGGGTGGAGATCGGGGAGGGAAGAGAGGATAGCCTGGGCGATGAATTAGTGCAGTTCAATGCATTGCTAAATTGTGTAGTAGGTAGTGTAATTAACAGTTAGAAACAAAAACATAACTTAATATAATCATTCTATGCAATCTTATTACCCGAACGTTGGAATCACTTAGGACTAGTGGTTAATGATCTTCGACAGTCAAAAATAAACTCAGTAACACGATGAACTCAAAGCGCCTGAATCTTTTTACTTTGATGAATATTTTAATTTGATTGAACTGCTGCTGGGCTCGGTATACTGAAATGTATATTTGGTTGGGATCTCAACCCGTGAGAGGACATTGATAGAATAAGGTTAGATGGTTCTCTTCATCCGAACATCTCGTATGCAACACACACAAGACACAAGCTGGTACGTGAAGTACTGTAATCATCACTGATGAGGTACTGATACGCGCAGTGTTTGCTTGATAATCTAGATCACTTGCAACAACGAGCAGTACGCATACTGGCATACGTACGGTGGCCCACACTCTTGAAATCTTCTCATGGTTTCAACGAGGCAATTTGACATGTTTCAATAAAAAAAGAAATGATTTACTCAGAGAGGTTGATATAAATAGTATTACTATAAATGACTTCATTGTACCGTTTTTAGGGTGCCGTAGTTCATGACTCGGAACCCTTATAGATTCGTCATGTCCGTCCGTTCTTAATATCCAAATGGTAATGGTATTTCCGCACGGAAAAAAAAGAAGTTGTAGAGGCCTAACTTGTAAAATACGCTTACTTGAAAATTTCGTACAAAAATAATAAATAAATAACAATTTTCTATTGGATACGGTTTAAAAGCCACGTACCATTAGGGGTGACTACGGAACCCTATTCTATGCGTGGCCTGACACGCACTTGGCCGATTTTTAGAAACATAATTGTAACATCAGTAAATAACCATTGGTAATCACTTTTATCAATAAAGCATAATGTGTTTGAAGGTGTCTATAGTTATAAATCCTAACAATAATATCCTGAAAATATCATAGGGCCCCGCGCTAGAATTTGCTACAGGCCCCGCGCTGGCTTATTCCGGCACTGATCTCCCTTAACATACTCAATACCCAAACCAGATGTACCTTTTATATATTTTAGAATAGATTTAATATTAGACTTATCATTTTCATTGGGATTATTTTGGTGTCTACTACAATAACCTACATGAAAAGCAATGTCAGGACGAGATTTGTTGGCTACATACAGTAAAGAACCTACTGCCTCCCTATACTCCTCAATTAACGAATCATCATTTATAACAGGATGTTCACCAGTAAATATAGAGGGCGTAATCGTTGGCTTTACATCTTGCAAATTTAATTTATTAATTAATTTATTAATGTAGCTAGCCTGAGCAATTTTAATCCCGTTATCTGTAATATTAACATCTATACCAATATAATTACTGACACTATCACAAACACTCATTTCAAATTCACTATTAAGTTCCTTTAGAATTTTATCCAGTTCCTGAAAAGAGTTACCAGCGAGCAAACCATCATCTACATAAACGGCAAGAAAAACAACATCTCCATTCAATTCTTTAATGAAAATACAATGATCAGATTTTAATTGTAAGAAACCCATTTTCTTCAGTACACTGGTAAACTTAATGTTCCACATCAAAGGAGCTTGTTTTAAACCGTAAAGACTTTTCTTTAACCTACAAATCTTCCCCTTCTTCTCAACATAACCTTTAGGAACATGCATAAATATCTTCTCTTCTAGATTCCCATGTAAAAATGCTGTCTTGATATCAAATTGTCTTAATTTTAAATTCTTCTGAGCTGCTATCGATAAAATAATTCTTAGTGAAGTACTGTTCACCACAGGACTATAGGTCTCCTCATAGTCCACTTTATATTTCTGTTGAAAACCTCTGACTACTAATCTCGCTTTATATCTACCATCAGACTTCTTAGCAAAGACCCACTTACTTGTTAAAAGTTTTCTCCCTTCAGCTTCTTTCTCATCAACTAACTCCCATGTGCCATTCTTCTCTAAAGAAAATTTCTCCTCTTCTATAGCCTTCAACCACTCCTCCTTTTCACTGGAGTTAACTGCTTCCTCAAACGTTAAAAGTGCACACTCAGCCAAAAAATCCATAACATAATCTTTATATTTCTCAGGTAAGTGCCTATTTCTTGGTGGATTCCTCCTTGGACCCACACTTTCTGCAACAACCTCCGTTTCTTCTTCATTTGTTTCATCAGCATCATCAAAAACATCATTTACCTCCATCATCACTTATCTTCATCTCCATCGTGACCTCCAACAACATCCATCTACATCTCATCTTCTTTATCTACTACACCATTACCTTCGTGACATCCATCATCACCACTTCTACAACTTCATGATCACCTCCATCTTATTTATGGAAAATATTGTCTCACTTGACGTCGTTGTGGTCACATCTTGGCTACTGTGATTTAGGATGCTCCCATATCCTGCCGCTGTAATCTTTAATATAATTTTTTGTTTCCAGCCATGGTAGTTGGAATTCTTGGATAGTAATGGTTTGATGGGCTTGTCCATCTTTGAAAAAAAAAATTTCTCTATTGCTCAATAAACTGAAAAAACATTATTAATATATGAATATTCCTGGGCCCATAACCTCTTGAACGGTGGCTTGAATGTGGCTAAATCATTATTTGGTTACTAAAAGGATACTTCAAGAAATGATAAACTTTGATGAATAGAATCCATATTTCAGAATTTTAATTCAGTATTATAATTTACAGATACATGTTTTTGCTTCTAGAACTATCAACGGAATAATATATTTCACTACACAATTTTCTAATTTAAAATAAATATCGTTCTTAAAAAATAATTCAAACTTTATAAAAACCTGCCAGTAACCTAATACAAAAAGGTTACTTATCTGAGATTAATAATCAACATCCGAAAGACATTGTATTCTTGTTATTGTTAACTAGTTGGTCCTGCGGTGTTACTCGCGGTTATTGTTCTAAATCGCGAGTAACGCCGCCGAGCAAAGTTAGACTATTAAAAAAAGCTGGGCAAGTGCGTGTCAGGCCACGCATATAATAGGGTTCCGTAGTTATAGACAATGCCAAGTGGATTTAGGAGAGGAGAATAGAGAATACACAAGAAGGAGAATAGAGAGTACACTAAGAAATAAAAATGGAAGTATAGTTGTTGACGGAGAAGACGCTTGTAGAGTTTGGGAGGAATATGTTCAAAACCTTTTCAGGGATGACAGGAGGCTTCCTGAGCCTTTAAATGAGATCAACCTAGCAAGCCCAACAATACTAAGATCGGAATTGATTTCGGCCATAAAACATATGAAGGATGGAAAAGCACTGGGACCACCCGATGGAATTGCTGTAGAAATTTTAAAACTGTTGGTAAGGATTATTCCAGAGAATTATACACAGTGGTATCTTGGAAATACAGAATATATTAATAAAAATATTACATAAGTAAAAACACAAACGCTTCAAGTAGACATAGGAATATAAGTGACACATTCTAAAAATATATTCAAACATATTATAAAATATATTCTAAAATATATTCCTACTTCATAAGACCATGAAGGTGATATATCTTCAACAAAAACTAATAACTGAAGACAATGTAGATAATTATAAAATCTTATTATTTAATGAGTTTTATGAACCTGACAACGTGCTCCCCGACGACTGGCTCTTATCAATATTTACACGATTGCCTAAAAAACACGACGCGAAGCACTGCGGTCACCACTGGATGATTAGTGATATGAGCCACTTCCTAAAGGTATTTTTAAAAATCATTCAATCAAGAATTTACAAGAAAATTGAAGAGTATCTGAGTGAAACACAATTTGGTTTCAGAACAGGATTAGGTGGGCATTTTTCAAAAAGTTTGTAGGCTAGTAAATCACCCTGTCCGGTGGAGTCGCAACATTATGATATAAAACAGGAATTATATTTTTTTATTTCTGGAGACGTTTTATGAAAAACAAATCTTGAACTATATTTTTGTTATAAAATAAACATAAAAAACTGTGTAAATTACTGAATACAACCTTCTAAAGCAGTTCTGACCATACAAATTCTATGTGTCCAACCTCTTCTTATAAACTTTGAAATAGAATTACTTGTTTTTATTCTTCATAGAGGTACCTAAATGTTATATTTTTTGAAAGATTTTGAGCAATGGCATTAAATTTAAAACTCTATATCTAATCAAAGGCACAGAAAATATCATTATCTTTTAATTTTATTGTGTCCACAAAAATAACATGTAGTGGAAACTCCTGCATAGTCACGGTGATTTTAATATGATGCGTACTTAGAAGTTACAAAATAGGATTGTTTTTTAATGGCAACGTTATAGTCTATGATAGTAGCCATTATAGCTTTCGGATTCAATCAACCAATCAAATGTGACACAATAAACAGTTTGCAAGCGTCACGGTTATGTTTGTTGTGCTCCTAATAGTGTCGTCGTTTTGTAAGGTTAAAACAGTTCAATTTATTGTTTTGTTATGACAGATTTCATATTTATCTAATAAATGACCAGCTAGAAGTTGCTATAGTAAAAGCTGTTTTTTGGAATTGCTAGAAATTATATTCTTATTACTGTAATCGAGAAATCGTCACATCCATTCGTCACGTGATATACAAGCGGAACTTTTTCGTGACGAAATGGAATTGTAAAGCTGAGTGTATGGAGAGGGTGGTTCTAAGTATTGTAAAATTACAAAACACAAAATGAAATATTTTTAATTAGTATTTCATTGACTTTTTTCAATTATATTTAGAAATTAAATTCAAAAATTAACATCGTAATATTAGGTAAATCTGCAGTAACCCAGAACGAGAAAAATAAGCGTTTTATTTTATATTACAAAGAGTATAAATATGGTTTGCTATGGTATCATAACGATATTGAAATTGTCGGAAAGCCATCATTTAGCCAAAAAAAAAATAACACAATCACTAACTACAAATCCTGTGTGAGTGATCACCAGCCTCTCTCCCTTTGAAAAATGTAGATATGTATACTCGGGAAAGGGCCGATCCTGCTCGAAGGAGGCGGCGAAGGGGACGTGGCAGAGGTCGATAGGCCCCCAGTCGTCGCTTAAAGGGTCGTTGCAGCTAGATCTTGGATAGATGTGACCTCTGCAAACGACCCGACACAGGTGACACCCCGGTGCGGCCGGGGGGTGACGTCTAAGGCGGTTCGGTGTTGCGCCTCTTATTGCGTGGAGTGGTGCGAGGCGCGACAGCGACCTGCCTTGGGGGTGAGAATAATCACCCCGGGATGTACCCCAGTCGTGGGCTAAGGCAGGGGGGACTCCAGAAGCCGCTGATGCGTTCCAGGTGTTCCTCCCAACTGCCGAGGTAGGCCGCCGCGGGGTTTAGTGGGTAAACCGATTCCTCCGGGAATCCCACACACGCCCTTCGTTTACCCCACTAAGGGTATGGTTCGAAAAGCTTTCCCCGCGTAAAAAAAAACCCTTTATAAAATATTTTATATATTGAGCTTTGATACGATTTTGTTTTCCAATAAACCCAATTGTTATACTTTATAAATTCATAATGGCGGATTTAGAAAATTTTAGTTTTTGATCTCACCGAAGTAATTTTTATTAAGGCATTAAATCTGTATTGACAATACCATAAGTACGCGTAGTGCATGATCTATGGATATCGCCCCCGGTTGTGATTATTTTAGTCCGATAAATATGTATATGTTTTGTGTACACTCTGCCTTCCTAGTTCCTAATAGTAACGCTAAGTTCCACGAGCGTTACTGTCCAGATTTGGCTGTGTGTTTAATTTAGATTTAATGAAAAAATACTAGGGTTAGAATATTGTATTTGATTTTGTGATATTTTGTTGAAACATATGATTCTATTGTTATAGTCGAGTTTGATATTTTCTTTGTATTATGGATACAACGATAGTTTTTGATACTGTAAGGGTGCCCGCACACACACAATAATATTGGCAATAAAGTACGTATTGCCAATAATATTGTGTGTGTGCGGGCTGTATTGTACAATATTATTGTGGATTATAGTGTGCGGGGCCGTGTGTCACAATATTATTGTCACAATATTATTGTGTGTGTGCGGGCACCCTAATATGTTGCTATAGTGATGATTAGGACCTTTTACGTCATAAAACTTTTCGATTATAATAAATATTTTGCATTACATTTTGAATTTTCATAGCTTCTACTTATTGAATTTCACAAAAAATCTTTGTTTCGGATAAAACTGTTTATTATTTGCTAATTTAATCACTAATTAAAGTGACGAAATGGAGCATTTCATTGAGTTACATTACAGAAAAAACTTAAAATTTTCATCAACCGATGATATTTAACATAAAATAATATCTTTCTAATATAATCAAGTATATTTGCCATGACATTAGCTATAATTAATTCAAATAAAAAGTATGAAAAAAATGGGAACTCCTATTTCGTCACGGACAAACTTTTTGAAAAATGCCCAGGTACCAAAGATGCTTTAGTAGCAATTCAAATTTTAGTTCAAAGATGTATGGAAGTCCAAGTGGATGTTTATTTGTGCTTTATTGATTTTGAAAAAGCGTTCGACAACGTCAAACACGATAAATTAATTACAATATTAAAATCTATAGGAGTAGATAGAAATGACATTATATTTATTGAAAAATTATATTGGCAACAAAAAGCTAAAATTAAAATTGACAATAATTTAACAAATGAGGTAAATATAGAAAAAGGAGTAAGGCAGGGTTGTATTTTATCACCCTGTTTATTTAATATTTATTCAGAAGAGATATTTAGAAATCCCTTTAATGAACTTGAGCTTGGAATAAAAAGTTGAATGGTAAAAAGTTTTAAATATTTGGGTTGTTGGTTAAGTGAAAATTGGGATTCAGAAAAAGAAGTTAGGACAAGAATAGAAATTGCCAGAAACAGCTTTCAAAGAATGAAAAAACTGTTGACTAATAGAAAGATCAACTTAAAACTCAGATGGAGAATGGTGAAATGCTATATTCTTTCTATTTTAACCTACGGCTCTGAAAGCTGGACCTTGAAACAAAAACTAATTAAAAAACTCAGAGCTTTTGAAATGTGGATATATAGAAGAAAATTAGAAGAAGAAAAATAAATGGACAGACAAAGTCAGTAATGTTAGAGTACTTGAAATTATGCACAAAAAGGTAGAATTAATTGTAACTATAAAAAAGAGGAAAGCAGCTTATTTCGGACATGTTTATAGAAATAGTAAATATAATATAATAAAATTAATTATTGAAGGGAAAATTCAAGGGAGACGAGGTAGAGGCCGAAAACGTATATCTTGGACAAAAAACATAAGAGACTGGTTGAAGGTGGACAGCACAGAAGCATTGATTCGCATGACCGAAGCAAGGGATAGATACAGACATATGGTCGCCGACCTCCGTGATGGAGATGGTGATAGGTTGGTTTACCGGCTATAAGACAGAGAAAATTACACTACGATTATATTCTTTTCGGTCTAGTTCGGCAATTTTTTTTTGACTAACTTCGCCCTGCGGCGTTCTTCATAATTTACAACGGTATCCGCGGCTAATACCGCGGCAGTCAACTAGTCTATTAAATATAATTCGTGTGTCACGTACACGATGACCTCAGAAACTCTAAACGAATATCAGTTTTTGCTTTTAAAAGGACTGTTTTGCTGGCGTACCTAAGATAAGATGGTTAACATCACATTTAAACCAATAGGAGCCAAAAGACATGAGAACGACTGCCTTGTTGGTCTAGTGGTTAACATATGCGGCTTCTGATCAAGAGGTCTCGGGTTCGATTCCCGGGTCAGACCAAATATTTGTGTTATCCACAAATATTTGTTTCCGAGTCTGGTTGATTTTCTATGTAATATGTATGTATTTACAAAAAAAAGTATGTTTATGTATTTATATAACTTGTTTAGCACCCATAATACAAACTCTGCTTAGTTTGGGACTAGATGACGTTGTGTGTAAGATGTCCGAAAATATTTATATTTATTTATTTTATTTTTCAATATGTCTGATCACATCAGAATCGATGCTATAATTTGTTTCTTTGAGATAAAAATTAGTTGCTTTTTTTACATTTTCTTTTGTTTGGCCGAGAATTCACAGTACTTTTTCTTTTACTCTGCCGAGATTCAATCAGTTGTGTTTGTTTCAGTAAACTTCTTACCAGATGGAACGTTGCATGTTTTTACGTTTCAGTTGTTCAAGAGTCGTGTGGGGGGATTTCTTATTTCTTGCAAAATTTCTTTAATTGCTGTAAACGCTGCGTTTTGAATATTTTTTGCTGGGATAGAATTTGTTTGAGGCAAACGTGACTTAGGTCGCTCTGAATTAACGGGATATAACCCAGATTTACTGAACCCGGCGATGATGTGGCTGGAGCTCGAACCCTTTTCTGTTAACTTGATATGTAATTTGCATAACAATGTTGGAAATGAACTTTTTTCTGTGCTAGCACGTCACACCAATTTTTTTTTAAACGTGCGTAAAATGCAACGTCTATCGGCTTAAACACTTGGAATCAAACCAGCCACTTATTGACCTGTTGTACTTTGTACATCATTTATTAATAAATTTAGAAACAACTTACCCTTAATTCAGTTAAAATTATCAATTGGGGCTATTTGAAACGATGAATAAAAACCATAGCAATGTTTGACAAGCTTTAAAGGGCCTATTTAAAACTAAGTTTCAATTAGCCCCAAAACCGAAACCAAATACTTAGCCCCATTTAGAAAAATCGAAGAACATTGCAGACAGAAAAGACATAGAAAAAAGTTGAATCCCTGTAATGTCAATGAAACACAGTATTTCGCAATATATTTCACTCTATACATACCTTTCTAGATTTAGAGTTTCAGTCGAAAGTTTTTGAACCATGAAATACATCAAAATTTTAACTATTTTCAAATAACGCACTACTCAACGGACATCGACGCTGTCTGTGAAAATTCTAGTTTAACAATGATATTACATGTCGTTCTTATGCAAGGTGGTATAATAAATTTCCTACTATTAGCAGATAATAAAATACATGTGATCAAAACTTTTATATCCGAAATTCCAAATAACCCCGTGATATCCAAATAACCCCAGTTTACGGTACCAAAAGAAGAAGTGGATTTAAAATCGTCCAATTGATAATTAATATATTTACCTACTTATTATTTCTTCATTTTTGTACGAATTTTTCCAAGTAAGCGTATTTCACAAGTTAGGCGTCTACAACTCCTGTCCTAACAAAGATATCTAAACCGTATTAGTTTTCCTTTCAAGTTCATTACATCGACCACCATCATATTTTTTTTACATCTTTCGAGCCATCCGTTAACCTTTTAAGGGGGGTGGGGGAAATGCCCTGTTTTTAAATTACCTTTAAAGGTTAATAACTCGCAAACGGAAACCTAAATAAAAAAAAACTTTCTAGCAACCTTGAGAGGTGTTTTTAACAGACCTCAGCTTTCTGCCAGTGAAAGTCTCGACAAAATCGGACCATCCTTTCCAGAGATTAGGCGGAGCAAACAGACAGACAAACATAGACAGACAGACAAACAAAAATATAAAAACACATACATACTTTCAAAGGCATTTCATAAAAACAAACATTTGATATTACAAACATACACTTCGATTTTATTCATTTGTACACTGCATGCATTTTACTAGCTGAGTCTCGCGACTTTACCCGCCGATGTTATAGCGAAGCTAGCCTAAAATATAAGTAGCCTTTAAAGGTACGCGTCCATTGGCCCGCATGCACGCACGGCACGCAACGGATTTTATTTTGCTTTGTATGATTTTACATAGAGCTGCGTTCACTATCCGCGCCGCCCGCACCGAACGCCAGCATTTATGAGCAAAAAATGCGTTGCGTGCCGGTGACGTCACATAAATCAGTTCGCCGCTGGCCGGCTGGCATCGCCCACTGCCGCACGTCCTGTTTGTCTTATTTAAATAAGGAGCGAACGACAAAAAATAAAATGGGTGACGCACTTTTGATTATATTAGTAGATTATACAATTTAAAACATACACATTATTTTAATGTCCAAAGAAGAGACAATATGTGGGAGGAGATAGGATGAATGATGCTCTCAAAAAATTGGTCACTTCAAATTTATTTCTTGAACCCACATTCTACGTTTAGTTTTAAGTTCTTCTTCATCTTCCAACAAGCAACTAATAACAATGATATCTTCATCAATCTCCATGACCGAATACGTCAACTCACGACAAGAAAACACTCGAAACGAAATAAAAAATTCCGGATACAGTGGACGCATGCCATCGACAAATCCGTTCAATCCGTTGCGTGCCGTCTGTGCGTGCGGGCCAATGGACGCTTGTCGCGTACCTTAAAGGTGCGCGTCCATTGGCCCGCGCCGGACGCACATGTCAATAGCATAAAATAAACAATTAGATACTTATTACATTACTTACATAATGCAATAGGTTTTCCTGGAAGGAAAAAGTGTGACGAAATAATTGATGTCTCCCCGCGGTTGTACCTGGAGAAAAGTCATGAGACATACTAGTAATAAAGAGAAATACGTATAGCAATTTCAGAGACCTATGCCTTTAACAGATAATTATGTTTCCATATTATTTCGCTATTTTTGTACGAAAATTTCCAAGTAAGCACATTTTGCAAGTAAGTATGCTTAAATTTTTATTAGTGTATGAAGTTTACAGTAACTTTGTGATATGCCTTTTACCCATTGACAAGTAAAGGTAGAAAAAATAAAAATAACAATAAGACATAAAATAAAACATACCTACATACATACAATGAATATGGCATATCAATACTTCTAGAAATAGAGGCTAGAGGTAGCAGTAACAAGCAAAACAAAATGATCCAGCATATCTGCCTAGCTAGGGAGACCACAGTACGAGTGAATGTGGGGAGAAAATAATAAGTCATTAAGTCCACGCGAGCTCATCCTCTATGACTAAGTAATCACTTTGAACAGTAATTTTATTCAGAAAAGAATTGTGAATCTTAAATTAATAGTTATCCATCCAAAAAAATGTCATTGACAATTTCTTTGTCATATTTTGGCTGAGCCGCCAAAAATTCCTTAATTTGTAGAACTACCCGACTATAGAGCAAAACAAAGCACGAATGTATTCGCAAGAGCCCTGTTTACTGGGCAAGGCCAGTTGACAAAACTGAAGACCGATCACGGCAGACCTGGCAGACTGTTTTGATCTCTGATCTAATCGTGGAAACCAAAACAAATGGCATAAAATATTAATGACCCGTTTTCTATTAGCTGATCAAATAGTGGTCACAATTTATAATAAGCTTTATTTGTCAGAATTGAGATAATCGCCTTTTTAAACTTATATAAAGGTAAACTAGTAATACCACAGTATAAAGAAACATACAGTAGGACGACGCCTTTGATCTCGTGGTAAATGCCGACAACGTCTAGACATTGTCGCAACTGCTAGGGTTGTCTCAAGTAAACAATATTTATTAATAAATTTATTTATTTTAAATCAACATCGTCATCAACATTATGATTATTATTATAAGCAATAATTAACAATGATCAAAAATATAGTTTTTTTTTAACAATTTCATTTAGCTTGCCTTGTTTGTTTATTTGTTTGGGTCAAATGAAGTAATTGAAATATATAAGGGGGCCAACCCTTTCCTGTTGCCGGATTAGTCTGAAATTTTGTATGGATATCTTGGATTTGAAAAATTTGTTATTTTCATAATCGTCAACCCAAAAAACCTCAAAATTGTCACTCATAACTATATTTTATTAAATAATGTCCTCCATGTTGGATCTAGTACACTTGCACGTAACTACGAAAAAAAATTCCGCGAAAGACACTTGATCTCATTTTTATTTTCAGGAACCTCGCAAATCTTGAAAATTACACCCTTGTCGAAAAATTTGCAAATTTTCGTCGGTGTTATCTTGGATTTTCATTTCAACCCCATAACCGTTTTTAGTGACTTCGTAAACCATGGACATAATACCCATGTCGAAAAATTTGCAAATTTTCGTCGGCGTCATCTTGGATTTTCATTTCAACCCCATAATCGTTTTTAGTGACTTCGTAAACCATGGACATAATACCCATGTCGAAAAATTTGCAAATTTTCGTCGGCGTCATCTTGGATTTTCATTTCAACCCCATAATCGTTTTTAGTGACTTCGTAAACCATGGACATGATACCCATGTCGAAAAAATTGCAAATTTTCGTCGGTGCCATCTTGGATTTTCATTTCGCCGTCATCACCAGCGCCAAAACTAGTAAATGTATGCAGCTCGGGGCAGCCGTTCCCCCGTCTCACTCCTCACGCCACGCACGATTGCCCTGTCTAGACGTCTTCTTGGGACGACTGTATGATTTATCGACTGTGGTAATACTATCTGACAGTTATTTTTTAGTTTCTTTGTTGTGGCAGACTGTTTTGCAAATCTACGCGTTTTTAATACAGCACCATTAAACTCCTTAAAACTTTCAAGGAACTTATTTGTTTCGCGTGTGCCACTACACTAACACGCCTTTTTACGCTTCGGCAAATTTCGTTATCCCAATCGAGAAATCTCAATAATCAGTAAAAACTCGCCAATTTAATATCACCCTTGTTAAAGAGACTGGGTAGTTCTACAAACTAAGGAAGAATTCGAGTCTAATTTCGGCCTGAAATTTTTTATACATGCTGGTGACGGAATACAGCCTAATAACTAGAGTACGGTGTCTTTTAGCTTATCCTAAACGGAACAGTCAAAATATTTAATATTTTTTTACTTATGGCCATTTAAAAAAAATCTAGTCACAGGAAACTGATAGTGTCACCAGGAAGCTGAAGAAAACAATAAAAATCCATCGAGAACAATCATTTTATAAGTTATAACCTAGTTTTTCAACTTTCAAGCCTTATTAACATTAACTTCCAGCAAATTAGATAGGTATAATAATTCCCTACAAAACAAATTAAGTGTTATGAGCCTTGACGATATTAATATAAATCAATTGTATGAGCGTTTCTTTTCAATAGTTCACACGGAATTCAACAAAACTTTTGAAAAGAAGACAAAAAGTATTTGCCCTAAATTTATATTTAGTGATTGGGCAACTAAAGGTATCAGAATAAGTAGGGAAAGACTATTTGAGCTTTATGGCCTTAAGCCTTTTATAAACTCTGAAAATTTTAACAAGTATGTTGCTAAGTATTCAAAAACTTTTAGAAATACATGCAAGGTTGCTAAAGCCCTGCACATTAGCAACAAGATCAAATCAGCAGAAAATAAAATAAAGACAGTTTGGAAAGTCATAAATAAAGAGACTAACAGGAAGAAAATACGTAACACTAGCTACACATTAGATACAGCATGTGGTCCTAAAAGCTCAAATCAGGAAGTAGCTGAAGAATTTGTAAATTTCTTTACCAATATACCATCAAAAACTACAGAGGCTCTAAATTCCTCACCTGATGTCTCAATTGATTTATTAAAGGCGAATGTGTCTAGCTGCCTGGCTGAATTTAAATTTAAACACATTAACCCTATGATAGTTATTAAGGCTTTCCGGCAAATAAAAATCAAACTGACCGAAGATCTATGGGGAATGTCTATCAAAGTTTGTACATCCATACTTGAGACTATAGCCCCTGTTTGAGGGAATAAGGTCTTTATCTATAATGCTGGTGAATAAAACTCTTGCAATACGTCTTCACAGATACGATATTTTATTTGTACTAAATTATTACTAAATAGTGTAGAAGCAATGGACTGTATGAATGATTGAATGAATGTACAATATATTAGTGGTTAGTGTGTAAGTGTTGCTACTTATTTTAAAACGAAAAGAATGATATTTAGACATACCGCCCACCAAAGGACGCAGTACTTTAACATATCAAGTAAACATAAGAAAAAAAAATACCAAACTTATGTGGCAAAGCAAAGAAAACAAGATACTATGTGTATGTAACAATATGAACACATATGTTTAAAATTACTTAACAATATAGCTTAGTAACTAATGCTGCAACAAAATAGACAACTTAAAAATAACATTAAAGTAAGAACAATTGATTCTGTATATTTGCTATACGAATCTATCTTGGCAACATACAAATTTTACTCACAGGACGTTTAATTTCACCATTTTTACATTTAATAGATACTACTCGAGATAGATTATCAGGTCCATAATATTTTTTGACAATTCTACCCATTATCCATTTAGCAGGAGGCATATTGTCCTCTTTTATAAGGACTACATCACCCACCTCAGGCTCAGATTGCTTAGTTTTCCATTTGTATCTTTGATTAAGGGTAACTAAATACTCTTTATACCACCGTTTCCAAAAGTTATGTACGATTTTTTGTGTTAATCTCCATCTATCCAGCCCTATAATATTACTGTTAGAGTAATCGTCGTCGGGGATACCTATCAACGGTTCGCCTATTAAAAAATGACCAGGAGTTAAAGCCTGAGGCTCACTAGGATCCTCACTCATAACTGTAAGAGGTCTCGAATTGAGACACGCTTCAACTTGGGACAAGACCGTAGACAGCTCCTCGTAGGTGAGAGTAGTATCGCCGACAACCCTGTGTAAATGATGTTTAACGCTACGCACGCCAGCCTCCCAGAGGCCGCCAAAGTTGGGTGCATGTGGGGGGATGAAATGCCATGTTGTGTGCTCCAAGCTCAATAGGCCCTCAATTTCACGGGGTACATTTGATTTAGCTCGATCAAACATCTCACGCAGCTGTTTGTTAGCGCCGACAAAATTCGTGCCATTGTCACTATACAAGTTCTCACAATGACCTCTTCTTGCTGTAAACCGCTTAAAAGCTGCAATGAATGCCTTAGAAGTCAAGTCTGTCACCACCTCTAAATGAATTGCTCTGGTTACCAAACATATAAACAAACAAACATATCCTTTGTAGGATTTGGATCCTCTGCCAGGTGAAAATCTAACATTTATAGGTGCCATGTAGTCACAGCCAGATGATTTAAAAGGTCTAGTTGGTTTTAACCTCGCTTCTGGGATTTGACCCATCAATTGATTGTTCTTGATTTTTGAGTACCTTATACATCTAACACACGTCTTATAGTGACTTTTTACTAAATCTTTAGCTCGTAGTATCCAATATTTTGTTCGTAAATAACATAGCATCGCCTGTGGTCCGCCATGAAAGGTCTTGAGATGAGCATCAATAATTATTAGCTTGGTAAGATGACTCTTAGCAGGCATAATTATGGGATGTTTAGTGTCATATCTAACCTTTGACTGCTCAATACGACCACCAACTCTTAGTACACCATTTTCATCTAAAATGGGGCAAAAGGTACTGAGTTTACTCTTCTTGGAGACCAATTTTTGTAGCTGTAATTGTTTAATTTCTTCACTAAAATTGTCTTCTTGAACTTGTTTGATACATATTACCAAACTTTGATCAATTTCTGAAGGTGAAATTACTTTGGAATATTGTATACGTTTGTCTTTTGGTAACTTTAAATTATGTAGAACTCTTCTCCAATAAGATACAACCTTTAACGTTCTATTTAATGATGAAAACATTGTCCATATAAATTTATTTTTTACTTCTGTTAGCGCTGTTAGAGATACGTGTCTTTCTTCTTCATGTGTATCTTGCAATATTTCGAAATTATTATATGCTATTGTTGGTTGTGAAAGATAAGAAGGTCCTGACCACCACAGTGAATGTTGACGTAATTCTTCTGCAGACATGCCTCTTGAAACACAGTCAGCTGGATTCATATTTGTTACAACATGGTTCCATTGTTCATAGTCCAAAATATTTAGAATTTCAGACACTCGATTACTCACAAAAGTAGTCCAACGACTTGAACCACCTTTTAGCCACGCTAACACAATTGTAGAGTCTGACCATGCATGTAAATTCTCTTTTGGAATGTCTAGTACTTGTGCTGTCTCGAAGATTAGTTTTGCTGCCAAAACTGCACCGCATAACTCAAGTCTTGGAATAGATAATTCCTTCTCTATAGGGGCAACTTTACTTTTGGCGGATATTAAACTGACATGTATTTTACCTTCACTATTAATCAGACGAATATATACCGCAGCACCGTAGGCGAGCTTAGAAGCATCGGCAAATGCATGTAGTTCCACTTTTGAATCTGGACTGAAATACAACCATCTTGGAATATTAATCTTATTCAAATATACCAACCCAGTTTGAAAATGTAACCATTCTTCATGTAAATTTGGTGGTAATCTATCATCCCAATCAACTTTTGACTTCCATAGTTTCTGCATAAATATTTTTGCTGTAATAACAACAGGCGCAATCCATCCCAATGGATCGTATAATCGAGACACATCCGATAAAACTTGTCTTTTGGTTATAGATTGTTTAGAGTCTGAAATATCAAATGTATACTCAAAAGCATCTGCTTCTCTATTCCACACCAAACCAAGTACTTTCATGACAGTAGATGTTTTTATTCTTAATGAATCGTTATTTGTTTGTTTATCCTTTCCAATATATGTTAATAAATCTGCATTGTTACTACTCCATTTCTGGAGTTCGAACCCTCCACAACTCATTAAGTTATTCATGTCGTTAAATATAGTTTTAGCTTCTTCTAAAGTGTCAGATCCTGTCATTAAGTCGTCAACGTAATAGTCTCTCTTTGCTATCTCAGCTGCTAAAGGAAATCTAGATTGTTCTACATCTGCTAACTTTTGAATTGTCTTGATGGCTAAATATGGTGCACATGCTGTACCAAAGGTTAATCGTAAAAGCTTGTAATGCTTAAGTGGCTCATTGATTTGTGGTCTCCACACGATTCTTTGGTATTCCGTATCTTCATCGGAGACTCGTACCATTCTATACATCTTAACGATGTCTGCAACGATACAAATCTTATGCTTTCGCCACCTCATTAGAATATGTCTTAAGTCCTGTTGTAATTTTGGACCAACCAAAAGGTTATCATTAAGAGAAAAATTATTAACTCCTTTGCAAGAACCGTCAAAAACTACACGTACTTTAGTAGTATCCTTATCCGCCCTGATAACAGGATGGTGTGGTAAATAAACTGCCTTAGGGTTATCAATATCCTCTTCTTTGATAGATTCCATATGATTCATTGAAATGTATTCTCCCAAAACCTTGTGATATTCTTCCTTTAATGAAGGATTCTTTTGTAGTTTCTTCTCTAAAAACTCCCATCTTCTTGTTGCTATAGCCATTGATTTCCCATATTGACACTCTGGATCTTCCTTATCGAACGGTAATTTAACAATGAATCTCCCTTCTTCATCTCGTGTAGTTGTCCTGTCGTAAAATTCTTCACACCTTTCTTCTATCTTTGACATCTTTTTCTGTATGCAGTTTGGCTCATTTTCCATTTCCCAGAATTTCCTAAGAAGCTCATCTCCACATAAGTGTAAATGCATGTTAATAACGTTACTCGAACTTGAATTATTTGACACCCTCCCAGATAATACCCAACCTAAGGTAGTGTTTTGTGCCAATAATTGATTATGACGTATAACTCCATCCAATAATATCTCGCTGTATACTTCAGCTCCGAGAAGAATATCTATTCTCCCTGGTGTGGCATAACCTGGATCAGCTAGTTGAATTTTATCTAAATGTAGCCAATCAGGTGTGCGTAACTTCGTTGATGGAATTAAAGATGTTACCGATCTCAAAACATACGCATTCACTTGTAATAAAACTCCTGGGTTATGGCGTGATTCGATATGAAGTGATACCATATGCTTAATGTTGGTGTGGCCACCATTACCTATACCAGAGACTGTAACACTCACATGTCTTCGTGTCAACCCCAGTAATTGTACAACCGATTCACTTATAAAAGACGCCTGTGAACCTTGGTCTAGTAACCCTCGCAATGGTTGCTTGTAACCTTGCATGTTGTATGCCCATACTGATACGGTAGCCAACAAAACATTACTGGGATCTACACCTCTACTTGAAAAATTACTTAAAATAGGTGTACTTACAGTTTGGGCTAACTCACTGTCTCCCTTTGTATTATTGCTCAACTCCCTCTCTAGGTGCAATAAAGAGTGGTGCCTCCTTCCACATCTTTTACAACTCGAAGAGTTACGACATTTCATAACTGGATGTGATGGAGAAAAACAATTAAAACATAAATTATTTTTTTGTATATAATCCTGTCTATCATTTACATTAAGCTGAGAAAACTCTTTACAGTGGTATAAATAGTGCTCCCCGTTACACATACTACATTTAATACTATTTATAGAATAATTATGTTTACTGTTGTTAACTGACCCGTAAAATGATTTTTGTTTTGGTTTAATGTAAGACTTCGGTGGTGTACGTACCTTGTTTGAGGCATTAGTGCCTATCATTTCCAATGATCTATACCTGCATTCAAGAAATTCCGACAATTGAGCCCAAGTGGGCAACACATCAATAGTTTTACTAAGTTGACATTCCCACTGCTTAATGGATTCAGGATCTAAATTGGAGATAACAAAATACACAATAAATACATCTGAATTATCAATATCAATTTTCATATTACGCAAAGACTGTAAACAAGTTGTTGTAGTGTCTAATATGTCTTTTATAGCACTAGCAGACTCATAAATAATTGGTTTTTGTGAATATAATACTCTTAGCACTTCATTACAATTGTAACGCTTGTTATTATAACGTTTTAACAATTGATTCCAAGCATCTTGGTAGTTAGCATCAGTTGTTGAAAACTTACTTAATAAACATTGCGGTTCCCCTGACAAATTATTTTTTAAATATTGTAATTTTTGTACAGGTGATAACTTGTTATTTGTATGAATAAGGCCCTGCGCGCACGGGAAACTTTTGTCACTGTGACTGTTTTGTCACTTTCATGATGGCTGTAGAATTAAATGGAGATGCGCGCACGTTGCGACGTGACAATCGGATGACAAAATTGTTTTGTGCCTGCGAACAAGCGTGCGACAAAACTGTCACCGCGCCGCTAGATTTAGATACAAGCGCGCGCACGAGTGACGAAACAGTTTCTGCCCGTGCCCTAAGCCAAAAGCGGAAAGCGGAAAGGACTAACTTTTTATTTATATTTTCAGACAACAGGGGATTCTGTTTGAAATAGCATTGTAATCAAAACAGAAGTGTCTCCTAGCGTTCAATCACCACATTATCATAAAGGGTCTAAGCAGTATGCCTTGAAGTTGTTCTAATAAAATATTCAAGGTTTTCTTCGAAATTACTAGAGCTTGAATTGTTTTAGAGAAAATGAAATATGATATAATTTGTTTAATTTAACACTGGTTGAAAGATTACCAGATGTTATTTAATTTTGAGAATGACACAATGATCGAAGATTCAATGTTTCGGCCCAAAAAATTTAATTTTGTACTGAATCGATTTTTACCCTTGAAAATCGACTGTCGATTTTTTGTGTTGGTATAAAAAAATATTTACAATAGTTACAATTAGCTGAATGTATTAATTTGATAGGTAATAAAAATAATTCTTATAATCGAATTCCTTGAACTAAAAAAATCGATGATTTTACTGATAAGAGATCCCACAGATTGTATAATGAATATTTTTGTTTTTCATAACATGGATTTATATTTATATTGTAAATACAGAAAAGATATAGAATCGATCCTTTAGAAATCGTTTTTTTCAATAATCGATTCTTCATGTACTGATTCGAATCGAATCAAAAATCCGTACAAAATAGTTTATCCTAACGCCATTTTCCGTGCCCCGCTCTCCGCTTACTTTTGATGCCCGCTGGCGATAAGCAAATATATATAGTATATAGAAGAAGTGGAAAGAACACCAGCACTTTACGAGAAAAGATTAAAAGAATATTCTGACATATGATAAATACTGGGCATGCCTTTTAAGTTCTGTCGTTTCCATATTTAAAGGCAGTTTTGAATTTGGAACAGTTCTATATTCGAATGTGTTTAAATATTGAATCTCAAAACATTTTAAATACACCTTCTTTAAAGTGGAATAAATGTTATAATTAGTGGTTTGAGCGAAGGGAAAAGTGTACTAAACTATGTGGTGAATACTTTGAAAATATACAGTAATTCATTAAAACTTTCTACACTCATTCGAAAACTTTTACGCCGTATGAATTCGCAAATAATGACTGTCTCCTCCAAATGCATATCGTTAAATGAACCATGGATTTACAAAAATGTTTCGTGACTGTCATTCGCCGTGTGCGCACCCAGATTTTAAGACGCGACGCGACATGACAAAAACTTTTATGTCGCAGCGACAAAAGTCACCCGTCAGCGCACTGCTTAAGAGAATAAAACATATCATAAAACGTTTGCCACTCGACATATCTACCGCTAAATGTAGGTAACTGTATGCGCGGTAACTTCACTTCGCACTCGCTAACTTCATGTCCATCACTCAATTTCGGTACAACGGATGATGTTTTACTTCTCGATGATATCAAAAACGGCTGCATGTTCTCCTTTAAAAGAGTTTTATATGATACATACAATTCTTCAAACTCCTCATACATACTTGCAGTGAAATATGCATCGTCCTTGTCGGTAGGGGTCACTTTGACAATGATAGTTTTATGTCCATCCTTGAAACTTATCCATAATTGCTCCAAATTCTCTAGTCTAGTCTCCAAATATGATTGTTTAATACGGTCTTTAGGTGTTTTTTTTAAGTTTCTCTCAGCTTTCTTCAAGTTTTCTAGTAATTCTTTCTGATAAGCTATTAACATTTTCATGTTGGAGGTAATGGAGGTACTTAGGTACAAATATGTAAGTGTAAAAACGTTGAAACTTCGAAATCCAAGCAAAATAGATACAAACTTGACTGATTATTTTGCTATTGATTTGCTTATAACACTCACTCGATGATAGCAAGATAATCCGCTCAGGAATGCTATTGTTCTCTCGATACAGCGATCGCCGGTGCAACTCACAAAATCCGGTTCGAAATTGGACCATATGTTTGAGGGAATAAGGTCTTTATCTATAATGCTGGTGAATAAAACTCTTGCAATACGTCTTCACAGATACGATATTTTATTTGTACTAAATTATTACTAAATAGTGTAGAAGCAATGGACTGTATGAATGATTGAATGAATGTACAATATATTAGTGGTTAGTGTGTAAGTGTTGCTACTTATTTTAAAACGAAAAGAATGATATTTAGACAGCCCCATACTTAGCTTTAATTTTTAATTTATGTGTTGACCAAGGAGTTTTCCCTGATTTAATGAAATACAGTAAAGTAATACCTCTTTTCAAATCCGGGGACAGTAAAAATACTAATAATTATAGACCTGTATCCGTGTTACCAGTTTTTAGCAAAGTTTTTGAAAAGGTAATGCTTAATCAAATGCTCGATCATTTTAACACCAACAGAATCATACATGATCAACAGTATGGTTTCACCAAGGGACGTTGTACAACTGACGCCGGTGTAACCTTATTAAAGCATATATTTACTGCGTGGGAAGAGTCCCAAGACGCCATAGGAATTTTTTGTGACCTCTCCAAAGCATTTGATTGCGTAAATCACGACACATTACTTTTGAAACTTGAGCATTACGGACTAGGAAAGCTTGCACTGAATTTGGTTAAATCTTATTTGAGTGATAGACAACAATATGTACAAATAAATGGTGTTAATTCACAGGGTTTAAAAGTAAAAATGGGGGTTCCTCAAGGCTCAATATTGGGTCCTTTCCTCTTTCTAGTATATATAAATGATCTACCATATTTATTAAAAAATCAACCTCAAAATATGGTGTTATTTGCTGATGACACTTCCTTAATTTTTAAGATAAAAAGACGGGCCCAAAATCTAGATGACGTGAATAATGCCCTAGTTCAAGTCCAGAATTGGTTCACAGCAAACAATTTGGTATTAAATGAAAAAAAAACCAAATGCATAAGATTTGCTTTACCGAATGTTAAGAGTAGTGATTGTGATATAATTTTGAATAAAGAGAAACTTGAATTCGTAGATAAAACTGTTTTCCTGGGGATTACGCTTGATGCAGGGCTACAATGGGGTTCTCATTTAACATCTCTTGCGGGGCGGCTAAGTTCAGCAGCATATGCTATTAGAAAAATCCGTCAATTTACTGATGCAGATACCGCTAGACTGGTCTATTTCAGTTACTTTCATAGTATAATGTCTTACGGCATCTTGTTATGGGGACGGGCTGCAGATATTGAGTCTATATTTATTCTGCAAAAAAGAGCCATCAGAGCCATATATAATCTTCGTAGGCGCGATTCTCTAAGGGAACTGTTTAAGAATATTGGCATCATGACGGTACATAGTCAATACATCTACGAAAACATAATGTACGTCAGGAAAAATCTTCATCTTTTTGGCAAAAGAGGTGACAAACATAATTACAGTACTAGAAATAGGGACCAACTAGTTCAGCCAGGCTTTAGACTCGCTAAAGTAGACTCTTCTTTTATGGGGTACTGTTTGAGATGCTATAATAAAATTCCACAAAGTATTCTTGAACTGAATGAGACAAAATTTAAAACATGCATTAAACGCACACTATGTAAGCAAGCATATTACAAGTTGAGCGATTATATCGCTGATAAAAATGCTTGGCTCAATGCTGGTCCTGCTTCACAAGGACAGGGGCGCATAAATTGATAGCATTAAATGGTATTGTTGGAGCTGCTGAAGATTGTACAACTTTCTTTGCATTGTATAGATTCAATCTCTTTAGTATTATATAATCGCATAGCCCATATTGTGTGAGTACTATGTACTAGGAAGCTATTCAAGCTATCATTCACTGGAAACCTACGTCTTTTCTTGACTTGAATCTGCCCTGGCGGTTGAGAGTATGTCATGCTCACTCAAATGTCACGCTGATGGTGGCGCGTGTGTCTGATCATTTAATTCCCTTCAAAATGGTTGAGTTGAATGGTGCGGATCCATGCGTCATGTTCGTGAACGGGCGCTGTCAGTTGTGACTGGTCATCTCTTAGTTGCCACGGCTTATTTGAATTAATTATTTTATTTTTCAATTGTATTTTTGTTGTACTATGGACACTTTTAACGTGCACGTCTTGCTACATCGTTCTCACATAATGTACCATCTCAACATGAATGATGTAACCATGATTTTGTAAAAACATTTTGATTTAAAAGAGTGTCCATGGAGTTTCTTGCCCGTTCTTCTCCATAGAGATCTACGCTAGGGAATGGGCAACTACAGTACTTTCACAGTTTTTATGTCTTGTGACTGGGACTGTAGCTACATTTTTGTTTCGACAATTCAAAAGTGCCTGTAACTGGCCTACTTGAAATAAATGCTTTGATTTTGATTTTGATTAACAATCTGGCCCAAAATCAACTTGTTTGCAACTTTCTTCTCTTGACGAGTCTTCAGATTAGACATATTATCTGATGTTTGCTTTTTCAACACATCACCAAATAAAGCTCTTTTAAGTCGTCAAAAATCCAACGACACGGGTAGACGTCGGTCTACCCGTTTCGTTGGATCTTCAGCAAGCTTAGTCATTGCGGTTTTAGGGGTAAGCTCCAATTGTTCATTTAGTTTTTTCAATCTCTGGCATCTCTTTTTGTATTTGCTAAGTTTTTGTTTCAATTTTACTATTAGCGCATTTTTTGTTTTATCTCCTGATTTCAATTTAGAATTTAGATTTAGCGATAATGTTTGAACTAACAAATTGATTCATCATATTCATTGGTAACTTATTCTATTTGTCGGATTTGTCTGAATATTCCCTCCAACTTTGGCGAGTTTGCCTTTATTCACGAGCCGCCATTTCAAAAACTAGTGTTTTTTGGAAGATTCCTGCAGCTGTTTGCTTCCTTTATAAGTGTGTAAGTACAAATTGAACAGGATACTGAGGCCAGGTTCTTGATAATTTCTGTCTAAAAATAAAGTAAAAACACAGCAATTTATAACTTTCCACAAAAAATAAACTAAATTAGGTCTCACGCTAACATCTTACATATCAATATGCTAAAATTAGTCATATTCATTATTGATTTCATAAATAATAATCTTACCAGGATTCTGTGAACTTCACTGATTAATACACCACTTCACTCACTGAACGAACTGGGCTCACTAAACAACGTGCTAGGTGAGAATAGATAGATGTTACTTTTTGTCTCTGGCGTTGGTACTATCGACTCAGCGGAACGGTAAAGACGCACGGCAAATAGTCTAGTGAATATTTGCCAATTCAACAACGAACAGGATACTGATATAAAATCGGGGGGACAAAATGTAAACAAGATTTATTCAATATCTCTTATGGAAATACTATAGTAATTGTTCTACCTAGCCAGGAAAAATAGTAAACTTATTAATTTGGGATTCTTTTAAGACCCTAATGTAGAAGTAAATGTATCACGACGCACTTTGAACTAAAATTTGTACGAGGGACACTGCAGGATCCTGAGAATTTGGCACTTTGAACAGTAATTTTATTCAGAAAAGAATTGTGAATCTTAATTATTTTTAGTGACCATCCAGAAGCAATTGTAATTAATAGTTATCCATCCAAAAAAATGTCATTAACAATTTCTTTGTCATATTTTGGCTGAGCCGCCAAAAATTCCTTAGTTTGTAGAACTACCCGACTATAGAGCAAAACAAAGCACGAATGTATTCGCAAGAGCCCTGTTTACTGGGCAAGGCCAGTTGACAAAACTGAAGACCGATCACGGCAGACTTGGCAGACTGTTTTGATCTCTGATCTAATCGTGGAAACCAAACAAATTGGCATAAAATATTAATGACCAGTTTTCTATTAGCTGATCACATAGTGGTCATTGTTGAAACCATCCTATAACTAAGAACAACGATCGCTGGTCTCACTAAGGTCTTTAATCGAGTGGATCTTGAAATAAACATGAATAAGATAAAAATTAAGTCGAACCAATGCATTGAAAGTTTTAAGCTCTATGATCAAAGTTAAAGTCTGTCTTAAACCCCAATGGCTACGCCCGCGTGTCTACTTACATTTATAATTTTGTACATAAACAATTTTACAAATAGCACTTATCAACGCATTGCTTGTATTCGTCGATACTCTTAAGAAAGGACAGGTGTCATAGCCGATGCAACGAGTGCACGGACCAATTTGTCCGCGTGTACAGCATATGTATAATTATGCATCTGTATGTATGTGGTCACCTCTGTACTTATGAACGATTCGTGAACAATAACAGGTCGGTACCTAGACCAAGAAGTTAAACGTAGCGAAGCGGGAATTAACATCGTTTCCTGCTAGCGGAGCGCGCCTTTGTTCACGGCGGCCTCAGTGCTGGCGCTCCAGGAGCAGGTGCGGCGGAGGTGCGGGGCGGGGCGACCTCGCAGCGCGGACGTTACTCATACGCGCGGATCATTGCGTCGAGGAGCGGTCAATCAGTCCCGCGGTCCTGGTAGGCACAGTCGCGGGCGCTTACTCTCCGTGGACAGCGCTAGGCACTGTCAGTGAGCTCAAGGTCATGCTGCCTTCGGCATCTGTGTGGGGTCTGCGCGCGTGGGCGCTAGCCCTGTGCGCGTCAGCCTTCGCCTCGCTGCTGGAGACGGAGCGACTGCATGCCAGCGTCGGCGGCTACGCCGTCTTCAACTGCCACCTCGACTTTCCGTTCGGGAACGAGATACCTTACCAATTGCAGTGGGATAAAGATGTGAGTACAGGTACACTTCCAACCACTATCATGCAGCGTCAGCTGATTCTATTGTCAAAAACAAATGTTTTATTCCGAATCATCTGTTACTTTCAACCCTTTATTCATAAGTGTATATATAATACTAGTTTTCGCCCGGAGTTTCGTCCTGGTGTATATTGGTCGGTCGGTATGGTCGGTTATGACGGTAAAAAGTATTAAATTCGGTTCAGTAGTTGCGGCGTGTAAGCGCGACAAACTTTCGCATTTATAATATTAGTAATTAGTGAGAATACCATCACGCAATAACTGTAAGTTTAAACAATGATTCATTTCATTTTGTCGATACATACTAACAATAAGTTCCTGGTACAATTCGTCTTATACCCATAATTAAGCCAAATATTATGTTCAAAAGAATGTATAGGACCTAATGTGCCTTAGGTTATAACATACCAATTCCTATTATTGATTTATTTAGTTGATAACGCACTCGCTAATTAGAGTGCGCATGATTGTTTCTTGTGAGTGTAAGCACCAGCAAAGGTATTGTTTGTGCTTTCAGATAACATAAAGTATCCAGCACTAATGTCTCAATTCGTGATGGTTTCTGAACTAGGACGTTTTAGAAATTAGAATTTTTTTTCCCATGTATTTATATCGTGTCCAATAGATATTTGCTATGATTAAATTTTTAAGATTTTAAACAGTTGCTTATTATTTTGTACGAAATTACCTAGTTCAGCTCATTTCAAAAATTGGACATCTGTAACTTCTGAAATAAGAAAAGAATTAGAGCCTTTATAGTTTTTCTTGAAAGTGCATCACCTGGGACTACCTTCATGATTCATGATTTAATTCAGATTTTACGAACCCTCTTTTTAACAAAAAACGCGCTTTAAATTTGAATAAGCTCGCGTTTACGTGTTATTCAAATTTAATACCTCAATCAACCTGGTTTACCAAAAAATAATATTTTTCATGATAAAAACTCCATAAATGGTCTTTACTGTTGGTCTAGTGTAAGTGGCTCTGACTGCTAAGACAGGGGTCGTGGGTTCGATTACCATCCAGGACAAATCCTTGTGCAATGAAAACGTTTATTAGTCAACTGTCAGTATTTTTATTTATCTATAATATGGTATATAAATATAATACTAGCTGCGGCCTGCGGTGTTACCTGCGTATTTTCTAGATAAAAAGTACTACTACTAGCCTACTTATGTGATTATCCAGAACTCATTTTTAGGGTTCCGAAATTTATGACTCGGAACTAGGATTCATGATTTCTCGAGCTTTTCAATTTCGCGGGTCTCGAGAATTCTGGAAGCTAATTTCTCGGGGCTTCTCGGGTTGTCGAAAAATTTACATTTACGTACGTTTTCTCATATTATTTGGTTGAAATAGTTCAACAAATTCAGTGGTTTTCCTCAAAACCACTGAATTTGTTGAACTGTGAGGACAAATAATTAAATTAATATAATTTAGTATTAAATTAATTACAAAACTCTAATTGATTATATTCAAAAACATTAATCTTATAAATAAGCTAATTAAATTAAAAAAAAAACAGAAATAATATTATTCGGACTCATAATTATAATGACAGCACCATTTTTGGCAGGTTATTTAGAACTTATAAACAAAAGTAGCTTCTAATAAACTCGTTAATACGTTAATATCTTAACTTATATTTAAATAACAATCACAGCAGCAACAGAAAGTGAATCACGAATGAATTCACTTTTTGTGATTTCATTTATTGTGAAGCCGTCTTTTGCAGCCAGGCTCGCCAATATTTCACCCAATGATTGTATCGGACGAGTTTTAAAGTTTAGTTTCATATCCAGGCCTGTTTCTTCTCGGTGCACTCACACCTGAACTTGTAGATGCTTCAGATTCGTCATGTCCGTCCATCCGTCCGTCTGTCCTCGGCTTACCGTCCAAACGGTAAGTGATAGAAATATGAAACTTTGCACGAATATGTATTGTAATTACGTCGACAAAGTGCTATAATAAAATTATGAAAAATATTTTTATTTGGGGTACCTTCCCTACACGTAAAGTGGGAACGATTTTTTTTTCTCATGGGTACCCCATCGTGTGGGATATCATTAGATAGGTCTTTTAAAAGCAATACAGGGTTTCTAAGACAATTCTTTGATTCAAGTATCCGTTTGCGAGATATTCCACTTTAAATCCACATTTTTGTAAAAACAAGGCGTCTCCCCCCCCTCTAAAATCTAAACGGCTGTCTCAAAAAATCTGGAAAAATTCGTGATGGTGGTCCATATAATGAACTTTAAAGGAAAACTATAACGGATTAGATGACTTTATTTGTTCAGGAGTTATAGAGGCTTAACTTGTAAAATGCGATCACTTGGAAAATGTCTTACAAAATTAACGTAATAATACGTAAACATAACAATTATCTATTGGATACGATTTTAGATCCACGTACCATTATGGGTGACTGAGGAACGCTTTCCTGTGCGTGGCCTGACACTCACTTGGCAGATTTTAAATTAGCCATTTACAACTATCATTAGGGTTGCTATGCAAGTGTGTTATGCATAGCAACCTGTGGACAGGAGATAAAAAGCGATACATTTTTAACCTTCTTCAAAAAAAAGGAGGAGGTTCTTAATTCGTCGGAATGTCCTTTTTTTGTTTTTTAGGGTTCCGTAGCCAAATGGCAAAAAACGGAACCCTTATAGATTCGTCAAGTCTGTCTGTCTGTCTGTCTGTCTGTCTGTCTGTCCGTCCGTATGTCACAGCCAATTATTTCCGAAACCATAAGAGATATACTGTTGAAATTTGGTCAGTCGATGTATTCTGTGAACCGCATTAAGATTTTTATATAAAAATAGAAAAAAAAACAATACATTTTGGGTCTCCCCATACTTGGAACTGAAACTTAAAATTTTTTTTTTCATCAAACCTATATTTGTAGGGTATCTATGGATAGGTGTTCAAAAATGATGTTGAGGTTCCTAACATCATTTTTTTCTAAACTGAATAGTTTGCGCGAGAGACACTTCCAAAGTGGAAAAATGTGTGTCCCCCCCCCTCTAACTTCTAAAATAAGAGAGTGGTAAAACTAAAAAAAATATATGTTGTATATTACCATGCAAACTACCAACGAAAATTGGTTTGAACGAGATCTATTGAGTAGTTTTTTTTTAATACGTCATAAATCGTAACATGCAATTTACCTTTCGTCCAATCAATACACTAGTATAAAAACATCGATGAAAGTTACAACGAACTACAAGAACTTTTAAATGATGTTACTTGCTGAAACGGAACCCTTCATGGGCGAGTCCGACTCGCACTTGGCCAATTTTTTTTTTTTAATGTTCAGCGATAATTTCGTCGATTATGAACCGATTTCAAAAAATCTTTTTGCATTGGAATGGGCGTAGCTTACAGGTGGTCCCATCGTCACCATATCGGGGTCTGATGATGGGATCCCAAGGAAATCGAGGGAACTCCTCAAATATCATAGACACCATGTCGCGATTTGGGTACTCAGAATAGTTTTTCATTGAAGTCGGTTCCTTTTTGTTAAAATTATGACATCTACGATTTATGTATTTTTATAATCACCTAGCCTTCACCCATGTATCCGATTATTGTATTAAAAAGTAACCTATGTGTTATTCTGATATATAAGCTATATTACTGTAGAGTTTCATTAAAATCCGTTTAGTAGTTTTTGCGTGAAAGAGCAACAAACATACATACCTACACACATTAGTAGGATGACTGTAGATGTCAATTTCTGGATTATGAGTTTGGTATTATTTTGGTATTATTTTATTGATTAAGAACTCTGTATAAGGGTGATTTGTTATGTTAATAGTTCATGTGGTTATGAATTACAAAGTAACTTTGTCCATGCTTTGTCCGTAAGCTTTCCCGGTTAAAACGATTTCAATTGTAATTTGTGATGTAAATACTTGGACTGTAGAGAAAAGACATAGGCCACTCTTTACCGCGATAACCGACTTCAAGCGGGCTAAGTCAAGGCCTCACGGTACAACGCTCTTGCTTATTTATATACTTGTATAATTTCAAATATTTTCATGTAATCACTACTTTATAAAGTAACTAGCTGCGCCCCGCGGTGTTACCCGCGTATCATTATGGTTGCTAGGCAACCTGCGAAGTTTTGACAGGAGATAAACAGTGATATATTTTGACATCTACGATTTAATGTATTTTTATAATCATTTAAGTTTATCTCTATTATTGCAGTAAAAAGTAGCCTATAACTGGTGCGAGCTAAGATGGCACCTGGCTCAAAACGAAACATGATACCATTCCCCCGCGTGATACCCCTCTGTCGTCTTGCGAGTAGCGTTAGCATCACTATTGCCGTTGCACGAATCTTTACATAGTAATTTTAGTTTATTAGGTATTACCTAATGTCATATAAATCACTCCAAGAATTTATTTTATTAATATATCATTAGATTCGTCTGGATAACCCAATTGTTTTAAGAAAGGTCACACGAAATAAAACAGCATGACGACTATAAGACGCAATTGTTTAAAATAAAGAATATACATATACATATGATATTTAGAGACTACGATTAAAAGTCTTATCATGACGATTTAAAATTGTATTTTATAACCATATTTCAGTTCCTAATGTCATTTAAAATGATATTAGGTATTACCTAATATTATTTAAATCACTGCACGAAGAACGCATTCGGGTAAATAATGAATGAGGCCTGCTTCCTATTGGTATGCATATGTATTTTCTTAACTCAGGTAGTAAAGTACCACTTAAAATAAAGTAGTATGTTATGAGAAACTACTTGAAGCAAAATAAATGTTGAAATTTAATAAAACTAGAATAAAGTATATTTTTCTTGCACTCAGTACTTTAAATGACTGACATTTGAGTCAGGTGCCATCTTAGGTCGCACGAGTTATATGTGTTATTCTGATATATAAGCTATATTACTGTAAAGTTTCATCCAAATCCGTTCAGTAGTTTTTGCGTGAAAGAGCAACAAACATACACACATACATACATACTCACAAACTTTCGCATTTATAATATTAGTAGGATTAGTAGGACTAGCTGACCCGGCGAACTTCGTACCGCCTTGAATATTAATTCATAATAAAGTATGGTATGAGGATATTATTAGGGTACTACATTAATGCAAATAATTATTTTACTTACCCATACCTGATCTATGAGTATCTATGCCCCGACTAAGTACATACTTCATCTTCTGTTGCTGAGATGACAACCTGCCGAGTATATCAGCTATTTCGGCTAATGTCAACTAATTAACGTCTTCAATTCTAAAGTCTTCTTCAAGTCGTCATCGTCATGAATTTATTGATAAAAAATGTGTGTATTCCGGGAAAACAAAATAGAATAGAGTTCCGTAATCACCCATAATGGTAGGTGGATTTAAAATCGTGTCCAATCTTAAATAAAAAAATAAGTAAATACATATTTTGGACATCTGACACAAAACATCATCTAGTCCCAAGCTAAGCAGAGCTTGTGTTATGGGTACTAGACAACTGATATAAATACATAAACATACTTTTTTTTTGTAAATACATACATATTATACATAAAAAACACCCAGACTCCGAAACAAATATTTGTGAATCACACAAATAATATTTGGTCCGACATGGGAATCGAACCCGAGACCTCTTGATCAGCAGCCGCATACTTAATTGTTAATTTTTTTTTTGCTAGCAGTTCAACTTTTAGAGGAGGGGGAGCGCCCTATTTTGCAAAAAAGCTCTTTAAAGTTGAAGAACTAGCAAACGGATACCTAAATCGAATGATAGTTTTAGCAACCTCGTAATATGTTTAAAAGGTCTATAGATGTAATGATACCCCACTCATAAAAATATTTTTGTAATTTTATTGTAGCATTTTGTTGACGTAATTACAATACTTTTCTTTTACTGCAGTTACATTTCTCTAGCACTAACCGTTTGGGCGGTAGGTCGACTGACTGACTGCCTTGTTGGTATAGTGGTTAGCGTATGCGGCTGCTGATCCAGAGGTCTCGGGTTCGATTCCCGGGTGGGAGCAAATGTTTGTGTGATCCGCGAACATATTATGCTTCGGAGTCTGAGTGTTTTCTAAATATAATATGTATGTATTTACAAAAATAAGTATATTCATGTAAAACTCGTGCGAGCTAAGATGGCACCTGGCTCAAAACGAAACCTGGTGTCGTTCCCTGCATGACACGCCTCTGTCGTCTTGCGAGTAGCGTTAGCATCACAATTACCGTTGCACGAATATTTCCTTAATAACTATAGTTTAGTAGGTATTGACTAATATCATATAAATCAGTGCACAAATTAATTTAATTAATATATCATTAGATTCGTCTGGGTAAACAATTCTTTTTAGAAATAATACTCGAAAAAAAAACAGTATGACGATTGTCAGAGGTTTAAAGTAAAAATATACACATAATGATATTTTGAGACTACAATTAAAAGGCTTATCATAATGATTTAAAATGGTATTTAATAACAATATTTCGGTACCTAATATCATCAAATCATCATCAATTATTTTTTAGGTATTACCTAATATCATTTTATCATTGCACGAAGACTGCATTCGGGTAAATAATGAATTAGGCCTGCTTCCTATTGGTATGCATGTATATTTTCTTAACTCAGGTAGTGAAGTACTTAAGATAAAGTAGTATGTTATAACAAACTAGAAATAATACTACTAATAATACTACTAAAAATAATGGATTAATTTAAAAAAAACTTGGATCAAGTAAAATAACATTTTGCACTCGGTACTTTAAACAACTGCCTTGTTGGTCTAGTGGTTAGCGTAGAGCGGCTGCTGATCAAGAGGTCTCGGGTTCGATTCCCGGGTCGGACCAAATATTATTTGTGTGATTCACAAATATTTGTTTCGGAGTCTGGGTGTTTTTTATGTATAATATGTATGTAATTACAAAAAAAAGTATGTTTATATATTTATATCAGTTGTCTAGCACCCATAACACAAGCTCTGCTTAGCTTGGGACTAGATGATGTTGTGTGTCAGATATCCGAAATATTTATTTATTTATTTACAGTTAGTACCATCTTCGCTCGCACGAGTTATATTTATATCAGTTGTCTAGTACCCGTAGTAGTATAATACAAGTTTGGGGCTAGATGGCGTTGTGTGTAAAGATATCGAAAATATTTATTATTATTATTAAAATTGTATAATACGTCCGTGTCCGTGTGCACCACTGGGTGTCGTAAGGGGCGGGGTGCCTGAGGGAAAAACTGCGCATTGCAAGATTACATCATTGATAAGAGAAGGAAAACTTGAAACAAATTAATATCAATAGGTCTTTCTAACGCGGTACAGCAGGCCGGCACCTCCTTCTTAAGGAGAGTTCTATGTCTAGCAGTGAACTGTTAAAAGCTGTTCATGATGACATGTGCTAGTCCAGATCTTTCCCACTTCCTTGTCGATTTTTGAAAAATAAATCACTTTCAAATCTTCCACTATTTTGAATGGGGTTGAATTATACTAAAATAATGATAATAAAGGGTCTTAAGGCAATGCTAGGATCATATCTGACGCTGACGTTACGCCATATCTTAACATCAATGACACTTAAGTATCCACCTACATGTATGTTTGTCACAATAAACTAAATAGGTCAGGTTGTAGAAGCTCCTAGCGAGCATAGCGCGCTGCGGTATGCCGAGGGTCATTACTGTGCGGTATTGTGGTATTACGTACTTCGCCAACGTGGTTAACCTTACCACTTCAACCTGTAAACACCTATTTATCGCAAGTATCCAGTAACCATACTAAATACCTGAAAAAAGGTCCTATACTGTATTTTTAGCATAAGTATATTTGAAACATTGTTGTTTGTGGTGCACGTCGTGCTTACCTATATAATTTGTTACACTATGTCACTCAATAATTTCTGCTAAATGTATCCTAACTGTTAAACAGTGTATACAATTGTTGGTGAGCCTATGAAGTAAATAAATAAAGAAAGTGCGGCCTGCTTACCTTTGCATAAAACCGTATTTCACCCTGCATGTAAAAACTTTACAAATATTTTTGTTATTATTATTATCAAACAATGACACACATACGCATACACACATAATCATATACACAACACTAAAAGCTCTTTTCATTCTTTGGAATCCATAGGTCATGACTCGGAACCCTGGTTTCGTCATGTCTGTGCTAGAAAGATGAAACTTAGCATGGATATTTTTTTTTATCACGAAGTGCTACAATATATTTTTTTCTCGCGTCTACCCCATCATGTGTTGTATCATTAAATAGGTGTTTCAAAATATTGAGAGGTGGCTAAGATCATTTTTTGATTTAGAAATTCGTTTGAGAGTTATTCAATTTTAATTGACATTTTTTTTTTGAACATGGGGTCCTCCCTACCTCTTAAAGCTAAACGGCTCGAAAATCTGTAAAAAATCATAATGAAAATTTAGAGATTTCTAATGTGATGTCGTAAATAAATCTATTTTTCTACGCTTAATTGCAAACGCTGGCTGTACCCTATTGGACCCTGTAATCTATTGCACATGATTTAAAATCCACATAGCGTTGTGGGTGAATACGGAATCGTATTCTAGGAGTGACCCACTGCTGGGCTCGGCTCTCTTCTCTCAGGAGAGGGTTAAGGACATACATCCCCACGCTCCCCACACTCCCCACGCTCCCCACGCTCCCCACGCTGGCCGAGTGCGGGTAAGAGACTGGCAAGACAATGTTGTGGCTACGTATTTTGCCGTTGGATGTTTTTAAGCCGCCCGAAGGCATTCAACTAAGCTCGAGAGAAATAAACACTATGAAAGAGTAGTTAACATTTTTCAACAATTTTTAAGATTATATTCTTTTAGGATACATGTTGTCACCTACATCAGGTTCGTTTAGAGGACGGTAGATGCGGGCCACGGACTCTCAGCAGTGTTGTAATAATAGTGTGTCAGCACTGCACGTGTCCGTACAGGAGCTATGCGGGAGCGGTCCCACGGTGCATCGCTTTGGTTGTGGACACCGGATATTTGTCTATTAGCGGATAATATCTCGTTATAAACGCCTCGTTGGTCTAGTGGATAGTGTATGCGACTGCTAATCAAGAGGTTTCGGGTTCAAATTCCGGGTCAGGCCAAAACTGTTGTTGAGTTTTGTAATTGTAGCGGTTAATGACCGCGAGCTAGGAGGACAAGGTGAGGTATTCTGGGGACACAAAGCGCGCCGCTCCCCGTGGCGCTCCAGCGTCCTCCATACATTGAGCTCACTTACAATGGTGGATATTGTTATTGTGGACGCCTCAAACAGTTTTCATCAAGTGGATTAAACGTACAGAGTTCTACACAATTAAGCCTAAATAGTGTTAAAAAAGTAAAACATAGTTGTTTCTCTATACGAATAAATTAATTAAAGTATCTGTTGGTAGTTTCAAATTTCACTAAATGCAAATGAAAGTATAAGGCAATTGCATAAAAAATATATTTATCTAATTTATTTCTGTCTGTCTGTTTATTCCAGATTACCTCTAGAACGACTGAGGCTATTTGGACTTGACTTAACTCAGATTCGCTGATGTTCAGAGGTTAAGTACTTTACTTAACACTAGCTGACCCATGCAGCCCTGTCTGCGTCTTTTTTTGCCCGTACCGTGATGTAATGCTGCGGAAGTGGAGTTTTGTGTCCCATAAAAAAGATAAATAATTAAATAACAAATAAACATTTCGTACATTTTAATCCACAACATCATCTAGTCCCAAGCTAAGCAGAGCTTGTATTATGGGTACTAGACAACTGATTTAAATACATAAACGGCAGCAAATGCAATGGAAGCTCGCTCGAAATAATGTCCCCCCGGTTCTAAAACCTTTTTATTGATACTATTCTCCTATTGTCGTGGCGTAATGATATATAGCCTATGGTAGGGGTCACCAATTACTTTCATTAGAGACCCTTAACCTAGCTTTACCAAAAACCATGACCGTTGCGGAAGATATTATACTGTACCATTTTAATTAAAGATAAGATATCAATTAAAATAAAAAGGCATGAATACATTATTGTAATATATATAATAATAAGCAAATAATATGAATAAAAAGAAGTATACCTACCAAGATTGTTTACAATAATAATGAGAAAAAAATTCCAAGCGCGTGTCAGGTCACGCATAGATTAAGGTTCCGTAGTTATTTATAATGGAATAAGGTTTTAAAATCGAGTTTAATAAATTATTGTTATGTTTAAATAATAATGTGTTAATTTTGTATGAAGCTTTCCTCTAAAGTTCATCAATAGATTATCATCATGAAAATTTTCAGGTTTTTCGAGCCCGCCGTTTAGCTTTTAGTGCCACTATTGAGCCAGCGATTGACCAAAACTTTAGCGTTATATCACAGAATACATAATAGAACCAGGTTATATACGTGCCCGTTTCTCCATCACTGTTTCCACTTCTTTTAAGTACACATCTGCAGTAATGCTCATGCTGATGTGGCTGCTGGTGCCGAGTTGTTGCCTCGGTGGTGTTCATATTTCATAATTATTTAAATGTATTTATCGCCTTTGAAACGATTAGCCAAAACATCGACAACCTTTGAAAAAATAATTGTTTTTTTTTAATAAAATTAATTTTAAATTCTCGGTGAATCAAAAAATATTTTGAATTGTTATGGCCAGTATTGCAGATTTTAGGGCATTTTCAATGGACGGGAGAGCGTCAGACCTATTTATGTTTACTGCAACATAGTGCTGTTTCTTGCGCTATGTCGTTTATTTAAAATGAATCGAGCGAGATGCCGTTAAGTGCCGTAATGAGCTCACACCTACTTACTCACTTGACAATTAGGATATATGCGTTATGTTTTCTCTAGAAGCGTGTCGAGTGTCCGCATCGCTCGTCGCACATTCTCGTAAAGTGGCGAGCAGCACAGCCACAGCGCGTGGAATCATTACCTCGTAACTAGCGAACAACAAGTTTATTGTGAGGAATTTGGGTCCCGTGGCTGTCACAGGACGACGCGGCGACGGGCCAGCAGGTGGCAGCCCGGGCGTGGGAGGAGCGCGCATTAGCAACCGCGTGTCTGTAGGCGCAGCGCTAGATGCGCGTGGGAGCCGTAATTGTCGACTTGCTGCCACTCTTCAGGTGAGTTGGAGCAGCACCACTCGACGCGCCCTAGTGCAGTTCCGCACCCAGTTCCTTCCTTCCGCTCGGTGACCTTGACTAGCGCGGAAGTGGCGACGTATACTACACATCATCCTACTGTTCATATGTTACATAACTACCTCGCTGATTACCGTCTTTACCATATAGGCACACGGGGCCAGTGCCCAGAGCCCGCCATCGTTTGGGCGCCCTCGACTGAACCGACAAATAGTTGCTCTCACACTTGTAGTCTCGGAAAATATTGTTAGGCACAATAGATTACATTATTTTTCACAAAAAAGTACAGTTCAATACGAAATAATCGAAATTATTTATGACTGATATTTTTATTAGACACACAATAATTTGTGCACCCAAACTCTTGTGTGCCCATCGTATTTAGTTAGGAAAGTCCTTGTTTCAATGTTATATTCTAGGTCTCTTACGATAAAAACTGTAAATGTGGACAGCAAATTGTGATAAACATATTACATATATTGAAACGAATTAATGTGTTAAACTTATAATTAGAGGACCAGAGACCGATACGCCCTCAAATTACTGCATAACTGACTTCCACTAAGTTTACATGACAATTTCTTGACAGTTTGATAATATGCAATTTCAACTTCAAAACAACTTCTGATTTTTTGATTTTACACACAGTTTTTTTAGTCTTGAGCGATTTATATTTTTAGTCAAGTGTGTCTTTGTGGGATCCCGATTGATCACAGATACGAGTCGATATGACTGATCGTATCATATCCGTGATCAATATTTTAGTAGACAGCATTTGAGCATTTAAGACGCTTCTATCTATTCCTTTGGACATAATGGTGTAAGTGTATTAATGAAGACTTAATCCTCATAACTAAATGCAATGTTCTTTGTTGACAATGACTCACTCCTAGTTTCTCGTTCAATGTCACCGTACACTGTTGACTGTACAGACTACAGAGAGCATATATTATGCTGAGCGTCGATTATGTCCCACTTCCCGCTGCCGTGTTCTAGACGAAGTTTCATGTATCATTAACAGCCATATTATGAGGATCGACCCTAAAATCGCGTGAAAAAGCACTTATGGCTAGAAAAAAAATAACTTCATTATTTGACAATATAAAAAAATACTCAGTTGCTTATTAAAACAGTCTACCAAAACACCGAGTTAAAATTAATAATACGATTATTTCTTTTTGAGAAGAAAATCCTCAACAGTGACCAAAATCACCGAAATCGACCTTCTCTGTTTGGACTCTCTCTCTCTCTAGTACTATGTTCCTATATTTAAAATAAATATAAATATAATATAATTATATAAATTTAATATAAAATTAATTAAATATATAATTTTATAAATATAATTAAATAATTATAATAAAATAAAAAAGTACAAAGAACAGATTATGACCATTTAAGATTTTCATTAGTTATCACCAAAAATTCATAATGTGAGCTTAAACATCACTTTTAACTGGTCCTCTTTCTTCGTGTTAAATTTGTATACTGAAATAATCTTGCTTTAAGTTTTAACTGGCCCTCTTTCTTCGTATTACGTTTGTATACTGAAATAATCTTGCTTTAAGTTTTCACTGGCCCTCTTTCTTCGTATTACGTTTGTATACTGCAATAATCTTGCTTTAAGTTTTAACTGACCCTCTTTCCTTGTATTAAGTTTGTATACTGCAATAATCTTGCTTTAAGTTATAACTGGCCCTCTTTCTTCGTATTAAGTTTGTATACTGCAATAATCTTGCTTTAAGTTTTAACTGACCCTCTTTCCTTGTATTAAGTTTGTATACTGTAATAATCTTGCTTTAAGTTTTAACTGGCCCTCTTTCTTCGTATTAAGTTTGTATACTGAAATAATCTGGCTTTAAGTTTTCCTTCAATTGTAAAATAAAATTAAATAATTTTTGGCAGCAAAATTCCATACATTTCAGAATGGAGAAATAATTAGCAATAAAACAGAGTTCACGCGATCCAAAAATTCGGTGTTCTCCGAAAATTCAAAGCGAAAATTTGTCGTTTAGGTAGGATGAGGTGTGTGAGTTTCGACTGACTTTTGTAAATATTTATTAGGTCTGAGAATAAACCTACCTATACAACCAATCTCTATTTTAACCAACTTAAAGAAAGGAGTATGTTCTATGTTTCACTAAATGTTTTTTCATGTATATTCATCGATTACTCCGTTAATTGTGGACCGATTTTAAAAATTATTTTTATATCAAAAAGGTTTTCCAACTCTAGTGGTGGTCCTATGATCACCATGTGAGGATCAGATGATGGGATCCAAAGGGAATCGAGGGAAACTCTCAAATTTTATAGGCACGTATTAAGACGTTATTGTTAAATATTTTTAGGGTTTCGAGTCATGAACTACGGAACCCTAAAAGCTTATAGATTCGTCATGTCCGTCCGTACGTCCGTCCGTCCTCGACTTACCACGAATATGTTTTTTTCTTTTTTCTCTTGTTCTTTCTCGTTTCTTACGTCGACAAAAAGCTACAATAAAATCATGAAAAATATTTTTATTTGAGGTTGCCTCCCCTACTCGTAAAGTGGGGATGTTTTTTTTTCTCGTGTCTACCCCTTCGTGTGGGGTATCGTTAGATAGGCCTTTTAAATACATTACAAGGCTGCTTAAACAATTTTTCAATTTAGGTAGTAGGTAGTTTTTCTGTTTGCGAGTTATTCCACTTAAAAGCGCATTTTTTTGTAAAAAGAAATAGAAAATCGGCCAAGTGCGTGTCCAGCCACGCACAGGAAAGGTTCCTCAGTCACCCATAATAGTACGAAGATATAAAATCGTATCCAATAGATAATTGTTATGTTTACGTATTAATGCGTTAATTTTGTATGACGTTTTCCAAGTGAGCGCATTTTACAAGTTTAGCCTCTATAACTCTGAATTAACAAAGTCATCTAATTCGTTATAGTTTACCTTTAAAGTTCGTATAACGTAATATTTATATTTCTATTGAAAAGTAATTTATGTATTTGTTAGAATTGAATATCAAACTTCTGTCTTAAATAAAAAACTTAGGTAGGTATACTTCAACTTTTTAAGAGCCGTCTTTTAATGCACCTTCAAACTGTATGGCATCACACACCTCATGTCTATTGAAGACAAGGTAGCTAAATTAGTTATTCTTAGAGTACTCATTGTCACCTTAAATCAATTTTTATCAATTTCAATTATGAAAAACTTCTTTCACATTTAAAAAATTAAATTTTTAGCAAAGTTGTTTAATAATTTCAAAACCACTACACGTCCTTATTAGCACAATATTCAAAATTTGTAATGCCGGCTCTACACTCGCGGCGCGAACCGCCGCGAAAGCCCGCGATAACTGCGAACCACGAGTGTAGATGTTGTTCACACCTTCTCGTTCGCGCTTCGCACCGTTCCCCGATCAGTGTGGGGAACAAGCCGCGAACAAGACTGTGAAGCCGGCTCTACACTCGCGTGTGACGTCGCGCCGTGAATAAACAGCGTGATCAGCGCGAGAACTGTGTCCTTTCATACTCGCAAAGCTTCACAGTCTTGTTCGCGGCTTGTTCCCGCAATTTTTCACGCAATTTACACCGTTTTCTGCGAGAAAAATAATTACGTGATATTTGCAAGGACCCCCCTCCCCACTAAGTGAGATTTGGAAAGATTTAGCTGGACCCCCCCGCCCCTAGTTCTCGCTGATTATTAGTCTTTATTAATATATTATAAGGAACTCTACAGATTTTTTTAATATAAATGATATTTAACAATTATATATTGACTCTTAAGCAAATTACAGAGCCTCATGACATGTGAACAGTAACTAGATACAACAATTATATAATAATAAACTTAAGAGAATTATCAATTTATAGAAAACACAACAAAATCATAAACAAACAAAATGGTACCACAAATAAAGGCAAGAAAAGATAAAGTAACATTTGTACATTAACAAATATGTAAAGAGTTAAACTAATCAATTGATTATTTAATTATTTAAGTACTGGTGAGCACCTTTACCTTTCACTTTACGGTTTTATCGCGGAAGGACTTCTTGGACAAGCAAAAAATGTCAATACCCTCGAACCTTTCTGTGTAGGTACGAAGCAGTCGAGTCATAACAGCATTTTTACCATAATTGGTTCGGTGAAAAGGCACATTCTATGGCTGAGAGGAGGTCGTGATTGTCCAGCCCTCCACGCAAAACGTCAAACAATAACAACATATCCAGCATGATACGTCTATCTCTGAGAGAAAGCAGATGTTATTGCTTACTGTCAGCGGGGTAGGAAACGTGTCGCTTTTTGCATTTAAGCTTATGAAACCTGACAAACCTTTTCTGTAAACCCTCAATTCTTTCACTATAAACAGAGTATTGAGGTGTTCAAATGGGACAACAATACTCCAGAACGCTGCGGACATAGGCACAATACACAATTTTCAGACTGTAATAATTTCTGAAAGGTTTACAAGTACGCATCAGAAACCCAAGACTTCGAGATGCCGTATTGATAATACCTACTATCAATGTGCTCGGAGAACAACAGTTTGGAGTCCAACATCACACCAAGATCCCTGACAACTTCAACTCTTTCAACGATATTGTTATATATGTTATATATATATATATAGTTTATTGTTAATAAATGAATACGGGTATTTAATGGGGGTTTTAGAGCGAGTGAAACTAATAGATTCTAAAAGAAAATAATTTAATGTAACAAAGCGTGGGGTGCTTTCTGAAAACAATTAAATAATGTCGCCCCACGTTTTGTTACATTAAAATTATTTTCTAATTTTTTGTTTAAAAGCGTGTTTGTTCAGTTTTTTAAAACATTTTTTTGTAGATATTCAGAGTACTATTCAACACGTTATACATCATTTTGATATATGTATCATGTATCTAGTAATATTTTGTCAGTTAAGCAAAAATATAAAATAATGTAATTATTTAAAAATATAAAAATATTGGCTTTTTATATCTCCCATTAAAATAATTTGGGTATAAGTATATTACTATTAATAAATTGTCTTTAAAATATAACCTAAATTATGCTGAAAACCGCATTTATATAATAAAACCGCATTTATAAGTTGCGTACATTAAAAGATCGGAGCGGACAGACAGCGCGAGTGACTTTATTTCACACTAACTGAGCCCCGCTTTGTTACGTAACCGCGAGCACCGCTGCGGGGCAAAGCTAGTTTAAAAAAGTAGCCTCAGTTACTCCTTATATCATCAGCTATCTGCCAGTTAAAGTCCCGTCGAAATCGGTCCAGTCGTTCCAGAGATTACCCGGAACAAACAGACAGACAGACAGACAAAAATATTTTGGCATATGTACGGTACATACATATGCATTTACAAACAGACACTCCAATTTTATTTATATGTCGGCGTAGGGGTGTTTGTCAGGGCCGTTGCTTTCTCCGGAATATATTTTGTGTGGGCTGCGTGGTGTTTCTCGAGCAGAAAACGAAAGTAGTTAATTTAAATAATCTTTTATCGACACGTAGGTAACTTAAAGTGAGAACAACGAGCCGTAAGGTAGTTTCTAGATGTGATTCGCGCCGTGGTCGATCGGTGAATGCTCTCCGCTCGGCCCGCACGAACACTTATATAGACTCCACCGAAGCGATGACGTTTCACCGCTTGCGACTCGTCGTCAAATCAGCTCCCGTATAATTGAATATTCCGACACGGCCATCCTGCGGGACACACGCCTCTGTGTGTTACTCTGAAACAAAATTCAACAAGCAGCATCACATAGCTCTGTCTCTCGTGACATAACAGCAGTAAATCAAGAAAAGTTCAAAACAAAACCCTTAACATGAAACCAATGATTTTGTAACCAAATAATAGCAAAAACAGTAATCGATACACTCAAAACACAACTGACTTGATTATCACGTTGTCTCTCTCACTAGAGACATCAATCGTACTAGGCAAACCAAAATACTTAAGCTCTACATGTGATTATTTTGCTATAGCATAGCACAGTAACCTCCAGTTACTCATCGGACTCTATGGTTTCCAATGAAACCCGACCTCTGCCAGAGTTGACTGCCTACCGCGTACTCACGGACTACATTTAAGTAGATGCCGATTTCTACTGAGCTACGGCTACACGACAACCCCTGGTACGGTCCAACCATCATGCAAACTTAAGTTCTCTCCTCAAAATCCGAACTACTTTGTTCTACATCGATCTCGTCAGTTATGTCCTGGTTATCCGGCATTTTTTTTTCTGCAACTTATCATGAGCGTATTTAAAGGTACGGTTAACGTTAAGGGCCTTTAATAGAAAGCTGTCACCATGACAACCCGTGTATCTATGATGTGACACCCTCTAGAGTGACACACACCCAGAACAATACCCAAGTTTACCTACCTGATAATTATCACTTAGCTTATGTTCCGAAATACACAAAGAACATTGAAGTAATTTACCCAGTTTCGTGTTAGAATCTGAAGCATATAGTTGGAAGGAAAGAAAAGAAAATGACCCTCTTAAAATGTTTCTTTTTTTTTTTACCCATGGGCGCAAGCGTGCACTCAAGCGCCCATAGACAAGGGTCTGTCTCTAAGTGTTAAATAGCTTCAGACTCGACACCAATAAAAATAAAGGACATCCATCACCCGCCACATACTGCTACACGACAGAGGCCAAAAGTTTGCTTGTCATTTTCACGCATACATAGCACATACTTTAACGATTGCAAACTATGAATGTGTGACACTTAAACACTTTCTCAATAACAGCAAAGCTGTTAAAATAGAGACCCATATCCTTGTATGTTCTCTAAGTGGCTTGAACACATTAGTACCACTGGCGTCACTCACTTCTCTCGAAGAAGGATGAGCGAGCATCCAGCGTTCATTTACTAGACGGTGAACAGAACAAAGGTTTTACTTCCCTCAGACAGTGAGTAGCCAGCAGGTTGCGCCTCGCGCACAACGTGAGCAGGCCGTATGCCGCACGTCACGCATACGACCGGACACCGCAGGTCCGCATCTCACGGAGCGGCGTGCCGACCGCTGGTCCACACCTCAGCAGGCGGCGAGTAGACCGGAGATACGCGCCTCACCAGGTAGCAGCAGATAGCAGATCACAGCACGCGCTCAGCTCGCGTAGACAGCGAGAAGATGCTGTGATAGGCATTAGACTGCTTACGATTACCGTCACTAGTCTGCAACAGAACGAAAATGTTATGACTAATCTCGGTCACGGCGGCCAGTCTTAACGGAGACAAGCCACTTACTCAAGATTTTGTAGTACACAAGTGTATGTAAACACTCAAACACCGTGAGGAAGGAAGGATTTAAAATAACCAGCACTAGATCGCTTGTCAAGCTTTCAATAATGTCTTTACAAACCTTTGCTCGTCATCCCGTATAGTTAAAACTTAAGGCCATTAAACTTAACACAGAATAGTCAGCCAGTTACAGAAATTGTCCGATGACTAACACGACTTAGCTAGTGCTTAAACCTTTTATAAGCTCGGCCTTACCTGAGCCTTATAAATTGTCTCACAAACAACACTGCTGTCTAGCAAACTTAACACTTTAAAAGTTCATTGAAAACTGGCACTTAAGGGTTTTTAAAATCTTCCGTAACGTCTTAATAACTTTAGCAATAGCATGAAAGAACATGCGCTACCAAGATCGATAGACAACACAGTCTTTACCGGTGTCAATACTTTGCATTTCGATTAACATGACCAGTAATAGTGTGGGTATTACTATTATGTCTTTGCATACTTAATGCGTTAGTACAACTTATTTTGATTTTACGTAAATCGATTAAAAGTTACTTGGCTTTCAAGTAATAGGTTAGCGTTGCATTAGACAGCCACAATAACTGCCACTGCTATTAATTCTCTCATTCGGTAAACAATGCGGAACCGTAATAAAGAAAGCCTAGTTTATTATGCACAAGTAGGGTAATAAAAATTGGTTTTTATCACGTCCAACACAAAACCGTGATAGACACAAAGTATGAATTTAACTTACAGTGCGATCAACTACAATTATTACTAACCCTTTTCTTAAGCCACAATCTTACACCTTAGCCTTAGACAATTGTTTACACCCGTCATCGATCACCTTGATTCACTTTCGTACACTACACATCAAAATTATGTCAAAATAAATCAAAACTAGATATGAAAATATGATTCGATCTTACCAGTGTAGCGTTAATTACAACTCACAAGCTTTTTCGGTAACCTCACATATTACCGTGTCGGCACTGGTGAACTGCATTGCACCTCTTTCACATTTCACTCTCTGACGATCCTGTACAAGGCACGGATGCAGCTTCCATCACTTGGCACACTGTTTACTAGCTGAAAAGAAAACGTTACACACACGAACACACTGAAACATAGTGAAGTACCCACATTATTTTTTAATTTAAATACCATACGTTTAACAACATTCCAGAAAACCAAAACGATTTAAAATAGTTTGCAATTGTTACTTAAAACCAGTTAAAGGCTACATGTCACATATTTACGATTTCTATGTTCCCGCGTCATTAATTAACTTTCAATTTTATTTTTCTTGTTGTTGCCGGTAGTTATTTCTTACCAAAACTTTATTAAATTATCGATTTGAATCAAGAAATACAACAAACACTGAATTTTAGATAGCGAACACTCTAGAACACGTGGCTCAATCTCACTACGGTTTTCGTTTGTCTGCTCGGATCCCACATCTGATGTCGGCGTAGGGGTGTTTGTCAGGGCCGTTGCTTTCTCCGGAATATATTTTGTGTGGGCTGCGTGGTGTTTCTCGAGCAGAAAACGAAAGTAGTTAATTTAAATAATCTTTTATCGACACGTAGGTAACTTAAAGTGAGAACAACGAGCCGTAAGGTAGTTTCTAGATGTGATTCGCGCCGTGGTCGATCGGTGAATGCTCCCCGCTTGGCCCGCACGAACACTTATATAGACTCCACCGAAGCGATGACGTTTCACCGCTTGCGACTCGTTGTCAAATCAGCTCCCGTATAATTGAATATTCCGACATATATGTATGGATGGTGTTAAAAAATTTATAATATTTGTCCATTCAATGATACTTTACTGAAGCCTATGATATGACAACATTCATTGCGTGATTTAAAGGACAAAAATAGGGTCTTAAGTAGGTAGTTATTCATAGTATTAATTCATAGTATTCTTTTAAGTTGAATAAGTGATCTGTCATGTAAGATTAGAATTTAAGATACTTTAAGAAGCTGATCTAGTGACTTCTGTTCTACTTAGGTGGAGTAGGTTCCTACTCCATATCTCAATATGGAGTAGGAACCTACACTACCTTCATCTATACAAGTACACCGAGCTTGTCATAATGTGTTCATAAAGTATTGATGGTATTTAGTCTAAATTGTTGTATTTCGCGTAACGCTTTCTCATCTTCAAATGTTGTTTGTTTTAAATCGCAAAAAGGAACACAATCTCAAGTATTTACAATGGTCTGCTCATAGTTTTTTTTGGTTAGGCACAGATTAGGGATGCTTTGAAGGCCTTGACTGAATTTATTCACGTCAGATCGGTGACCACATTGTTAACCGCACTAATCGCAACGCTAAATGCGTTAGCGTTGCAATTAGTGAAATGTTCAAAGAGCTAATGTGAGTTTATTCTTACTGATGCGATTTTTAAAAATTAGACGATTGATTACACGTGATATAAAGTGTCACTAGAGTCTCAGGCGTTTATGGTATGTAGGTTTCACGATCACCCAACTCAATATTAGCAGGAGCATTCTTTAAATAGCGCTAACACAGGAGCTATAACAAGTAACCCCTCGATGACTTTTGATTTCAGTAACTCGCCTGCTTCTATTTCATCAAGGCAAGGTGCAGTTTATATAAACTTGTACTCGATCCCCATTGTTTCGTAAACCACGTTCTCAGTAACAGTAATGTAGCGCCTGAACATAATTTTGGAACCTATGCTCAGTTTCAATACGTGCTACACACAATGATATTAAATAGAAAGATAGGTTACCTTCATACTAAACGGCGTTCGATATTGTTGCGGTATGACATGACGTACTTATTTATAGGTGTATACATACATTACGATTACGAATGCAAAAGATAATACAGAATGCATGGTAAAGAAAGAGATAGCAAAGAGATTTAATCTATTACGCATGCCATCGACCGTTATTAGTCCTTGTCACACTTCAGTTACAATCTTATCCTCTGTCCTTTTTTTACGCGCCTTAACTAATACTGGATATCATATTTAATAATTTCGGTAAATGGGAAACAAAACCGTGACAAAATACAAATATTACGTAGTTACTTATAAATACTTACCCGTGGTATGTAACTCTTCCTTTTTATTTACTTTGGAACCATAGTTTTTACACTTTTTTAACACACAGCTCGGCATTTTGGTAATAATAAGCACTTCACGGAAACGCTCTGACAACGTGTTTATTCGCTAGCTTCTATTAGCCGACTAAATGAAGTCACGACGATTGTCTACATTTGTCCTCAACAATAATCGCGCGATAGTGCGATATCTACCTTTTTTTATAATATCATTGGCTACACACCACTACAGACATTCGCACCAGTTGGAGTAGCATTTAATGGTGGTCCTTTCCATTTCGCGATTTATCTACAATTATTTGCACAAAAAAGGAAAAAATAAAAGCTTTTTAAAAAAAATAACCCACTTCAAAAAACACATCAAACGCAAACTCCCTGCCTAGGACACTAAAAAATATAAAATAAATTGGCTTTAACTTGACTGGCTTAAATCACAATGTGACAACTCTTGTCGATACCTAATTAACTATTTATTTAAATAAAGTAACATTTTAATGTGTGCTAGTTACCTAACATCTGTTTGAAGTCGGTGTTTTAGTCGAAAAGTATGCGATCATCACTTAATTGATTTTAGACTTTATTTAAGGAGAAGATGTAAGCAATAACAATATTGAATTATAAATCACCCATGTTGAATGTACTTTAATAAGACTTAGGTATTACATTTCACTTGTTGTGTCACTGGACGAACTTGCCTTGTCCGATAGTTATGAACCACTTCCCCACTAAAGTAGTAGCATTCTTTCAGCAGTGAACGGCAATAGGCTGAAGAAGAAGAAGATTGAGATTGTAGACGATATTAAATGACGTGTATGGTGTGTCGCGCAGGACGAAACCATTCTGTCGTGGTACAGCAGCGAGGGGCGGGTGCGGCTGGGCGACCGGTGGGGGGGGCGCGTGCAGCTGCTCTTCGACGGGCGGCTCGGCCTCGGCCGCGGCTCCATCAACGTGAGCGCCGTGCGCGAGACCGACTCGGGCCTGTACCGCTGTCGCGTCACCTTCCCCAACCGCTCGCCGCCAGCGCGCAACAACGGCACCTTCTACTTCCTCGACGTCGACGGTACTGACACTGCTAATATTTATCTCCTGTCACTTTTTTAATTTAATACCGTATTATAATATCATTTCATTTTATTATTTACTTACTGTATTCAGTTTTAATAAAACACTTCATATTTCTATTCGTTGTAGCAGCATCTCGCACTAATGTTGGACTGAGACATTACATGAAGCTCACTATGAGAAATGATTCGTTTGTTCAGGAGGTAATCTTATAGTAACGCCACCGATGAACGTGACGGTGCTGGAGGGCGAACGCGCCGAGCTGGAGTGCGTCCCTAAGTCGCCCGAGGCCAGTGTCGCGTGGTTCAAAGACGGCACGCCGCTCAGCGAGTTCCCCGAGCTGGCGCTCCGCAGCGAGCTGCCACCGAACGGCAGCTTGGTGCTGCGCCGCGCCGCCTCGTCCGACCCTGGCGAGTACGAGTGTCGCTTGCGAGACCCCGACGGAGCCACACAGAGCGCCGCAGCCTTCCTCGATGTGCAGTGTGAGTACTCACCTACTCGTCACAGAGTCAGAGTCACGTGTGTCGGATGTTACTACCGCGTAACGGCGGCCACAAAGAAAACAAAAAAACACAATTTACAATAATAAATTAATTTTATTACACAAATAAAATAACCAGAATATCGTGGTAGTACAATTAAATAAATTCGAGCACTAAAGTCTCTAATTACTCAATTGTAGGTTCTAGCACTGGAAGGTTTTTTTCCTTAAAAGGTCTAACCCTAGGCACACTTAACTTGGGTCTCCCGACTATGAAGCGAGGCCGCGCAGGTCGAGCTGAGGTTAAGTAACCCTTCCGAGGTTGACTCGTGGATGCGTGGCCGGTGACTGTGGTCAGCCCGAAGATTGCGCCTCGGTTAACTCTCCCGAAGGCTGGTAGCTTCGTGAACCCGAAGGGTGGTCGGTTCTCAACCCGTAGGATGAACTTGAGCCCGTAAGGTGGACTTGAAGCCGTAGGGTGAACTTGAACCCGTAGGATGAACGGTTTTCAACCCAGAGGGTGAACTTGAGCCCGTACGGTGAATTCTACAGCCCGAAGGATGAACCCCTTGTCCTGAAACGCCGACGTCAGGAACCATGAAGCGCGGAAGACCCGACCCCCGGCACAGGCAGACCAGAACTGGCGTCGGTGTCTTCCGCGAATTAAAGAAATTACGCAGAGTGGAATGATGACAACAATAACAAATATTTAAATAAAATAAAATAATATTATTATTCCGGAATGGAATTACCAACCGTTAGGTTGCCGGACAGTCATCAAACCACCAAGCCATAGTTACAAAGAATTATTTTAACTAAAAGTAACTTCAGGTAGTTGCAAAAAATATAAAAAGTAAAAGTACTTTTGATAAGAAATCTTGTGACGGTACATCGAAAAAAATAGGTATTAAATTAATTTTAGCAATTGCGTTACGTGATTTGAATATATTATTTTATCATGAACTAACAACATTCATAACTACAATACAAATATTACTTTCAGAGGCAATTTATAATAGAATGTAAACAAAACTTATTAGTTGCAAATATGTACTAAAGTTAACACTGACAAAATAGTTTAAAACAAATGATCTTTATCAATAAATTACATTGAAACTAGACAAACCTACGCAAAGAACTATTTTATAGTTACTATTTGTGTCATATAGAAGCAAACATAGCAATATCCATTTGTTTTTCAAACCGACCTATTTACATCGCCACTGTCTACTTGAAATACTAAAAGTGTTTTATAAAAAATACCACAATTGTTTAATAGTGTTTTTAGTGTTTTATAAATTTTATAATATAATTTATTCAAAAACTTATAGGTATTGATACAAACATGTGTTTCATTTAATTTGCCCAAAATTGCAATGAATGGAGATTGCTACATTTGCTTTTATATGACTCATTTGTATGTTTGTCAATTTTAAGTATTGTTATCCTCAAAAGGGCAATGGCAAATGGCCAAGGTGACTTAGGCCCACATACGTACACATATAAAAGTATGTTTAGATAACAGTGGGTAATATCAGTATTTGATTGGTAAAAGAAAAAATTGAAAAGAACTTGGTGTTTTTAAGTAATTTAATTTTTTTCATAAAATCAAAAAATGTTTAAATGAATGGTAATGGTTTATTGACGAACATTAACTGACTTATATATATTTATAAATAATAACAAAAATATAAAATATATAAATATGTATAAAATCAGGGGGTGTCACTCCGCACTTTGGGTATAGTCGGCCGCTCGACTGCCCTCGCAGTCGCAGGCCATTCCGGTGGGTTGCCGCTTACGCACGATACGCGTCACGTTCTTCGCCGCGTCGCTCTCGCGCATTATTGGTTATTTTTATACTTTTCAATACCCACAATGGCTTCTAGTGACAAACCTCGATCTTCTAATTCATGTAAAAGATATAGTTCTGTTTACGGATGTCAGAATGAAAGGTATTAGGTAGGAATTAATCTGTTCGTGTCGTACGTACCTAAATACATACGACGCGAACAGATATTTCGATGTGATATTATTTAAAACGTCATTTATTGACAAAAGTACTTACAGTTAATTTTTCACTAAAGTAAAGTGCTAGAGAAAAAGTATTTATTATACCTATATTAAAATTATTTTTAAAAGAAGTTACACGATAGAAAGAGACGCAATTGTAGGTAAATATAATCGTAGGTGCTTCGGTGCTGTGCAATCTGAATTGAACTTAATGCAATAAAACCAAGGCTCCCTATTTCATTAATTTACTTTATATTTTATATTTCTGGTACTAGGTATTAAGTATTTTGTGTTAAATAAATAAAAAAAAAGACTGTTCTCTCTCTGTTGTGTATGAACTGTATGAGCAGACGCGCTTGCCCCCGCGCCATGGTACCTGTATTTGGTATCTTTCTTATTTTTCATTAAATTGATTTATATTTACATTGTAAGTACAATTTGAAAAAAAACTACTTTTTAAAAATCGATCTTTTAGACCTTGATTTTTTTATAACGCAATTTTTCAGGTTACAATACGAATCGTTTCAAAAATCTATATTTTTTTGGAAAGAATCGCCATCCCTACAATATCGCAACGATATATCGATAAACCGATAAATATATAGACGCCAAAAAATATTAATGTATATCGATATCGACGATACGCGGATATCGAAAAACTCAATATATTGTTTTTTTTTGTACATATTAAATAACTCTGGTATTGGATGAATTGGTAAAAAAAAATGAAAATAACTTGGTGTTTTTAAGTAATTTATTTTTTCCATAAAGTCAAAAATGGACAAAGTCAAAAGATATTCTTTTGTATTATGCTGCTGTTTTATTGTAAAAGATAACATGTCATCCGTTACATAATTTATTGATTAGTGCGGTTAATCATTAATGATGAAATATTCAAACAAATATTGTAACTAACGTAAATCACAGAAATATAATAGACATACAGTGGACCCCCGGTAAATCGACAAACGTTTTGCAAGTCAGTGTCGGACTATGGAAATTGTCGGATTATAGAGTACTGCCTAAGACCCCCTATAGTCCGGAATTTTAAACAACAGAGTACCTTCTAATCCGACAAATAACAAATCCAATAATAAGATTTATATGTTAAATCTTACTTCATTATGTATGTAGAATTTAGTAAATTAAACAAAACCCGTTTCATTATAAAATTAACGCTATTAATCTTATAGAACATACCTACAAAAATGATAACTTTTCATTGTAACCTGTTCAATCGTGCATTAGTGAAGATTTTCAAAACATTTTTATAATAATAGACATGTCGGATTACAGGGGGTGCCGGATTAGACAGGGGCCGAATTACCGGGGGTTCACTGTATCTCTATATAACACCATATTATAATTTAATAATTATCACAGAAATATATAATAGACATAATTATCTGTTTAACACCATGTTATAATTTAATCATTATCACAGAAATATAATAGACATATCTTTATTTAACACCATGTTATAATTCTTCCAATAAAATTCCAGTAATGGGGGACTCGGCGCTGGAGGTTGCTCTTCTACAGATAATCGTCTTGTTTGTCCGTCTATTCTACGCCAACAAGCATGACACAAATATGCGTTCCTTGGCAACTGCAATGATAAAAATATATCTTGTATTGTGACTGTCGAACATCTAACCACTTATATCAACAGTTAGAAAGTTTATTGAAAAAAACTAGGACATAAATTAAGCACTAATCTTATTGAATAATACATATATACACATTTTAACAGTGATAGAATAAATTGTTACTGTACCTGACGTGGTGCAATCTGATGAATTATCATATTTCTTATATGATCTTCACGGGGAGTATCTGTCCTAAGTTTGTGCGACCGTTGTCTCAATAGTGAACGACCACAACAGACACAAACTAAAAGATGGCCAACGATTGTTTGAGTTGTTGTATTCCTAATTTGTTCCCAAGCAGCCGACCAGCAAGCATGACACACCATATGATCACTCCTAACCATAACCTACAACATATAAGAATTGATTTTGCTTTTAAATTATAATATGATGTTATATAGAGATATCTCTATTATATTTCTGTGATTTACATTAGCTACAATATGTGTGAATATTTTTTTATCAATGATAAAATATTCACACAAATATGCACTAATTACAATAAAATATGTGACGGTTGACATGTTATCTTTTAAAATAAAACAGCAGCTTAATTAAAAAAAATTAGTTGTTTGAAAAAAATTGAAAAAAAAAGTTATTCTGAATTTACTACCTGCTGGGGTTCAAGCCAATGTTGCACATGATTTCTGACTTCTGCGATTTCTAGTGAATGTCTTCGCAGTCTTGATATACATAATCCGCAGTTAACACACCGTGTATTTTGTCCACTTTGAATTGTTGTCGATTGCTGTGAAGAACTAGGGCCTGGGATAGTGCTGGGGTCATCGGTCGTCGTGGGTATTACCAAATCAGGGTTATTGCCGGGGTCGTCGTTTAAAGCAGCATCGGAATCAATATTCAGGCCGGGGTCGTCGTTCAAATCAGCATCGGAATCAATATTCAGGCCGGGTCATCGAGCAATGAAGGGTCGTTGTCAGTATTCTTAAGCATTTCGTATTTGTTGGAATCACTTGGAACACACAAATCGCAAAAGCACAACAAAAGTCGGCGGAATGTATGAACGGATCAAATGTCAATCACAAATCAGACGTTTTTTTGGTGTTGACATTTTATAAATAAAATCGAATATATCCTTAAAATAGATCCAACAATCACAATCGATATTCAACGGTTAGGTTTATTTTTAATAAAACGATATCCGATGTTCACATTAAATCAAACTCGTTTTCGGTTATTTGGTAATATCAACTTCATATATATTACATAATATATTCACCAACTTATAACCTTGGTTTGGTTTTAAGTTTTTAATAGTCAAATATATTTGAGAAGATAATTCCGTTTGGAGAGACAACGTTTTTCATCGTATTACATAACTATATGATTTTGGTAATTGCTGCAGTAGACTTAAATATAGGTGTTTCGTTAATTTTGTGTTATTTTTGGTACTTTGTAAAATATCTGTTATTGGGTAATTGCTGCAAGTTATTATCAAAAAATTGGTCATTTGCGATTTCTAAAACTTCGAAAAATGTCGAATTTTGATCAGAGAGAATCGTCCCGATATAGTTTGTTGCTATCTTATAAACACTGTAAAATATTATGAAGATCAATTAAGTGACAGGAGTAGTAAAACGTTTTCTGCTTTTGTATGTAAACGTGTTCGCTGTACTTTATTATTAAATACGATAGACTTTTACAAGTTCTAACCATTATAATAAAATCAATTGCTTTTTTCTTCACAAGCGTGTGACTATGTCAGTAATGACAATGATTAATTTTTATATTTATAGATACAATCTCTTTCCTATTGTATAATTTTTAGTGTAAAAGTGTTATCGATTATGCATCGAAAAAATAATACGATTAATATGCGATTTTAGTTTTTTTTTGCACTGGCAAGTGAGTTGCCAATAATGTAATGGTCAATTGTGTGGATATAACCAATTAAATGTTCTTTTAATGTTAATAAACATTGCGAGCTTATAGCGATACCTAAATAGAACGAAAAATTAAATATGAATTTTTAATTTTTTTTTAATATATCCAACTTGTTGTACGTTCTGGGCCCTATTTTGCCATTCCCCTTTTGTAAATTAATTAGGAAGGAATAGTTTACATCAGTTTTATCATAACATTTTGATTAAATTATAGAGAAATAATGTTTCAGTTCAAAACACTATTATTGTACCTGCTCGCTAAATAAAAATGAAACGCGTTAATTTCTTTGTTTTTATTGAATACATTTAAAGCAGATAACGTTTAGTATTGAGTGTGATCCCCTCTTGCTGAAATCACGGCTTGCATTCGTCTGGGCATGCTAGCGAGTATATCTTTTATGGTTTCTTGGGGAATACGTTCCCACTCCGCGGTAATCACATTCTTTAGTTCTGATGGTCTACGGAGCCGGCTGCACTGATCTCACTCGTCGCTTCAGAACGTCCCAGACATGCTCTATGGGATTGAGGTCCTGACTTCTAGCTGGCCAGTCCAAACGACGAATTCCGACTTCTAGCATATACGCTTCCACATCGCCAGACCGGTGGGCGCGAGCGTTGTCGTCCATAAAAATTGAGTTTTCGTAAAGAGCGGTTAAAGCGGGTTGTGCATAAGGAATTAGAACTTACGTTATGTATCGGTGTCCAGTCAGTGTACCGTTTTCGATGAAGACTAACTCCGTACGATCCATAGAATTTATTCCTGCCTTAAAACTTAACAGAGCCCTCCATTAGGTGTGATTTCTTCAAAACATGCCTCTGCAAAGCTTTCTCCTCGTCCACGTAGCACTCGCCGAACGTCGGTCTTCACCATGCAGAGATATCCTGGCTTCACCGGAGAACAATACCCTATCCCAGTCTTCATGAGTCCATGGCACACAATTTCGAGCGAAGCTAAGCCTGGCAACTTGATGTCCACGGAGTAATTTAGGGCCGCGTGCCGGGCGATAACTGTGTATATTAGCAGCGAGAAGCCTCCTCCTGACCGTCTATAGACTAATTTACACATTTCTTACTTCTTCGAGTCTGTTCTTGAGGTCCACATAAGAAGATTTGCGATTTCTCAACGCTTGACTAATTAGAAAATGATCATCCCGTGGTTCGGTACATGTGTTTCTGCCAGAATCAGGCCTTCTGTTGACGGAACCGGTCTCTTGATAGCGCTGCCAGGTCCTTTGAACTGTCGACCGACTCACATTTAGCCTCTAAGCCACGAAGCATTGGCTGCAACCTTCTTCAAGCAGAGCAATAATCTTTAACTAGCATTTTCGAGATTGCTAAACAGCAATAACAATACTTTTAAATATCAAGGACATCAGATAATTTAATAAAAATTGACAAAAAGTTAATTAGAGTCGATATTAACTACAGGGAATTCGCGCCACAAAATGTAGTTAAAAGTTGTTTTCTTTGAAAACCGAGGCTCAGTCAAAAATTTGAATTTGGAAGGTACTCTTATAAACATATTGGCACTTTTATAACTGGCCAGTAACATGTTCAAATGATTAAAACCTTTTTGGTATTTTATTTCTTTTAGCCATGAAGAAAATCGAAACCGCCCGTTTTTTTTGCAAATAAGTGTATATTATTATATACGGAATATTGCACTGTGGAATTGTTTGAATTAACGCGTCATAGACGGAAAAAACATTATTTAAAACCTTTGATTATATAATCAAAGTTTAAAACATTATGTAAAACATATCGGAAAAATTATATTTCGCTAGATAATCAATATTAGGGACCATATATTTATGTAACGTATATGTTTGTAGCTGAAGCAATCTTTAACACAACTAAAATTGAGAAATCATACGCAATAAATAATGGAAGCAATTCAGACATGAAGACAGCCAAATAAACACAGCCCTATAAGAACAAATTATGTACCACTTACCACGGGATGTTATTAGAACAACAATATGAATATCCTATCCTATTAAATACGCAGAACCAGCAATACATTCTGCTTTAATTTCTTATTGAAATTAACAACGTCACCAACAATACACTATTTTGCTACCCGTAGCCGCGGGCCGTAGCCCGGGCACGACAATCCCCTTTCTGCCCGAAGAACGCGTATTTATAATCCAGATCAGGTCTACGTGACTGTCGCCGCCGAAGCAATGGACGGCCATTACATTTCCGGTTTCTAGAAATATCAGCGAGACGTCACAAGCGCAACTAGTCCCGAACAAGACAGAGTTATGCGCGATCTGCGCGCGGGAATGAGACGGAACTATCGGTCGGAAGGGGACGACAGACGTACATTTAAAACAATAGGATTACCCGCACATTCCGAGCTGGCGCATTGATGAACGTTTGAAGAGGATCGCTTCCGGCGACCGTGCATCTCTTTACATGGTAATATTGAATGAAACTAGTGTGAGCGCGCGGCTTGCATGTGCCTTCTTTCAATAATTATGCTGTTAGTTTGTTCATAGTAATTGTTTAGTTCATCCCGAGTACATTTTTATAGGTTTGTTTTTGAAATATATTTAGTGTTAGTTTATATGATGTTGTTACATCGTAACACGGACCTCTACAGAACGAAACTGATATGAACCAACATTACACCACCCTTTTCATCATACGAGTATAATTCAGACTAACGAAGATAATAAGTATTTATTAAGAATGGCTAATTGCAAGTAATGAAATAAAGCTCTGGAAAACGATGTTGAGGCGGTCAGGGCAAGTGATTGTTTGCCGTTGTTTGTTTCTAGACAAAGCTAAAGTGGTATACGCGCCGAAGGAGCGACACTTGCCGTATGGCAAGCCGGCCAGCCTGGACTGCCACTTCAGCGCTAACCCGCCCCTCACCAATTTGCGCTGGGAAAAGGATGGCTTTTTGTTCGACCCATACAACGTTCCCGGCGTCTTCTACAGTAGAAACGGGAGCTTGCTTTTCAATCAGGTTAACGGCTTTTTATATTAAAAGTGTTTCAGGTTGAAATCATAATTTCATAATGAAGTTAAGACATAAGTACCTTTTACTTTTTGTTTTCGAAATGTTTAGTTTAATTAATATAATCTGTAATTCGGACGTGGGCTGATATGAATACAAAGAGATATAAAAATTTGTACGTGCGTACTTACGTGCAGGTTGACGAGTCGCACGAAGGTGAATACTCGTGCACGCCATACAACTCGCTGGGATCGGAGGGTCCGTCGCCTGGCGTGCGCGTGCGAGTCCAGAAGCCGCCGGCGCTATCGTCGCGTCCGCAGCCGCTGTACGTGGCGCGGCTGGGCGCCACGCTCACCCTGCCCTGCGCCGCGTCCGCGCGCTCGCACCACGACGAGCCCGCCCTGCACTGGGCCCGGGTGAGCAGCTGTCCGTCGCACTCATGTAGCCAACTCATCAATTATACTTACGTGTAAGTTCACATCTCTGCAGAAAGACGGAGGCGAGCTGCCGGTCGGTCGACACGTGCTCAACGACGGCAACCTCACTATCATCGAGGTCTCGGAGGAGGACCGAGGCGTGTACGTGTGCACCGTTAGCAACGAAGCCGCTTCTGTCGACGTGGAGACGGAACTGCTCGTCGAGAACATGCCTCCGCGCGCGCCTTACAACCTGACTGTCCGACCTTCTGTTGACTCGCTTCACCTTTCATGGGTACCGGGTAAGACCTTGGCTCTGAATAATATTTTGTTTTCATTACAGTAGTGATTAAATTAAAAAAATACACCATTCGTACAGGTCACAACGGCCTGGAAGTGGATTATAACGTGTGGTATCGCGAGAGGGTCGTGAGTGAGTGGCGGACCATGAAAATCTTGTCCAGAGGTGTGACAGAAGCCACACTGGTGGGACTGCGACCCGGCACCGAGTACGAGCTTCGCGTCTTGTCCCAGGACCTCATCGGAGACGGACTCTTTAGCAAGCCTGTGTTTGCGAGAACTCTCGGTGAGACAAATCCTTCGCGCGAGTAATCCTCGTACAAAGTTTGTTGCTTTTTTAACTTGTAAGTTTTTTGAAGGTTTCACGGAGGAGGAGACGATCACTGGAGAGCAGATCCCATACGCAGCCGTCACCACAGAAATATCGACAGAGTTTGGTACGGACGGTGCGGAAGAAGGCGAAGAGAGCGGTGGAGAGGAGCTGGAGGTGTCGGTGCGGCTCATCGACGACGGCGCGCTCGTGCGCTGGCGCCGCGAGCCGCACGACGCGTCGCGCTGCAGCCTGCGCTGGTACGAGGGGGACCCGCCTGGCGAACGCCTCATAGCCACCGGATACACCGACCATGATTATATGCTGGGTATGTTGCTCTTCCGCACTCGATGCTGATCAATTGTTCATTGTCTGGGTGCTATTTTTCTAAAAGATATGTGTATATACATATACATGTACATATTTAGAAATATTGAACTATGTAGGTAGGTACTTAAAACTATCACGAGCCCGTCTGGCCAGCGATGGTCTGGCCTGATGATGAATTATCCACGACTAGTTTTTAATTACCAGAAAAAATATGTAGTATTCAGCTTTGGATAATAACCACATCTATGTGTGTAATTTAAACAAAAAATTGATATGTTAATATAATCCCTAACATCACTAAATATTTGTTCGATCGATCGATGGTAGCAAGAGTTGCAAGAGTGAAGGGCAACCAGCATCCAATGCCGCTTCGGTGTTAATATCGAGCTCGAAACGGATTTCTGAGAATCTCGGTGCACAAATATATTCCTAAGATAAGTTTGAACTGTTTTCATATTTTCTAGCGGTATGCGGTCGTAACCCTACGATTGTAGGTATATTATGATCATATCGGAATAGGTATATGTGCGATGTAGCTCAAAGCAAAATAGATCCGTAATTTAATACTTTATTCATTCTCTAATACATTTTATATTGTAAATATCGCAACATTCGCCATTTGTCTTACTCATTCCTTTTTCTTAATCTTTACTTTGACAGCTACATTGACAAACTAAACAAGAAGGTAAGTTACCAAAAATACGAAAAATATAAACAATATCAAAACTAAACCACATACCTACAAATAAATAATAAGTCAGGAAATGTAACTGCGCTCTAAAAATGACCCAACAAAAGTCGTGTCCAGGTAGGCGGTGCTTAAAAGTCGTGTCCACCGCGTCATTAGTCGGATATTGTTCTTGCAAGCGAGCACATGTCCTATTTCTATTTATCATTGTGTTGTTAATAATCATGCCAGTGAAGTGGTGCAGAAGCCATACAAGGCTCAAATGTCCAGGGATCACATTTCACTAGTAAGTAGTAGCAAAATTATAATTATACTAGTTGACCCAGCGAACTTCGTACCGCCCAACTTTAAAATTCCAGAACTTGATCGCAGCGCCACTTACCGGGTCCAATTGCGAATCTAAACCATTCCCAGATCCCCTTGAACACACACAAAAAATTTCATCAAAATCGGTCCAGTCGTTTGAGAGAAGTTCAGTGACATACACACTCACACAAGAATTATATATATAAAGACTAGTTGACCCAGCGAACTTCGTACCGCCCAACTTTAAAATTCCAGAACTTGATCGCAGCGCCACCTACCGGGTCCAATTGCGAATCTAAACCGTTCCCAGATCCCCTTGAACACACACAAAAAAATTCATCAAAATCGGTCCAGTCGTTTGAGAGAAGTTCAGTGACATACACACTCACACAAGAATTATATATATAAAGATAAAGATTTAATGATTTGCAAATAATTATGTTATCAAACCGAGATGGTTAACACTTTGCAAAATGAAGTCAGTAAATTTTTGATTTTATTTTTTCTTCTTAGTGAAATATTGAAAAATATTTTTTATTATAAAATAGGTATATTTATTTTGAAAATTTTATAACGATAATGTATTTTGCATAGCGTGTTATGTTTTCCTGCCGATGCAATTCAGCTAAAAAGTGGATAGTTGCAGTAAAGTTGGAAAGACAGGAATATGACTGAATGCATGTGAAAACCAGCAGAGTATGCTCAATTCATTTTGATAAAAAAATTTTTTACAAATCCTTAAAAGGTTATACAATCATGGGCGTACCCAGCATCTGGCCTAGGGGGGGGCAAGTCAAATTTTTTAGGTTGTATCATCCGCGGCTGTATTGTCATACACACTACTCAAACACTCCTACAAGAAACATTAGGTATATGTAGTGTGCCTTCCAAAAGACCAATACGTACCACGGCGTACAATGCGACGACCAGCAGTTGCACGCGGAAGGTAGTACACGCGACATTATGTTACTGTCGCGGCCAATGTGGTCCCTGGCAAAAGGAGTGCAGCCTAAGGGCTACAAGAGGGGCGACGGGACTGCTGTCGGCTGTTCCTAAACTACTTGGTAGCGGTCAACGCCAAACACCGGCAACCGTTCGGCCCGACACGCAGACGCCGATGTTCGGGAGCGGGGGCCTTCTCCTAGTTTGGAAAGTGGCCAAGAGAAGAAACCTCCATTAAAATCATAGGAGCAAAGGTGGCCTAGGCCACATGCAAAGAGCTACCTCTCCACGTGGCCTTCTGTTACGCAGAGGGCAGGTGCGAGAGTTACGTCAGAAGACGACACTTTATGGGGGCGACGGGGTTGCCGTCGAAGATTCCATATGGAGCCACTGACGGTGATCACTGCCGAACTCCGGCAACCGATCGGCCCAACCCGTATACGCTGAGCAATCGGGAGCGGGAGTCTTCTCGAACGGAGAGGGGGGTGGAGAACACCGCGTGGAAGAAAAGCTCTTTAAAAAATTACTCCTAACCCAAGCTGAGGGAGCCCGGCGAAGAGGTTAACGGTTGGAGGGATATGCCGGGCCGCTAGGGCAACACAACGTTTGCTCACGATTAAGAGCAAAACCATTATGAACGTGACTCAAGAGAATATATTACTCCAGGAGGGTACCGGCCGCGCCGCGGACGGAGAATCCCTCGGTGCTCCAGCGTCAGCCTCAGTGGCTGACACTGGAGTTTTCTGCCCACCGTATTCTGGGGGGGGGCACAGTTACGTACACAAGGGTGTCCGAGTCCGGGCACATCAACCAGGGCGGATAAGCCCAGTTTTGTGCGTCCCAGAACGCCGAGCCCAGTGTCTTCTCGCGCCCAATCAAGGGAGTGCTTAGGAGGAAGAGGTAGCGCAGGGCAGACGGCGACGATCAAGCGTCGGCCTATGGAATCCCTTAATCAAGGTCCAGGGTTGCAGAATGAGGATTCTGAAGAGAGATCGATTCGATTCGATGCTTGGCTCTCTGCTCTGTTTCCTCGCAGTCACCACAAACACGTAAGCCAAAACCGAAGGGCACGTCAGATAAAAAAAACCGACCCAAGAAACTTGCACTGCAAAAGTGCACAACAAGGGGTAGAAAGAGCGGTGAAAGTGGAACAGGGATCGAGACGAAGCGTGATGACGCACCGGGTCCATCTTGGTTGCGGCGGAGCTGAGGAGCCAACCCGTCGCCGATATCGACTCTAGTATCCATGAGTCCCTTTCGGCGATCGAGAAGGCCTTCCAAAGGACGAAGAAAGCCAAAGGCGGCAAAAGGGCTGTCGTCAGAGCTTTGACGACCATCAGGGCCGGAGTGTCGGAATTCTATAAAAGAGTTGGCACTGACAGACGCAGTGGGGAGGCTACGGAAAGAGAACAATGCGCTACGCTCTGAAATGGCCTACCTCCGAAAGGAGGTGGAAAAGCTACGCCGCGGGGACCCAAAAACCCCATCAACACACCCAGGCGAGCTCCAATACTGCCCGAGGTAAGACCACCAAAGCAGCGTTCTCAAAAAAGATCAGCTTACCGGACCGAGACCAATTCGCGGCCATGCTGGACCGTGTTCTTGCTGAGGTCCGAAAAAAGATGATAGGAGGTCAGTGCCTAGGTACGAAGAACTTGCTGCTTCCAGCGGCCTTAAGTCCGGGGACAGAAGTGGCCACTGGCGTGGAGTCGCCCAAAGCCAAAAAAAAGAGGAGGAAGAAGGGTCAGTGGGCTACACAGATGTCGCAAGCGCCAGTATGGCTATCCCCTGCGCAGGAGAGGCAACAGCCGACAGCGGCCCCATTATCGAGCGTGACGTGTGTCCCTTGGTCGAAAGACCAAGGCCAGGAAAATAATAGAGACGGTCAGTCAGGGCGACGGGCTGCTGCTCACCGCCACCGACAATTAAAAGGGTTATGCCGCGACTTCCAACAACGGAGAATAGCCAAGCTGATGGAGAACGCGAGGGCCAACATCAGATTGGGTGATCTTGGCATCACAGGTGGTCTCTGCACCAAGCGAGGTATGACCGGCGCCCTGATCCCGGGAAGGAAAGCGCCGCTTCAGCAGATAAACTGGCAGCACGCCTGCAAGATTTTCTGCCTGAGTTCGCTGTCCAGTTGCCTCTGTTCGCAAAATAGTGAACGCTAAACGGTTACAGGTGGGTTAGGTTTTGGCCACGTGGCGGGCGAAGATCGCAACCGCGACGGCCGCGTAACCGCGCAAATAATCGGTTTCGTAAGTATAGAAATAAAACCGTAGTTCCACCACCGCAGCGGGCACGGGAGAAAAATGCTTCGTGAGTACTTAGCCTAAGTTCGTTATTCTTCGTCCGCCATCGTCGCGCGCGGTTTTTTGGCGATTGCACCGTGCATTTTGCCAGTGTCTACTGCGCGGTTTATTTAAAAGTTAGAGCATAAGGCCCCGTTTATACTTTGATTAATAATTAGGCGAGTTCATACATGTTCTGCGAGATTTCCAGGGGGGGGCAGCTGCCCCTCCCTGCCCCCCCCCTGGGTACGCCCATGTATACAATGTTACACAAAACTGCAGTACCAGTTTGTACAGTAAGTACTTACTGTTTTATTATTAAAATAATTATATTTATTATCTAATCTGATATGAAACTATTTTTTTACGCAGATGATTCGTCTTAAATGAACGCCAAAATCTACAAGGAATACTACAGAAAATGAAAACAACACTAATAAAAGATTACAATCGTTATGTAATACCGTTCCGGCTTTTTAGACTTGTGAGAATTACTATAGCATTTAAAATAATAAGTGCATTGTTTAGTCGAATTAAAGGATTTACTTTTCACAAAAAAAAAAAAAAACAAATATATTAAACTTAAACATTATACAATTATATTGCTTTATTATTAACTTTGTCGGGTCCACTTATTACATAACATCGTCCACGCTGATTTGACTCTGTTGTCATGGCAGACATTGCAGCAAGCACATGAACAAATCCCTGCTTTTGTTTTGAATTCAAACCAATCACAAACAATGTCTATTTCTAAGCTCGGTTGTGATTGGTTTTTGTTTCATACGTCGTTTTGGTTTCAAGACGGACCACTTTTTGTGTGAAATTTGTTCCGAGTTAGACTTCCTGACTTATTATTTATTCGTAGCCACATACATATATATCGAACAGACGCGTGACACGACGGCGAGTAGTCGGTAGGTGGTAATGTCGCTGTTGCGCTGTTGCACTGTTGCAGTGAGCGGTGCTGCAGAGGGCTCGCGCTACTGGGCGCAGGTGCGGTGCGGCGCGCGGCAGGGCGGCGCGGCAGTGCGCGTGCCGGCCTACTCGCGCCTGCGAGCCGTGGCGTGGGGCGCGGCGGTGGCGGCGCTGCTGCTGGCCGCGCTGGCGGTGGCGCTGTTCGCCGCGCGCCGCCGCCTCTGCCGAGCCGCGCACCTGCCTCACGACCGCAAGCGCTGATAGCGCCCGCCGCCGGAACGATCGGTGTCGTGTGCTGGACGTTTATCTTCTCATTTATCAATGAATGTACGGGACCTAGTGTGCATCGTGTATTTCTTAGGTAGTTGTTTTAAATAAAAAATAACAAACGAACTGTTCATTTTTATCATCTCACGGACGGACCGCACCCCCGCACCCCCCGCCACGCAGCCGTCGTTCGCCAACGCTTGGAAGATATCGCCGACAGCCTTCATCGGTCTCCTGATATGTCAGACAGAGATCCCTCCTTAAAAAGCGAGTTTCGGTCTATTACCATATCGTTCACAACTTTCAACTGTCTCGTTGGTCTAGTGGTTAGCGTATGCGACTGCTAATCAAGAGGTCTCGGGTTCAAATCCCGGGTCGGGTCAAAAAGTGTTTTTGGGATTTTCTTAGGAAATTTCTAATAGCAGCCCGGAGCTTGGAAGATTGGCGGTGATTCACGCCCGTGCCTCGGAGAGCACGTTAAGCCGTCGGTCCCAGTTGTCATGAACATCTATGGCAATCGTTATTGGGAAGTCAGTGCCCTCAAATATACTGACAACTAGTTCAATCTTCGAATTTCAGTTCTCCCTTAGGTTGCGGAGGTCCGATGCCAGTCGCTCCGTGGAAAAACTGAAATTCAGGTAAAACCGGTTGAAGTAGTAGCCGACCACAAATAAACTTGGGAATAATAGCTCGGAAGATATATAAATATATACTTACATATCGTTCACCAGACGGGTCGGTACAAGGCAGGGATGGCGAACCTTTGCATACTAACGTGCCATTTTTACCCGACTACGGCAAAGCCAAAGGAATGTTGTGATTTTGATAGGCTATGCATGTATGCTTTGATTATAAACATGTCATGTGACATGTATATAATCAAAGCATGTATGTATATTTATTTGTTCCCTCATAGCGCCTCGACTACTTATTAGAACGTTATCTAATAAAGTTTATTATTATTATTCTCTTTATTTAAATTAATATACATATTCATTATATTTTTAAATATATAAATCTAAAAAATCGGTTGCCTGTAAAGTCGGTTTACTGATAATTTTTTTATTAGACTGCTCTGCCGTTAGGTATAAAGTATACTTAGTCATTCGCACAGCACATTGGTGGCTTACGATACAAGCAAGCTAGAATGAGGCATGTACTACCCGGTTACATTATCTCGAGACCTGGCGTCGATGACGTCACATCGTGTCGGCGCTCTGCTAAGATATCCAATAAAACAAAGATTGTGTTAATTAATTTAATGTAGGTAATATTTTTATAATGATATGATTAAATGCTAAAAAATAAATGAAAAAGTCTTGGTTAAGTGGGTACAAAAAGTGTTTATTGTAAATGTCCAAACTTAACAAAAATGTCCAACGTTGCAACAAAAACAGTATTTTAACGTAATAGCAATAATAAAATAACATTAAAAGTCCAAACGTATATTTAACAAATCTCACGATAACTTTTGAATGGTATGATGTTCGATTTGAATAACTAAAAAGTAATTTCCATTTAATTATATGAAATTTAATATAAAGTGATTTATTTGGATAAGAAATAATACCAAGGTGTTAATACTTATTCTTAGTTTGTTCGGGGACGTAAATGTGTAGAGTTCAGTTCGTTGTAATAATGTAAATCTATATAATTAAATAAAAATGAATCCCTATTTCCCTTGGTCACATCACGCGTGAACGGTTGGACCGATTTCTCTATTTCTTTTTTTATAATATTCCTTGAAGTACGAGGATGGTTCTTATGGAGGGAAAAAATAAAAAAATATCTGAAAAGTCTAAAAACAACACTTTTCTATATTTCCATACAAAAGATTCTTAATAATACTTAAGTCAATTTGATCTTTAATACCATAACATAAAGTTTAAGTTTTATGGGAAGGGGTCCGAGAAGGCAAAACAATTGAGTAATGTTATATCGACTGTTAGGCGGTACGAAGTTCGCGGGGTCAGCTAGTTATTGATAGAACGTAACAGTGATATAAAATCTATTGATTTCCCAGTGTCTCAGCTGCCACATCGAATAACGTTTCAGCGACCGTTTGATGGTATATAAAGATACAATACTTTATAGGGTAAACTATACTATTGTTGGCATCCCATCAGTTATTGGCACTTTGCATTTTAAATGCAAATATTAAGAGTTGGTATTACAAAAAATACGTGGAAATCTGTTTTTCTAATTCTACCATGTCGACATTATGGGAGTTCAACTGAATCATTTTAAAATGTATCCTGGAAACACGTAAAAATAAATAAAAACGCGGGCTACTCGCACCGGTGATTGTCACCGCCGCTTTCTATTAAGATCCAATAAGGCTTAAGGTAAGATTTTACATCTTTTAATTCGAGTTTATCATGAATGTGATATTGTGAAGTGTTAATATGTTTCGTTTTAAGTTAAATTATCGTTTTGAGTGTATTTTTTCACATTATATCCATTATAACATAAAATTAAGTGAATGCCAATGAATAGTGAGCTTGATTTCTATCAAAGTATAAAAAATATTCCGATTTTTTAGAAAAATATGAAGATGATTCTGCCTAATAGTTCCTAATATTTATACCTCATAATGTAAATAAGTTTTGTTGATTTTTATGTTAATGTTTATTACCTGATGATGACTGAACATGTCCTCAAGTGAAAAACCTAAGTTTTTATCTAAATTTAGGAATAGTATTATTAAAACTGTTAGCTAATATTAAGTGCCAATGACTGATTGCTATGTGATAATAACTGTACTTTTGATGCCAATTACTGTACTTTTCGGAACGTTTTTAAATTTTATTATTTTTTGTTTATTAAACTGTGTTTACATAAATGAATCTGTTTTTGTTTCTAAATGAATAAATTATTAAAACGTTTTATGAAGATTAAATTAGAATCTGACATCTAGTTTAATTTTTAAAAATCAAATCTTGGCTAGATAGCCTTAAGGTGCCAATCATTATACAGTTTACCCTAGTATAAAAACATTCAGTACAATAAACATTTTACTTTAATGCTCAAACATGATTGTAAAAAATCTATAATCATAAGAATGAGAGAAATATCGATTGTATTAATCTATAATCATAAGAATGAGAGAAGAGAAGTATCGATTGTATTAATCTATAATCATAAGAATGAGAGAAGTATCGATTGTATTAATCTATAATCATAAGAATGAGAGAAGAGAAGTAGATTGTATTAATCTATAATCATAAGAATGAGAGAAGAGAAGTATCGATTGTATTAATCTATAATCATAAGAATGAGAGAAGAAAAGTAGATTGTATTAATCTATAATCATAAGAATGAGAGAAGAGAAGTATCGATTGTATTAATCTATAATCATAAGAATGAGAGAAGAGAAGTAGATTGTATTAATCGAAGCCATGGCCACTTTTTGTAACTGTTACATCATTTGAACGTTGCATCTTATTAACGGGTCACCGTCGAACACTCGTCTACCGTTTTGTATAAATCTGTGCTGATACATATGCTGTACCCAATTCTGCGCTAATACATATTCAATGTATCTCATATGTAATGTTAAACACCATCGACAACTTACACGATACACTAACACCTACCGTTAATTGTAAATACTAAAAAGAAAGCTAAAGATGTACGCGACGACGCTTTCTTGCATTGTCGTTCTCGGAATCATGTACCGCCATTTGTTCCTCTGGGTTTACTTGAATGATGGGTTGCACCAAAATTTCGTCTGCATCCGAAACGTACATTCGTGGCAAATCCGAAGCCACTGATGCCGTTTCACGTACACTGTAGAGGGAACAAAATGTGTCTGTTTACTCATTATGATACGTAAGGTGCAGCGCAGACAGCACACTTTTTGTGTGATCAAAGTTGGTCACCGATTTTTCACAGACTTAACGCACAGGACGCACATCTTCGATCATTCTGTCGGCAGAACTGTAGGGACGTAGACGCTATGGAAATCGTGCAGAGATCGCGAAGTATTATTTTGTACTTGAAGTACAGTCTGCCTTCGAAGTATCATAAATTGCTAGTCTGTTTTGTATTTCTTGAATTAAGCTTTCAATTTTTTTCGCACACATTTGTGCGGAGCGGCGCGGTGCCGTCTGCCCGAATTACACGGATTTTTTGAGCGCCGTACTTTTTGCGCGTCGTGTGCGTTACTTCACATATTTGCATAGGTTCCATTATCACAGACTAAGAAGTGCGTCACTGATAGTCTGTCGTCTGCGCTGCGCCTTAACCTATCAAACAAACATGCACCTTTTACACATAATTTCTAACTCAATCCGAAATTATTTATTCCTGCACTGTCACACTCTCAGTCAATCGGTTTGTAACAGGTGAACTGAAGGTGAACATATGTATTTCATTTGCAAGTAGGTATTTGATAAAGATGTAGCTACCTATTGTTGTAGTATTCTGCTTCAGCAACTTGAACGTCGAAATGCGATGTTTCTTGTTTAACACTTATTATGATGGGCAGCATGAGAGAAGAGCCGAGAAATGGAAGACAAGTGTCTCCCATCGATGAACTAGGATCCGATGGAATGTTTGCCAACATCAGTGGAGGAACCGACACCTGTTTGTCTATCAGGGGTGGTTGCATTAGGACGTCCGAGTGATCTTCATCCTCTTCTATGATGTTACTATGGATAATAATGGAAATATCAATTTAAATGGTCCTACATTAAAGTTGGTTATTATTTTGTTAAAAAAATAAAAGATTTTTCAAGGATCGCGTACATTCTACCATAACAATGGTGTACAAATCTTATAGTCCCTTATTGGACTAAAGGCATGCAATATTTTAATATTTTTTTTAAATATTACTGGATCACATTAATTTTACTATATCAAGATTTCCGTACATTTCCACATAATAATTATAAATATAAATATAGTCCAAATGGTAAGATTATGATTAAGGGCCACAGCACACTAGCTACTTTTAGCATCGGCGATCGGCGATTTGGCGACTGCATCGATGCTGCATCGCGTTTTAGCGACTTCCTGCGTTCGATCGCGGTAGCGGAAACTCGCGTTTTAGCGACTGATCAGATGCCAAATCGATGCTACCGGCATCCGAATGTGTGCGGAGAGTAGCTTTCAGCTGCTGTGTCGCGCTTCTAAAAAGCGACTCAATCTCCGTGTTTGGCGTTTTTAAGTGTGCGGTGTAGAGCGTTCGGTCGCCGTATTTAGCTTCTAAAAAGCGACTAGTTGCCGATCGCCGATGCTAAAAGTAGCTAGTGTGCTGTGGCCCTTAGGCATCTGAGCAGTCGCTAAAACGCGCGTTTCCGATACCGCGATCGAACGCAGGAAGTCGCTAAAACGCGATGCAGCATCGATGCAGTCGCCAAATCGCCGATGCTAAAAGTAGCTAGTGTGCGGTGGCCCTAAATGTCGCAATAGTTCAATTAATATATTTGTCATTTTAATAGATGTCAGATAAATTATTACTGTCAGTCATTAAGGAGAATAAAAAAAAAAGTATGTCAATATGCACTTGTTAGAGTCATGTTAATTTACTTATTAATATAACTAAATACTTTATATAAATATTGATATGTTTGTTAATTAATTGTTCACTTTAAATATTTTCACAAGATATTGTTTGATGACGGTAGTTGATTAAAATACAAACTTGTATGTTATATTCGCTGTCGTTGCCTATAAACACTGTTAGTCATGTTAATGTAATCATTACTACTTTTAACTATATATTTTATAAAAATATTGATATTATTTGTATTAATAAATTACTTTAAATACTTTCTGAAGATAGTATAGTTTGATGACGGTAGTCATACAATATTGAATTTGCTTGTCCTCGCCTATAAAAACGAGTGTTCCGACTGGATTGGGGGACTTCTCATCGAGACGTGGATCAGTACGACGGAGCTCTCTACTATTAATTGAGGATATTATATTGATTTAAAAGCTAAGTATATGCCATTCACTTTTGTGTATTTCTTTTTACTAAAATGTTATCTAGTTTTGTAATAATTTATAATGTTTTATTTATGGATATATGTATAATGTGAAATATGTATGTAAACATGTTGGAAAAGAGTGTCTATGGAGTTTCTTGTCTGTTCTTCTCCATAGGATCTCATGTTGGAAAAGAGTGTCCATGGAGTTTCTTGTCTGTTCTTCTCCATAGGATCTACACCTTGGAACAGACGAATAGAATCACGACTAACTAACTAACTGACTGACTACTTGACATTGAAATAAAAAAGGATTAATATGATTTGATTTGGTTTGATTTGATACACCCAAATTCCTGAAGTTTATTTTAATTGTATTGTTAGACCAAACTCCTTATAATTCGTTCTAAATATTCTAATATTTTAATAGATAAAACCTTTATCACTATGTATCTTTCATCTCCTCTTTTCGCTTAATCTAACACACTATTTGCTTAAACGTCATAAATTCATTTAAATTATGAAAACATTTATCAAGAAGCCGTTAAGTTATTTTATTTTTAAACATTTTTAGAGGTTGATCTTTAAAAAACATTTATTGTTTACTTTAATGGCAGTTATATAGGAGTTTCTTTTTGTATTTTATAATAATAATATGTTAAGGAGCGCTTTGGAGGAAGCGATTCAGAAATACCGATATGTTAATTCTAATAACAGACCCCGGTTGTCTCGTTTGCCCATTCATAAACAAAATTTAGCGCTAGTGAGTGCCCTGGATTCGTTATTACCGGATTATTTCAGTAATAGCGATAATTAAATAGTGGTAGAGCCAAGCTACACCAACACCAGTAGCTCAAAAGGGCCAGGCTCGAACCGGGTAATTACCACGCTCTCACAGAATACCGTCGTGAAATAGCAGCATATTAGTGTTGCTGTGTTTCGTCAGGTGAGTGAGAGTTCCGGAAGCCCTTAAGGGGGGATTGGTCTGGGTGTTTGTGCTGTATCGGGCGGCCGTTTGGGCTCGCAAGTTATTGATGCATTGGGTCACTTGTCCTGGAGGTCAGCGGGATCCGAAGAAACGGTGCTCCGCTAGCCGCCCGTGGTTTGTAGGGGGCCCAACTAGCGTGCTAGCCCCACGTGAAAGGCTGCCCCGCCGGCCACGCATAATCCCGGAGTTGCTCCATCGTGCCGGTTGGCGACCGGATGGAGAGGACCCGATGGCGACTCCCGGGGGGGTTCGGGCGTCCCCGCGCTCTCCATACAAGTTCCCCATCGATGTATTGTTCTTTGCGGGCTGCTTGGCTCCTGGTGTGGTACTTTGTCCCAACTTCTTTCCCCTTCCCCTATTCACTCTAACTATGAAAAGATCCAAAAAGAAAAGTAAGTTTAACCAGCGGTTGCACTTCCTCTCCCTTAAAGTGCATTTCTCTAATATCCGAGGATTGCACTCAAATCTCAATGATGTCCATCACCACCTCGAGACTGAAAAACCGCACTTACTCTTTCTAACGGAGACGCAGATCTGTAACCCGTCCGATCCAACATACCTGCACTATCCTGGGTACATCCTGGAGACCCAATTCCGTGCCCACGCAGGCGTGTGCGTATACATCAGGGACGAGATCTGCTGTCAGCGTCTTCGTAACTTGGAGGTTCCTGACCTTTCTGTTTTATGGGTTCTTGTGAACACTGGCCTTGATCAAATAGTTTACGCCAGTGTTTACCGTTCGCATAGTGGAGACCAGGAGACGACAAGGCTATTGAACCATCTAAGTGAAGCTGCAGATTCGGTCCATCGACGCTTTCCATCTGCGCAGTTGGTGTTTCTCGGGGACTTTAATGCACACCATGAAGAGTGGCTGTACCCGTATAGCGACACTGACCACGCTGGAAGAGAGGTCTACAAATTTGCAATATCTTGTGGCCTCTCTCAGCTCGTCCACGAATCCACTCGTATTCCTGACGTCGTGGGCCACACTGCGTATTGCCTGGACCTTCTGCTGACAACCGATCCCGACAGATATTCGGTTTCCGTATCACCACCACTCGGGACATCGGATCATTGTGTCGTGAAATCTGTGTCGCACTACTCGCCTCCTGACACCAGCCCTAAAGGCACCAGACGAGTGTGGCGATACAAGTCAGCGGATTGGGATGAGATGCGTCACTTTTTCGCCTCTTATCCTTGGAGGCAGGTCTGTTTTTCTTCTTTAGATCCAACGTGCTGCGCAGATGCTGTCTCGAGTGTGATTTATCAAGCTATGGAGTACTTTATTCCTTTCGCTGAACTATCCCTTGAGACCAAAGCTCGCCCGTGGTTTAATGCTGAATGCCTCTTAGCTGAAAAGCGTAAGCGTGAAGCCTATTTGTCATGGGTTGAAGCTCGTAAAAGCAAAGCCTTGGATCTCCAGTCTAAGAAGAAAGCATACAACGCAGCTGCTAAATCCTGCAAAAAAGCGATAAGAAAAGCTCGATATGACCACATTGGCCGTGTAGGTGAAAAGTTAGCTTCTTTTCCCTCAGGGAGTAAAGCTTTCTGGAGCCTCGCCAAGTCGGTCGAGAAAAACTTCTGTCGCTCTTCGCTGCCTCCTCTGCGCAAACCTGACGGATCCCTGGTCCATAGTGCTGAGGAGAAGGCAAATTTATTTGCCAATCTCTTCGCTGAGTGTTCTCGTCTGGACAGCAACGGCAAATGTCCACCCCAGTTACCTCCGTTTGGCCCTAAAATGAGTGCTGTTAAAATCCACCAAAAAGAGGTACTTAAATGTTTGCTGGACCTGGACATTAATAAGGCCAGTGGTCCTGACGGCATTCCAGCAGTGGTACTGAAGTGTTGTGCACCCGAGTTGTCCCCTGTTCTGACTCGTCTATACCAACTCTCTCTAGAAACTGGCAAAGTTCCGAGATCCTGGAAGCTTGCTAATGTTCAGCCTATACCCAAGAAAGGAAGCCGTGCAGACCCAGCCAATTACAGACCGGTCGCGATCACCTCTATAATCTGTAAGATTATGGAGCGGATCTTAAATAATTGTCTCCTGACATATCTTGAAGCAAACGAGCTACTTAGTGATAACCAATATGGTTTTCGCAGGGGACGCTCGACGGGAGATATGCTAATATATGCCACCCACCTTTGGAGCGAGGCCTTGGAAGGTCACGGTGAAGCAATAGCTGTTTCGTTGGACATCTCAAAGGCCTTTGACCGCGTCTGGCACCAGGCATTACTTAGCAAGCTTCCAGCATACGGCATACCTACTGAACTCTGTGACTGGATTTGTGATTTCCTGAGGGAACTGTCGATACGAGTTGTCTTGGATGGCTGCTCTTCCGATCTAATGGCAATCAATGCTGGGGTACCTCAGGGATCTGTTCTCTCTGCAACCTTGTTTCTGCTGCACATAAATGATCTTTTAACACCGGATATTATTAGCTACGCCGATGACAGCACCGTAATTGAGAGGTACACGACCAAACCGCGAGCTAGTCCAGAGGAAATACGGTCCTTGAGAGAGTCCATGATTGAACGGGTGAACGTGACATTGCAGTGGGTGTCCGATTGGGGTGACGCCAATCTTGTCCAGTTCAACCCTTCCAAAACACAGGCGTGTCTTTTCTCCGCGAAAAAGTGTAGCTTTGATTTAACACCCACTTTCGAAAGTGTATCCTTACCGATTACTAACCATCTAGGGCTTCTAGGTATTACCATCACCTCTAACCTTAACTTTGGCAAACAAATTGAGTCTATGGTACAAACAGCGTCCAAGAAATTATCGATTCTGTCAAAGGTTCGTCGGTACTTCAGCTCTGAACAGCTGCTTACTCTTTACACTGCCCAAGTTCGATCCTGCATGGAGTACTGCAGTCACCTCTTGGACGGTGCAGCAAAATATCATCTAGAAGCTTTGGACTCGGTTGACCGAAGAGCCCGTAGGTTAATTAATAACGAAAAGCTCTCAAATAGCAGACTACACACCCTCGAGCATCGTCGTCGAGTTGCCAGCTTATCGGTTTTTTATAGGATGCACTTTGGAGAGTGCTCGAAAGCTCTTTTCGAACTGATTGAGCCATCTCCATTCCTTTATCGGACTACTAGGCGCAGGCAAAAGTTTCATCCATACGTTGTTGGCATACCCAAAAGACGAACTAAACGGTTTGACAGCTCGTTTTTGGTGAGAGTCGCCAAAATTTGGAACGACCTGCCTGGGTCTATTTTTCCTGATGAGTTGAACTCTGGAGCCTTTAAGAGTAGAGTGAACAGGTTTCTTTTGGATGGGCGTGTACCATCTTCGTCTTCATCTACACTTTCCATCAGGTGAGATGGAAGACAACCGCCTATTCCATTACAACAATAAAAAAAAAAAAAACGGTTTGTCGAGTAGCTGGTGTTAAATTTGTAGAACACACATTGGTAAGCTAATTAGTTTTAGATCTGGTAATATGCGACCGAGAGTCATGCGCTTTGTGATACAGGCATTTCTAGGGACTGCTATTAGTCCTCAACGGTATATGTCATGTGTCATAGAGCGCATAGACTTTCTAAAGCAAAAAGTTTATGCATGGGCAAACAGAATTAGGCGGTATAAAAAACGAGTAGATCGGTATAATCAGAATCGGATGTTCCAAAGTAATGAGAAGTGGGTGTACCCAAAATGGGAGGAATCGAATCCATGTGTGAATGACGGGCACATTCCAGATCAAAATACCACAAATGCATTTTGGCAAAACATCTGGTCGGTGCCTGTCATTCATACAGATGGTGATTGGCTTTGGGATGTCAAGCGTTCATGTGAGCCTATAAAACCCATGGAACCTGTGGCCATCAGTCCAGAGGACGTTAGTTGTGCAGTCCGTTCATTACCGAATTGGAAATCACCTGGTCCAGACGGACTGCACAACTTTTGGCTTAGGTGGTTCCGTAGCTCACATGCGTGTTTGGCATCGCAATTTCAGACATCGTTGGATTTGAGTTCATTACTATCATTTTTGACCACTGGCATAACCCACTTACTCTATAAATCTGGTACTGCCACGGATCCCAAAAAATTTCGGCCTATTACTTGCTTACCAACATTATACAAACTTCTTACATCTATTCTGAGACTCAAAATTACCACTCATCTTAATAATAATTCGATACTTTCCGTATCTCAGAATGGATGTAGAAGTGGGACTCGTGGCACTAAAGAGATCCTTATCGTGGCTATGACCATTAGCCAACAGGTACGTCGTAATCGTAAGAGTTTGGCGACATGTTGGATAAATTACAAGAAGGAATATGACTCGGTCCCACATTCATGGCTTTTGAAGGTGCTGGAGTTGTATAAAATTGATACAACTCTATGCACTTTCTTGAAGTCATGTATGGGGCAATGGAGGACAGTCCTTCGCTATCCTCGATGTTGCCAAACTGCGGTAAACGACGTAATTATAAAGATCGAGAGGGGCATCTTTCAAGGTGACAGTTTGAGTCCCTTGTGGTTTTGTCTGGCCTTGAACCCTCTTAGCACTCTCTTAGAGGGCTCAGGGTTGGGCTATATGTTGCAGAAAGATGATCGAGTTATATCTCACCTTCTTTACATGGATGATTTGAAACTTCTGGCCTCCACTAAATTACAATTGACAGCGTTACTAAAGGTCACTGAAAACTTTAGTAATTCCATCAAGATGGAATTTGGTATAGACAAGTGTGCAGTCATGTATGTGAAGAAAGGTATGATTGTAGAATCTGAAGGAATAGAACTTTCAGATTCAACAAAACTCAGATCTCTTTCTGCCACCGAAACCTACAAGTATCTAGGTTTTTCGCAGTCCTTAGGAATACCAGAATCTGATATGAAACAAACGTTGCGGGAACGCTTCTTTGGCCGCCTGAAAAAAGTTTTTAAAAGTCTTTTGTCGGGGGGTAACAAGGTGCGGGCCTACAATGGTTGGGTCATGCCGGTTCTGATGGATTCCTTTGGTATACTTAGATGGACTCAGACCGAATTAGATGCCCTTGACAGGAGAGTCCGTACCTTATTGAATGCATTTCGAATGCATGAGATTGTACATCCCGCGAAAGTTTGGGGGTCGTGGATTTTTAAATATCAAGACCCTACATAATCGCGAGATATACAATCTCGAGAATATTTTCTTAATACTGATGTGGGAGTGCATCGCAATGTGGTTGCAGTGGATACCGGATTCACTCCACTCGCTCTGGCTACAGAGAATTGGCGCAAACCTGTAGTACTTAGTACTGATGATCGCAAGGAGGTATGGAAGGGTAAAGAGCTTCATGGTCGGTTTTATCGGGCTTTGAACGGGCCCGATATAGACTTTAAAGCATCAACTTCCTGGCTACGATATGGTGATCTCTTTGGAGAAACCGAATGTTTTGTTTGTGTAATTATGGACGAAGTTATCATGACGTATAATTATCGAAAATATATCCTGAAGGATGGTACGGTTGACATATGTCGGGCATGTCACCGTCCCGGGGAATCTATCAGGCATATTATTTCTGGTTGTTCTCGTCTTGCTAACGGTGAATATTTGCACAGACACAACCAAGTAGCCAGGATCGTACATCAACAACTTGCCCTTAAATACAAACTTGTGAATTTGGAGGTGCCATACTACAGGTATGAGCCCGACCCAGTTCTCGAGAATGGTCGTGCTACATTATATTGGGATCGATCTGTTATCACAGACAGGACTATTGTTGCCAATAAGCCTGATATTGTGGTGATAGATCGATTAGAGCGCCGCGCAATGATTGTCGATATCGCTGTTCCTCATGACGAGAATCTCGTGAAGGTTGAAAAAGAAGAACAAATCAAATATTTCGATTTATCTCACGAGATTGTCGATGTGTGAAATGTCGATTCGGCGATCATTGTTCCGATAGTTGTTTCTGTTCATGGTTTGATAGCCAAGAGCCTCGACCAACAGCTTCAGAGGCTCACGTTAGATGGCTGGATCAAGGGTCTGATGCAGAAGGCAGTTCTTCTTAACACGGCACGTATAGTGAGGAGGTTCCTGTCTTTGGAGCCCTAACCACCGGTTTCTTGGTCCCTGTACCCGAAGTCGGTGGTCTACTATTTTATATATTTAAAAATGTATTTTTTCTATTTATATTTAAAAATGTAATTTATATGTAAATATTATCAAATAAAGAGAATAATAATGAATTATTTCTCCACAAAGGCTTTTACAATTTCAATTTTTCTTACATCTAGACAATACATATAATATATATCTTCGTTTAACATTTGTGAGAGCTGGTGTCTATGCTGGGTTTCATACAAAACCTGTATTATAAATATTATAGATTCCACCTCAAACGGGACTAGTAAATAGAATTGTCTTATATTAAATTTAGTACATATTCTACATTCAAAATTCAATATTCTACATTTAAAATAATATTATGTGAGAATTATGTGGTGTGGTTGTGGGTTTGTGTGTGTGTGTGTGTGTGTGTGTGCGTGCGTGCGTGCGTGCGTGCGCGTGCGTGCGCGTGCGCGTGCGCGTGCGTGTGCGTGTGCGTGTGCGTGTGCGTGTGCGTGTGTGTGTTTTAATAACAAAACACTAATGTCTATTTCAATCCATGTGACAGAGCTGTTCTAGTTTAAATTTGAATATCAATAAACAACTTTTAAAAATCCAAAATATTAGCATGTTACCTTTCTATATTTAATTCGATTTTGTATTCCTGTGATCTTTGTACGACCTCCAACCAATTGTGTTTGTCAACATTACCCGCTTCCGAGTTAAATGAAGATCCGGGCCTACAATATTCAAAAAAGTATTTTGTTAAATAGTAAAGATACATATATTGTGTTAAATAATTTTTTTCCAAGACAGTTGAAGCCGAAGCTCGGTTTCATTTAAATAATATTTTTTGGGAATAAATTAACTGACGCGGGCTACTTTAATACTTACATGGGCGTGTAATTCACCCTGGTAGCGAGGTTTTTCTGTTTGTGAACTTGATAGAAATTGTCTGAGGCCTCCGTCATGGTGACATCTTGTGTGAAATGAGTTGACAGCCCCAAATTGTCGCGTTGTTTCGAGTTTGTAATGCTGCTGTCCGATATGTCGTTTATAGAGAACTTTAACTTTTCTGCAATAATTGAAAAGCGATTAGAATCTACAGGAACTTAAAATATTTTATATTTTCAATCGAAATCAAATAATACAGCGAAAACCCATTAATCAACACCATATAGTAACGAATTAAGGTTAATAATAGATTCCAGTTTACCGTAGTTCGTAGTGTAAAATGAAAAAATAAAATGTAAAGGAAAAATATTTTATTAATATAGCTATTGGTCTACGTAACATACAAAGTTGCTGGGGCCTTCTTTTATGTTAATAAATACTTGTATCAGAAGACCCCGGGCTACGAGCTGGCCAGTCAATTTCTTTTGGATATCACTTTTTGTTCAAAAATTTCGCGAACAGCACTTAATGAGTCGTCGGAAGTGTGGCATGTTGCCCCATATTGCTAAAACCACGATCGTTGATTAAAACCATTGAAATCCTGTAGCCCTGGTGAAAAGTAGTTCCGTAGCAAGGCAATGTATCGCTATAATTTCCTGGGCGATCTTCAAAAAAGTATGGACCAATAATACCTCTTGCTGACAAAGCTCCCACCTTGGGTGAAAACCTTGGGTTTTTGATGCTTCAATTTAGGATTCATGTCATTTCAATTCCTGCAAATTTGCCTTACATACCGATTTAGATGGAACTGTTCCTCGTCTGAGAAAAAAATGTTGGTAAAGCTGGTGAACCTCTCCAACATTCCGTTTGCAAATTGGAGCCTATGTGGCGCGATCTTGAGGCTTTAATTCTTGTTCCATTTGAATTTTGTACGGATATTAATTTAAATCTTTGTGAAGAATACGAATCAAAGTTGTTCTGGACACGCCTAAGGCGTTAGGCCGCTTCCGAGTAGAGAGTCCAGGATTTTCTCTTATACGCTCAACGTTTTCGGGATCTCTTTGTCGGGATGTTCAAGGTCGGCCGGATCGTCGTTGATTCATTGTTGAACTTGTCTCCTCAAACTTCTGTACCCATTTTCTAATCAATTGAATCGATGGAGCTTCATTTTTACGCCAAACTTTCGTTGCGCTAGAGTAAAAGAATCGTTGATGCGGTAGTACTCGCGTACACACAATGCACGTTGTTTATCACTAAACGACGCCATGATAATGAATTCCCATTGGTCGCTTTTGCGCTTCGTAGCCCCTCCGCCCCAGCTCGCCGCCGCGCCGTATGAGATTACATATAAATTACATGTGCATTTAATGTACAGAAAGAGTATAGAGAATAGAGACAAATACAAAGAGATTAACTTTATCCAAGCGCTATACAGTGGCAAGTGGCAACAAACCCCTTCCCGAGATTAGCCCGCCCAAACAAACAAGCTCTTCAGTCCCGCAACTATAGTATACATTGTGTAGATTACCTGGTTCAAGTAATGGGGGTCCAGAGAGACTCAATCTCCTCATATCCCTTATTCTCCTTATTCAAATCTATTAGAGCTTTTTTAAAATCATGACTGTTAAATGGGTAAATATTTAGGTGCTTATTTAATTGGTTATAAAGAAAAGACGACAACCAAGTATATTGCCGCTGTGCATACGAGGTGTGAACGTGAGCCGCGTGTGCCACTGCGTGTGTTCGTGTTCTTACGGGAGCGTGGGAATCGTAGGACACTTTACTATGAAGTTTTAATGTAAGGAGTAGAATGTATAATATCCTTACAGATAAAAGGTTACACATGAATAAAGACTCTCGGTAGGATACATTACCTTTAAAAGCGCCCTTTGTGCTCGCTCAAGTTCCAAAACTCGTGCCTAGGAGGCCCCGCCCCAGACCCGAATGTAGTATTGCAGGCGATAATTTATTGGACTAAAGCAACATATATCTGAGTTGAAAGGTTACTAGGAGTGTCGTGTCTGAGAGTTTTAAATAACCAAATCAATTTACGTATTCGAGTCATAACCATTTCTGTGTGTGCGTGCCAGGTGAGTCGCTGGTCCACCATAACACCCAGATACTTGTTGTCTGATACTTTGTTGATTGTACTGCATATACACACCTTTAGTATTATTGCAAGTATGAATCCTTACTCTAAAGTCTGGGCCGGGTTGGCCCAGACTTTTTGCCTGGCAGCATTGTAGTTAGTAAATGTAATATAGTTGGTTTTTGCAGTATTTTATGATGGTAAATGTGATTTTAACCAGTTCGCAACTTTTGCTATACACTTTTCTGCCATAAGACGTACGAGTCCCAATCCTCTCCGGTAAACACAAGTGCTGTGTCATGGGCATATGCAACTACACGGCCGTGCTCGAGTTTCATCTCACATAGGTTGTATAAGTAGATTAGAAACAAAGTTGGGGAGGTTAAACTGCCCTGTGGGGTACCAAAACGTATACCCACTTCGTCGCTTATGTATTCACTGACTTTTAACCTTTGAGTGCGCTCATTAACGTAATGTGTACGTTAAAGTACCCCTAATATCTATCCCCTCTAGTTCCTCTACCAGAATGGGGACAAACACGGTATCTTATATCAGTGTAAACTATTAGAGTAATATAAAAAAATATAAACAAAAACAAATGTTGACATCACAGGTATTTTAAAACGAATGTAGTGTGGACACTTACCTTTGTCGATCGGCAATATTTTACTAGCTACATCGTACAAAGACGCAGCAGTCCAGAAATGAGGTATACGAATAAAAAGTTTGCCCGAGTCGACGGGCAGGTGGAATCCAAGCTTGTGTAACAGCTGGAGGAACTTCAAGTCCTTGCAGATAGAAGCTTGCTTGCAGTTCCACGGTACTAGAGGTACGGATTGGTTGAAAACTAAATAAACAAAAAAAAAGAGTAATTTAAACTGAAAAAAATCATAATTTTCATAGGGACACGGAAAAAGCATAGATACTTTATGGCATCGAGTACTTTTCTTTCGATACCTATACTTTTGTACTGATACTTTGTGACACTTTTACTCAATGGGTACTTATCGACAGGTATCGTATCGATTAAATCTAAGAAATTTCTCAATTATACTTTCTCTTAATCTGGGAACGCAAACCCCGTGTGGCCTGCCTTGGCAGTCGGGACGACATCTAAAAACGCTTCAGTGGCTTGTGGAGGCCATCACCACCCATCACTCACTCGAACCTGCCTTTACAGCTTACGTTTATGAGAACGCAATGTAGTTCAATCGAGCTGAACTTTCTAAAACATTGTATTGAGTTCGTTCTGTCCACAACTCAGTTCATATCATTCATTCAATTTAATTATTTCAATCAACTCACTTATTCGCATTTAATATTGTATTGTTTGCTTTTCATTCGTGATCGTGAATTCGTGTTCGAAATATGTTGTCCATCTTTTAAAATTCCTAACGTTGATTATACACATAAACAATACCATTTTAAATATAAAAAGAGACACATTGGTTAAGCGCAAACGCTTTTTTCGGTTCCATACGCTTAATTTTATTGTCAAATAACGCACTTCCTTTCAAAATTCTTTCATTACGCTATCTTGCGGTTGAACTTCGAATTGACAGAGATACCGCTCGCTGGACGCTTGAAGGAGTGTCCACGGAATAAAACCTACGTCGATTCATGACCTCTATGGTCGTATAAAAAATAACGAGGTCGTGAAAAACAAAATTATCTTTTGACATTGATTCTTATGTCATTCTGATCGCTTCTTGATATATAACCGCACCGCTTTCGCCACCTAATTTTTATTAATTGTATTATTATACACGCATATCACGTCATATCTCATCGCTTCATTATATCCGCATCGTCTCCGCCTGTATATTAATACCGCCGCGCCTCGACCTGTGCCTGAAACTACACGGTGCCTGTGACGTTCTGCTGGGCATTCTGAAAAGTTGAAGGTGAGTGTTCTTTGTGTTTCGTTGATCAACCGCATTTTTTTATATATACCGCCTAATAACCCTTACCACGCAAGGAGTTTGGCTATTTTATACGCTGACCCTCCATTTTGGTCCTTCGTAGCCCGGATAAAAACCGGATAACAAATTACTCTTGTATCTGTGTTATTTGACAATAGAATTTACGTAATTTTGGTAGTTCTCGTTCGAGTAATACAATATAACGCCCGGGTTATTTACGTAATTATTGGTAAATTCTCATTAAAATTTCGCCTATATTTTATTATCGTATACGTATCATCTTATTTAAGCGATAATAACGCTCAAACATACATACTTTCATAAAAAGCTAAGAATAGTTTGCGTATGAAGAGAAAGGGCCTGCCTTCAGTTGTTTTCTGAAAGCGCAAGTCATTTGTTTTTATATAGTACCTAGGTAGATTTTTTGTTTGATCATGTCTACTAAAGCGAGCCCGGACACAATGCTCACTATTTTAATTCATAAACGCGAATTATTATTTGGACGAATTAATAAATTGTACGACATGTCCAACAATTTATCCATCGACAAGTCATTAAGGTCCAATGAAGAGTTCATGGTTCATTCGGAAAACATTGAAAATTTACGTGACAAATTTGAAATGATTGTCGATGAAATAAACAAGCTTAACTTTTTATTGAAACCCGACGCTACGCCTGAATACGCTTAGATTCTTTTGAAGATTTATATAATCATATCAAAAGAATACGCAATAAAATCGATGCAACATCGCATTCATCTGATACACGATCGCGCCCCGGGTCGGATTCGATGCCGGTAGTTAGGTTGCAGCCGTTAGTTATACCTACTTTCGACGGAAAAATAGAAAATTGGAACATCTTTTATCAAAGCTTTAAGTCGAACATTCACTTGAATGAACAGCTGACCGACGCGCAACGTGTACAATATTTGATAACTAAATTAACCCATGAAGCGCAGAAATTTACGGTGGGTATTGTACCTTCTGGTGAGACTTATCACATAATATGGGATAGTTTAGTTAAAAAATATCAAGATGATCGTGCCTTAGGTATACATTACCTTAATAATATTTTAGACGCAAAGGCATGTACTTATAACGCTTCCAGTTTAGATTCCTTTATTGGAAAATATTCTGCTTCGATTTCCGCTCTAAAACAATTGCAAATTCCTGATCTGACCGATTTTATTACTTTACATTGTGCATTGCGTAAGATAGATACACAAACTTTGCAAGCATTTGAGTTATCAGTCAGAGATGTTAAAATACCTACGTCTGAACATTTGATATCTTTTGTTCAGGACCAAGCAAAAGTTTTAGAACGAACGAACCCGCGTAGTTCCGCTAACTACTCTAATACTAAACCCGCAACTTCGTCACGTGTAAATCAAACAAAATCTTTTGTCGCAAGCGAAGTACCTACTAGCTTTGCGCCCGCTGCGCCCGCGTCTGCTTGTGTGTGTTGCTCAAGTATCGACCATACGCGTCTATATGAATGCGCTAAATTTAAAAATTTGCGTGACGCTAAGGCACGCTTTGAATTTATAAAATCAAAACACGGATGTGTAAATTGTTTAAGCACCGTGCATAATTTATTAAATTGTCGCTCGACTTCTGTCTGCAAGATTTGTGCAAGCCAAGGTCATCAAAAACGCCATAATACGCTTTTGCATTTTAGCAATGAATATAAAAATGATAAAACCCGCTCGCATACAGTAATTGTTGGTGCTGAGTCACACTCGAAGCGTCTCGTGGTGCCGAGTGTTGCTTCGGTTACTCCCGCCTCGCCTACCACGTCTTGCCCGCCGCTGAACGTACCTACGCATGTTGATCAGTGCGTGACACCGCCGTCGGTGACGTCACAACACGCTCCCGCGGTATTGCTCGCTTCTGATGCACAAGCTAAGTCGACCATATTGTTGTCAACTGCACAGGTATATGCGCGTCCTAGAGGTAGTACTGGGAATAAGACTGTGGTTAGATGCCTAATTGATAATGGCTCGCAAAATAATTTAATTACAACAGATTGTTGTCGCTCTTTGAATCTACACATTATACCTATGAGTAATTCTTTTGTCAAAGGTGTAGGTTCTAGTTCTAGTCCAATAATTGGTTATGTATATTTGGACATAGAATCCCGCATTTACCCGCAACATAAATACACTATTCACGCATTCGTAGTAGATTCCATTACGGATAAACTGCCATCTCAATTTATTGAATGGAATCGTAAGTTGGAATTTAATAATTTACCGCTCGCAGATTTAACTTGGAACATCCCTGGAGACATAGACTTGGTATTAGGTGCGCAACTATTCCCGTATATTTATTTGGGGAATAAAGTTGAAGGTGGCCCACGTGTTCCACCCGCTCTATTGACAACCTTTGGATATATATTAATGGGTGATTATCCATGCAGTGACGTCACAACTGATACGTCTTTTACTGCACTCGCTCTTAATGATTTGGTTCAGAAGTTCTGGGAACTTGAGGAAGTACCGACAACACGTTATTTGTCTCCCGAGGAAACTGAATGCGAAAATATTTTCACGTCCACTGTGACGCGCGATGATTTCGGACGTTATACCGTTTCGTTACCTTTTTGTAGGGATCCATCGGAACTTGGTAATTCTCACGCTGTCGCTCTTCGTCGCTTTACGTCGTTGGAAAGGAAATTTCGCCAGTCACCCGAGTTGAGAGAAAATTATAACAAAGTCATTCAAGACTACATTGACAATGGTTACCTCAGTCCTGTTGATGACTCAGAATCTTTCGCCAATGGTTATTTTATACCACACCACGCTGTAGTTCGCCTTGATAAACCTATGCCGCGTATTGTTCTGGATGCTAGTTCAAAAACGCATACTGGACTGTCTCTTAATGATGTGTTGCATATCGGTCCCAACTTGCAAGCGGATTTATTCTTGCTGCTCTTAGCGTTCCGATTATTTCCTATCGCTTTGAACGCTGACATAAGGTCTATGTACTTACGTGTAGGTGTACCTGCTGATCAGCGTAAATACCTGCAAATTTTATTCCGCTTTAATGACGCTGAAAATATACGCTCTTTCAACTTCAATAGGCAACCATTCGGCTTGAAATCAAGTCCGTATATAGCTATGCGCACTGTGCGACAGCTCGCCTCTGAAATGAGTTCACATTACCCAGACGCCGCTCATGTAGCCGAAACCCGGCTGTACATGGATGACTTAGTTCATTCCGTCCCTGATGTAGAAACCGCTAAAAAATTATCACAGGATCTGATAGCTTTGTTCAAGCAGGGTGATTTTGATCTGGTAAAATGGACCAGCAACTCACCAGACATATTGAATAGTCTACCAGATTCACATCGTAAGACGCTGGAGTTTGATGTCGGAAACGACTCCTCTAAAGTATTAGGTCTCTCTTGGGATCCTTGTAAGGATTCTTTTTTCTTCACTTCCACGGAGATCCCTGAAACATGCACCAAGAGAAGTATACTCTCGGTTGTCGCTCGATTGTTCGATGTGCTAGGATTGGTTGCTCCGGTTATACTCTACGCCAAATTGCTGATTAAAGAATTGTGGCTGAATAAGAGTGATTGGGATGATCCTGCCCCTGAACATATTCGCATCCGCTTCTTTGCCTTAGTGCAACAATTTCCTTTGCTTGACACACTGCGCATTCCACGCCATGTTGGAGTTGAGATAGACTGTGTTGTGCGCATTGTTGCCTTTTGTGACGCCAGTATGAATGGCTTAGGTTGTGTAGTCTATGTACACTGCACCTACTCATCTGGAGTTCAAACACGTCTTCTCTGCGCAAAGTCAAAGGTCTCGCCTTCTAAAATAACTACTCTAGCTCGTCTAGAATTATGCGCCGCTTTGCTTATGTCAAAGTTAGTGAAAACTGTTTATGACAATTACGTCGAACGCATTCCTATTGCAGGAATATACGCATTCTCTGACTCCACTGTTGCGCTCTCATGGATTCATTCGTCTCCACATCGTTGGTCGATATTCGTGAGCAATCGTGTCGCTCAATGTCAAGAGAATCTTGCCGCAAAACATTTTTACCACGTAGCTGGTGTTGAGAATCCTAGTGATTGTTTGTCTCGTGGTATGCTTCCTTCGCAACTTGTATCGCACGATCTTTGGTGGCACGGACCCTCGTGGATGTGTACTGCTCCCGAAGACTGGCCAATCAAACCATTCGCTCCTACCAATTGTAGTGAACTTCCGGAGCATAAGACAAACATACTCACAACCACCGCTTGCTTGGAACAACCAGTCTTGTACGAGTTAGCTCAGCGAATCTCGTCTTGGGATAAGTTGCTACATATCATCGCATACGTGCTTAAATTCACGCGACCGAGACTTGACTTTGAACCTCGGTCGGTCAAAGGGCTGACAGCTGCGGAGCACATGTTGTTGCGTGCTGTTCAATCCGTACACTTTGCTGATGATATTAAGCTTATCAAATCGCAAAAACTTCCCTCAAATAAGCTTCGAAACTTAGCCGTCTTCTTAGACGAAGAAGGTCTATTGAGGATTGGAGGAAGGCTTTCTAAGGCTGATCTTCCCTTTGATGTGAAACACCCTATTCTTCTTCCCAAACATGACCATGTTGTTGATTTAATTATACAACATTACCACGTTGTCAATTGTCACACTGGTCCTGGACTTCTTATGTCCATTTTACGACAGCGTTTTTGGATATTAGATGCCAGAACTGTCATCCGCTCCAAGTTGCGTAAGTGCAACATTTGTTTTAGGGTTAAACCCTCGCATCCCACGCCCATGATGGCTGATCTTCCTGCGTACCGTGTGTCGGAGGCAGGAGCTTTTCAGCATACCGGTGTAGATTACGCCGGCCCAATTCGCATAACGCTCTCACGACGTAGAGGCCAACGCTCCCAGAAGGCCTATATCTGCTTGTTCGTGTGCCTTGTTACTAAAGCTGTCCACATAGAGTTAGTCTCTGATTTGACGTCGGACATGTTTTTAGCGACATTTAAACGCTTTATATCCAGACGTGGTCCAGTGTCCTGTCTCTATTCGGATAATGGTACTGCATTCATTGGAGCCAAGGCTCAATTAGATGAACTATATAGTTTCTTGTTGAGTTCAAATTTTAAATCCGCGCTCTCAAATGAGTTGTTATCGCGACGCATTGAGTGGAAGATGATTCCACCTCGCGCTCCCCATTTCGGTGGAATGTGGGAGTCAAATATTAAAAGTTTGAAGACGCACCTAGATCGTGTAGTTGGTACCCAACTTCTCACTTATGAGGAGCTTCAAACTGTCTTAACGCAAATCGAATGTATAATGAATTCGCGCCCTTTGTGTGTTCTGTCTTCGGATCCACACCCAGAGGTGCTAACTCCCGCTCACTTTCTGATGTCTACGCCGTTGCAATATTTGCCTGCACCTGACTTGTCTCAACAGCGTATCGGTCTTGTGGATCGCAAACGTTTGTTGGACAGCATGGTCCAATCATTCTGGACTAAGTGGAGATTGGAATACTTGCACACTCTGCAAGTGCGTCAGAAGTGGGCAACCGCAGATAGACCCGTTGAGATTGGAACCGTTGTGCTCGTGGAGCAGGATAGTTCTATCCCTCTCAATTGGCCCTTAGGAATTATTACCGAGGTGTTTAAGGGTACGGATGACATTGCTCGCGTAGCCATGGTTAAAACCAATTCCGGTCATTACAAACGCCCTATCATTAAGTTGTATCCAATTCCTACGCAATAATTACTAGTATTTTTATTTCGCTCATTTTACGCTGCTTTAAGTTTAGGATCAATCTTGTTTCCATACGCCAATTATTTTTATCCGCTATATTATATAACTGTTCGCTATAGTACATAGTATATGTTATTCTACGCTGCATTAGTTAACTTTTTGCATCTGTTTTGAAAGTTCCGTGAGAGCTTTCAAGGCGGGGAGCATGGTTAAGCGCAAACGCTTTTTTCGGTTCCATACGCTTAATTTTATTGTCAAATAACGCACTTCCTTTCAAAATTCTTTCATTACGCTATCTTGCGGTTGAACTTCGAATTGACAGAGATACCGCTCGCTGGACGCTTGAAGGAGTGTCCACGGAATAAAACCTACGTCGATTCATGACCTCTATGGTCGTATAAAAAATAACGAGGTCGTGAAAAACAAAATTATCTTTTGACATTGATTCTTATGTCATTCTGATCGCTTCTTGATATATAACCGCACCGCTTTCGCCACCTAATTTTTATTAATTGTATTATTATACACGCATATCACGTCATATCTCATCGCTTCATTATATCCGCATCGTCTCCGCCTGTATATTAATACCGCCGCGCCTCGACCTGTGCCTGAAACTACACGGTGCCTGTGACGTTCTGCTGGGCATTCTGAAAAGTTGAAGGTGAGTGTTCTTTGTGTTTCGTTGATCAACCGCATTTTTTTATATATACCGCCTAATAACCCTTACCACGCAAGGAGTTTGGCTATTTTATACGCTGACCCTCCACACATAAAGAAGAATTTGATTCTTTTTATGATTTATTGCATTTAAAAATTGAACGAAAATAATCGTGATGATAAGTAATTGTGATTAATTCATAAAAAAAATCTTTTTTATTATTTGAAAAAAATGTACATACCAATAACAATTTGTGATTGGATTAAATACTTTAATTTCATTTGCCTACAGTCAACAATCAACAATAGCTGTTTACGATCAGTTCAGTAAGTAAATAAGGTATGTGTATAATATTGTACGTCACAACTCATTAATTAAGTAAATTATCATGTCAGTGTCATCACTTATCTGTATAGCTATTATAGTGATAATTGTTTTGGTTATAGAGTGCAACCTTCGACAGAATGTTTGCTAAGGGTTTAATTAATAAACAAGCGTGTGTCTCCGATCAAATTTTTATTTGGTACTGAGCCTATAGATGCGTATAGTGAAAACTTAGATTTGAGTTATCAAAAAGCGGACTGCAAGCAAATGAAGTTAAAGTGTATAATTCAACAACATTTTTTTGTGAATTTTAGTTATGATTTCAACAATAAACTTAGCACCAATAGCTGTCTTATTCATATCATTTTCAAGTAATCGAATAATTCCTTTCATTTGATAAATATGTATAACCATGCCAAAAACCCTACTTAAAGTTCCGCTAAGTACTTAAGGCTTATAATTTACATTTTAACTAAGCGGTTCGGCTCTTCCTTCCTGTGAAGAGCAATAAAAAATTGGAACTACCTACCAACTCATGTGTTTTCTTCCTACTATGATCCCGGGTCCTTCAAGTGGAGCGTCAAGAAGCATCTGACTAGGCTGCCACAGTGTGGGTCACCGTGCTGCGTTGTCCACATTGGTAATGAGGACGCTGGCCACCACTCTTGGGTTCTGCTTAAGCTTTCCATCTGGCTGACCAGAGTCATTTTGGCAAATCGAACAATCGCTTTTGCAACCTTGCAATGTTTTTAAAAGACCTATCTAATGATACCCTACACGATGGGGTAGACGCGAGACAAAAAAAAACATCCCCACTTTGGGAGGTACCCCAAACAAAATAAATTTCATAATTTTATTGTAGCACTTTGTCCACGTAATTACAACACATATTCATGCAGTTTCATTTTTCTAGCACCAACCGTGGGCGGTAGGTCGAGTATGTCCGGACGGACGGATTACATGAACTACGAAACCCTAAATAATGTTATATAAAATAAATAAAATACTGGAAAGTTTGTCATACCTTGACATTACTGACTTTGACAACTTGTACACTGTATGAATGTATATTTAAGTATATATGTTCCTATTACACTTACCAAGGGAATGGTAGGACACGGGTGAAAGAACATTCATATCTTCTGATGTTTTTGGCTTCATGCGCTTAGTTTTGTCTAAAATATTTTCATCTTCCGTCTCTCTAGATTTTTTCTCTAAACATATCTTGGCAAAGCACGTGTCTAGTAATACTTTTTGAACCCAGTCCAAAAATTTGAAGTTGCCATCTTGAGTTAATTGTTCACAAAGTTTGCCAATTTCATCATCTCTCATCTCTTTATTGACCTGCACGGTCTTTGAGTTTCGATCAGTTTCTCCCTTTACGAGTTTCTCATATTCCTCTTTATTTATGGCATTATTTTTGAAAAGCTCTTGAATAACAGAGTCTCTGGACTTAGTGATTTCATTTTCTTTAAACAACTTTATGATTTCACCCACGACATCAGGATGCGTGCTGCACAGCATGTAATTCCAACTCAATGAAGATGACTCATCCGCTGTCCACCTACAAAAGTAAATTATTTCAGTATACCAGCTCTATTATATATTTAAATAGAAGAAAATTATAATTGTATTTTGTAATTATAGTTGTATTGTATCTTGTAAATAAACATTTATTATTGATTTGATTTTTGATTTTTTGATTTTTTTAAAATCCCGCATTAGGAATATAAATTCCTGTGTCGCGGAGGACTTTACAAACAAACATGAAACGGACACAAAGAACACCCAGACTCAGAACAACAAATTGTGAATCACACAAAGTGTTGTCCTACGTGGGATTTGAACCCACGACACTTGGCGTAGTAGGAAGCGGCGTGGCGACCGCTTAAGCCACTAGGCCAACCGTGCAGTCGAATATTAATAATAATAAAATCTAACGACTACGAAATATATTAAGTGCGACGTACTTTTCCTTGGAAGTGTTGCTCGAGTTACTGTGAGCCGACTTTTGATTTACTGCCACGTCAACAGCGCTGACGTCTAACTTGTTTTGAGACATTGGGGTAGTACTAGGTTTCATCACAACCTTGTCATCTTCGAAGCTCTCAGTGATAAGTCGGAAGTTAGCAGTACTTTGCAGAGTGTGCGGTTTCTTGATAAAAGTATTTATAACGTACTGTATAAGATCAGACCAATCCTAACAAATAGAACAAAACGTTAAGACAGTAAGTACACTGATGTAAAAGCATAACATGATCCATTGTATTGTTAGTCTAAATCCCTACAACACACACTTACATCGCAAATTTCAAACTCAGATTTCCATATAGAGGTAAACGTTTTTAAAATGTTTGGCTGGAACAATGTGGCCAAGCTTCCGAGTTCTCCCCCGACGTGGTGCATTAATGTGAATATGCAGTCGTTTACAAATTCACCATTACTGGCATAATCCTCCAGCAACAAGCCGTACTGATACATTATTTCAGATGTAGCAAACCTGTTGTAGCCAAATAGCTAATGTTATTCATCACCCAATAATATTATCTTTTCATCTCAACGAGTAGTAGTTTTCGTGACTTCTTTATTACTTAAATGAAACAAAGCTTCGATCACATCCTAATAAGTATTTAAATATTTTACAACTGTAATAGAAGACCTCTTTGACACATTGTGGTACTAAAGGTACAATTGTATCTCACAATGACAGACTTAGCTAGGGTTTTATATTAGACAATTCCCTATTTATCTAACCTGCTGCCGCTAAGTATGATAATAATAGTTTAATTCTAACATATAAATATCTTTAACTCTTTACAAACATAAACTAAGCTGTAACTTGTACTATAAGTAAGTACAAGTTCACTAACCACTAGATTATCAAATATTTAGGTTACAATTTATAATTTTTAATTAGGTTTGCTGGCATACCGACTTATTTTTGGTTTGATTTGCTCAATATTACAATTTTAATTTTGTTCTTGGGACGAGTTGTATCTCTTACAAATAGCATTAATTAAATTCTTAATACCGACATGGTGAAGTATGAAAATTGTTTAGTAGAATCTCTAGGTGGTGGAGGGTGTGGGTGGGTGCTCTCGGCCCATTCCATATTTACAAATTGTATACTTACTGTCTAACATGGTCAACTATATTAGTTGTCCCTGAGTATTCTGGTAACTTTGTAGCATCATCCAAGAACATTAGTAGTATATGGTTGGTAACCACGAGGTCCTGAAACACGGACAGTATTTTACTCATTATATAAACTCATTTTACGTACATTTATAAAAAAAAAGCGGCCAAGTGCGAGTCGGACTCGCCCATGAAGGGTTCCGTGTCAGCAAGCAACATCATATAAAAGTTTGTTGTAACTTAGATCGATGTTTTTATACTACTGTATTGATTGAATTAAAGGAAAATTGCGTTTTACGATTTATGACGTATTAAAAAAAACTACTTACTAGATCTCGTTCTAACTAATTTTAGTTGGTAGTTTGCATGGTAATGTACAACATATATTTTTTTTAGTTTTATCACTCTCTTATTTTAGAAGTTACCGGGGGGGGACCCACACATTTTTCCACTTTGGAAGTGTCTCTCGCGCAATCTATTCAGTTTAGAATAAAATGATATTAGAAACCTCAACATCATTTTTGAACACCTATCCATCGATACCCCACACGTATGGGTTTGATGAAAAAAAATTTTTTGAGTTTCAGTTCCAAGTATGGGGACCCCCAAAATGTTTTGTTTTTGTTCTATTTTATGTGAAAACCTTAATGCGGTTCACAGAATACATAGACTGACCAAATTTCAACAGTATAGCTCTGACATACGGACGGACAGAGAGACAGAAAGACTTGACGAATCTATAAGGGTTCCGTTTTTTGCCATTTGGCTACGGAACCCTAAAAACGATTTAATATTTTTTTTCGGAATTAGAATTATGCAATGAATATCCTGCAATATTTAGCCATCTGTTTTTTAGAGTTCCGTAGTTCATGACTCGGAACACTTATTGATTCGTCATGTCCGTCCGTCTGTCAGTCCGTCTGCGACTTACCGTCCAAACGGTTAACGCTAGAAAGATGAAATTTTGCATGGATATGTGTTTCTATCACGTCGACAAAGTGCTACAACAAAATCATGAAAAATATTTTTATTTGGGGTACCTCCCTACACGTAACGTGGGGATGATTTTATTTTCTTGCGTCTACCCCATTGTGTAGGGTATTGTTAGGTCCCTAGGTCTGTTAAAAACATTGAGAGGTTGCTAAGACGATTCTTTTTATTTAGGTAGTCGTTTGCGAGTAATTTAACTTTAAAGTACACATTTTTGCAAAAACAGCCCCCCCCTTCTCTAAAAGCTTAACGGCAGGCTCAAAAAAAAAATATGATAGTCCATGTGATGAACTTTAAAGGATAACTTTAACAGTTTCGATGGTTTTGTTAGTTCAGGAGTTATAGAGGACTTGTGAAATACGCGAACTTGGAAAACTTCGTAAAAAAATAATGAAATATGATTTGTGATTTTTGGATTTGACATCTCTTTGATGACTACAGAACCCTATCCTATGCGTGGCCTGACACGCACTTGCCCGATTTTTTTAGTGTTATCAACTAGTTTGTTTTTTTATTACTGTCACTTAATTTTTTCACCGAATGCGAGGTTACCAGAGCCCAAACCCAGTGGCTTGATCTCCTGCGAGCCCTATTGACTTCTCTGTCTAAAATAGATCTTTTGATGTACATATATTCCACTTACAATAATTGCAACATTCAATGAGTTAAACTGCATAGCGCATAAATTAGATATATTAAATGTTTTACCTGCAAGTATTGTTTTGTGTTATACTTTGGATTATAATAACGCAATAGCAGTACAAGAAGTGACCGCAATTCCTGGGTGTCACATATCTTTATTTGTAAATTGACAAGCGCCTCTTGATCGTCTTTGCTAATGTGTGAGAACTTTTTGTACACTTCTATGGCCTGAATAATTTCCCTTATAGCTGTAACTACCTGTGGTATAAAATAATTTTTATTAATACTAACTATTTCCGAGTTGTGATGAATTAAAAATCATCATAATCATCATCAACAGATATGATATCAAGGAGATAGTGGATAGTGGCTAATATAGTGGCCCCTTCTGCTGGATTCTACTTAAGCTTTCCATCAGGATAAAGCCACTTTATTTATCTATTCATTCCGTTAAAACTACGTTGGACAACATCACTACAAAGAGAACAAAAAAACTAGAAACCAGCCCGTCTGGCTAGCGTGGTATACCTAAAATTTCGAAAAGTAAACTAGACGTTAATATCTCCTATAATATTGGGTTTTATAAAAAGTAAGATAGTACGTATGCTTCATTTAAGAAGTACATTCGATCAGCAGGAACAAAATGTTTGTAAGTTGTGTAGTTTTCGCAATGTTATTGGCCGGTAACTAGTGACTATAACTTTTTTATCAAAGAGGTACATTGAAGACGAAGTAAGTACGTATGTTTGTATCAAGGAGTAAGTACATTCGATTGATACAAGTCTTGTGACCAAATAAAATGTGGCCGGGCCAGTCGACGAACACACAAAACTATTGCATCTCATATAGTAATAAAATACTTACCAAATGAAGTCTTCTTATGTTCGGTTTTAAGTCTTTGCCGTCCAGTTTGATGGCAAGCTCAAACTCCTCACACAAATTAACACCTTCGGCCGTCAAATATGATATCATATCGAATGATAGTACCGAGTATACGTGTTTTATATCCAATTCAATCTGTGTAGCAAACTTTAAAAAATAGGTAACGAGCCAAAAAAAATGTGACGTGTCAATTTCTAGTTTCAAGTTAGTGATAATTTGATTGTGAAGGGTCTGCACCAGTGAATTGTACCCCTTTAAGAGAAAATCAACCGTGAATTCTTTGAGAGTATTCGATATGTCTATGTCTGTAGGAGTTTTGTATGACAGGCCTTGAATGTTGATGCTGAAAACAACGTTAACATACTATTAAAATTTTTGTTCGAGAAATTGAAATAATTAAAATGACTAGAAAATAAAGTTTGCGTACATGTTAGCTTTTCCTCTCTTTACAATCTTTTTTCGCTTCCGATCCTGCGTAGTGACGCAGGAGCGCACCTTGTTATTAATTCTCTGTTTCGGATTGCGAGGTTTTTGATGTACTGGCTTCTTAGCTGGCAACTCATCCTCGTTACTCGACGTTGATATAGACTCCTGGTTGTCTATTTGTGTTCCATATCCACAATGTGAAATCTTAGAAATTACATTATTTTTATCATTATTGCCAGATGATACTACTTGATCACTTCTAGCATCGGACAGTACACCACTGCTGCTAGTTGTCTCCTTGCTCTACAATTAAATAAAATAAAAAATATGTGGCTTAACTTTTTATTTGGTGATATTCAAATACCACTAATGATACCTACGTAATCAGATTTTATGATACCGTCGTTAGTATTTTCGATGCAAATATTTTTGTTTCTTGAATTCGACTGTTTTTCGTTTGCTGATTGAAATATTTGACTACCATTTCCACTGCTAATAATCATTTGAGATGAAGCATCCCACGCTTTATGCTCGCTACCTGTCGATTTTATGAATAACAATCAATAAAACTTCTTTTTTAATTATTTAAAATTAGTAAAAAAAGACAAGTTGTGTATAAATACCACTGTCAGTCGGGGACGTATTACTTTCATTATCTTCGGAACTGTCGGATAAGGAAGCCTCAAGCCATGCATTAAGTAACTTGTGCAAAGTTTCTACATCTTGATCTTTATATAGCAGGGCTATAAGTTGGACGATAGTTACTGCCCATTTATTCTGGAAGGGAAAAAAAATTCAAAACACACATCTCGGATCTTAAAACTAAAGCACTTACCACTTGTCCACATGTTATGTATCACAGGGTTGGTGCAGTACTATTATTATAAAGAAAAAATATAATATTATTATTAATAAGGAATGTAAACGTCAGAATGAAGTTTCAATAATTTTAGAAGTTCATATGTATCACATTATTAATATTTTTACATCGCTTACCACATCTGGGATTGTCATTAACTTAAGGAGTACTTTATCAATACTTTGGCTAAAAATGTTCCACAGTATTTGATTCTGTAAAGCGTGTGTGGGGCCATTGTCGCTTTGTAGCATTGAACTTTGGCCACTCGACTTCTCAGGTATATGCAAGATGTTCCTGATCAACTGAAGGCTGTTACTAATGTTTGTGCATTGTTCAGATGACAACTTTGCATTTTGTTCAAGGTCCACATTTTTCTTCAAAAACGTAATAATCACTTTAGTAGCTCGATGATCCGTGAAAGCTGCTTTGGCGGATGCAAGTAAATTGTTGATTTCAAATATTATATGTCTCCCAAAGTTATTCTTGGAAATAACATCAACAGATAGCAAGCATTCGATAGGTATTGTCAAGTTGACTAATATTTTAATCAACAGCTCTATTGTTACATCTTCCTTTGCATGGATTAGTAGAGGTATAAGGTCTTTGTTTATATTTTGCCCAAAATTAATAATTCTACGGAATGTACGCAGATACTTGTCTTCCGTCAATATGTTGTGGAGAATTGATTCTAAAGCAGCTGCAAATGACATAATATTTAATAACTAAATGTAAAGAAATGGCCGTTGATTTTAATTAAATTAATTAAAAATAATTACCATTGCAATTTTCATGAATGTGATATCCATCTGCATGTACAATACCAAGGTTGCTGAATGTGCTGCGTATCTGTGGACTTCGAAGAACCCATTCCATCTTCGCTCTGAACTAAAATAAATTTTAATTAAGGTATACTACGTTATCTCTAAGCATTTCCTAAACGTACCGAATATTATTAAACAACACATTTTTTTTTGTTTTCTACCACAGTCGTAGTCGTAGCCACAGCCATAGTAAATGTGGGCAAGTGAATGGGCAATTGAATGGGCAATTGAATGGGCAATTGAATGGGCAAGTGAATGGGCAAGTAAATGGGCATATGAATGGGCAAGTGAATGGGCAAGTGAATATGCAAGAGAATGGGCAAGTGAATATGCAAGAGAATGGGCATGTGAATGGGCAAGTGAATGGGCAAGTGAATGGGCAGTTTAATGGGCAAGTGAATGGGCAAGTGAATGGGCAAGTGAATGGGCAATTGAATGGGCAATTGAATGGGCAAGTGAATGGGCAAGTAAATGGGCATATGAATGGGCAAGTGAATGGGCAAGTGAATATGCAAGAGAATGGGCATGTGAATGGGCAAGTGAATGGGCAGTTTAATGAGCAAGTGAATGGGCAAGTGAATGGGCAAGTAAATGGGTTAGTAAATGGGCAAGTAAATGGGCAAGTAAATGAACAAGAGAATGGGCAATTGAATGGGCAAGTTAATGGGCAAGTGAATGGGCAATTGAATGGTCAATTGAATGAGCAAGTGAATGGGCAAGTATGTAGGCAAGTAAATGGACAAGTGAATGGGCATCTGAATGGGCAAGTGAATGGGCAATTGAATGGGCAAGTGAATGGGCAATTGAATGGGCAAGTATGTAGGCAAGTAAATGGACAAGTAGGTAGGCAAGTATTATTTCACAGTGTTTGTGAGTATTTTAATATCATTTTTTTAAAAAATAACTTTGTAATTATCCTACCCTATTTATACATATTCATTTCATTCTTTTGTCGATTTACTGTAGTTTCACTTCTATCGTGTGTGAATCGCACACACACCTTCTTTTTATTCCATAGATATGCTCATTTTACTATTATGTTCCCTGTTTAGTTGTCATTATGTTTCGGTTAATAGGATGATTATATTGTTTGGCAATAGTAGTGTTAGAATGTATGTTGGTAAAAAGACACTGTGTATGTTGGAAAAAAAAATACTGCATAAATAAAAAAATAATAATCTTAATTGCATAAGTCGATAAAAACTGCTATGCAATAGCTTTACGGCGGCAGTCACCGAGTGCCACACGACTTTTTATTTCTGGCGTCTACCCCATCATGTGGGATATCATTAGATAGGTAATTGAAAAACATTGCGAAGTTGCTAAAATCATTTTTCGATTTAAGAAAGAAAGGTTTAGGTACCCGTTTGCGAGTTACTCAACTTTAAAGCGGATTTTTTTTTTGTAAAACAGGGCGTCCCCCGCCCCCCTTTAAAAGCTAAACGGCTAGCTCAAATCTGGAAAAATGCATGATAGTAGTCCTTATATTGAAATTGAAAGGAAAACTATAGTGGCTTAGACAGCTTTGTTAGTTCAGTAGTTTTGTAGCCTAACTTGGGAAAGACGCGTACTCGGAAAACTTCGTACAAAAATAACGAATTAATCAGTGAACATAACAATTATCTATTGGACACGATTTTAATTCCACCTACCATTATGAATGACTATGGAACCCTATTCTATGCCTATTTTCTAATGATACAAATTACAAGACGAGTTTCCATTTTGGGACTACTTGAAGCGTATTTTGAGAATTCTCAGCATTTTATGTTCCACACTGTGGTCACAAAAACATAACGAATTATTTGTATTAGATGAAAGAAAAATTCGTCAAGATATAAACCAGTTTCATTACAACATTGAGTTGCAATCAGCAATCATTACCTACACTAAATATAAAATTTTAAAGTTTATCTTCAGTATAGTAGCCCATATGTATTTATATATATTATGATTTTTAAAAGTGAACAGGCACTTGGTACTCATATTTTCCTTCTATATAGACATCTACGCAGCAACTGTTTCGTCTGTTACATTGTTGGTATAAAAGTGAACAGGCACTTGGTACTCATATTTTCCTTCTATATAGACATCTACGCAGCAACTGTTTCGTCTGTTACATTGTTGGTATAAAAGTGAACAGGCACTTGGTACTCATATTTTCCTTCTATATAGACATCTACGCAGCAACTGTTTCGTCTGTTACATTGTTGGTATAAAAGTGAACAGGCACTTGGTACTCATATTTTCCTTGTATATAGACATCTACGCAGCAACTGTTTCGTCTGTTACATTGTTGGTATAAAAGTGAACAGGCACTTGGTTCTCATATTTTCCTTGTATATAGACATCTACGCAGCAACTGTTTCGACTGTTACATTGTTGGTATAAAAGTGAACAGGCACTTGGTTCTCATATTTTCCTTGTATATAGACATCTACGCAGCAACTGTTTCGTCTGTTACATTGTTGGTATAAAAGTGAACAGGCACTTGGTTCTCATATTTTCCTTGTATATAGACATCTACGCAGCAACTGTTTCGTCTGTTACATTGTTGGTATAAAAGTGAACAGGCACTTGGTACTCATATTTTCCTTCTATATAGACATCTACGCAGCAACTGTTTCGTCTGTTACATTGTTGGTATAAAAGTGAACAGGCACTTGGTACTCATATTTTCCTTCTATATAGACATCTACGCAGCAACTGTTTCGTCTGTTACATTGTTGGTATAAAAGTGAACAGGCACTTGGTACTCATATTTTCCTTGTATATAGACATCTACGCAGCAACTGTTTCGTCTGTTACATTGTTGGTATAAAAGTGAACAGGCACTTGGTTCTCATATTTTCCTTGTATATAGACATCTACGCAGCAACTGTTTCGTCTGTTACATTGTTGGTATAAAAGTGAACAGGCACTTGGTTCTCATATTTTCCTTGTATATAGACATCTACGCAGCAACTGTTTCGTCTGTTACATTGTTGGTATAAAAGTGAACAGGCACTTGGTTCTCATATTTTCCTTCTATATAGACATCTACGCAGCAACTGTTTCGTCTGTTACATTGTTGGTATAAAAGAGTCGTAACGTAAAAAAATAATAGTTTGTGTAAAAGTACAATGAATATAGATATACACAGATAATATCAATGTAGAGTAAGTGCGCCAATTATGGACCACCATAAGGATTTTGTGTAATAAAACTCAGAATTATAAAGATTAATCAGCCTTACATATTTTGAACGGTTCGATAATTATTTGGTATCAAAAACGATTGTTAAAATTCTTATGGAACATGAACATTTTAGAAATAATCAACATTTTCTAAAATATGTCATAATTGTAAATGGCTGCCGTGAATGCCTGAGCGCTCTCTGCCGACCAGCAAGCGACAAACGAGCAGCGGGAGGGGTGGAACTTAGTGTGCGGAGACCGATAGCTAAATACGAGTGATGGTTTTTGAGAAATGTAGGTAGCCCATATTACGGAACTAGTCCATATTTGGCGCACTTACTCTATTTATTGAAATACCAACTTTAAATTAAATAGGTAAAAATAATGGAATATTTTATTTTCTCTTTATGAAACTATCAGTTACAGTAATTTAACATTTATTTATTCTTCTACCTTTCTATTAATATTTTGTGTAAAATATACGCATACTGAACTTTTAAAATATCATTTAATTAAAATAGCACAAATAGCGCAAGCTGTAGGCAAATCATCATAAGCTGTGGACTGTGATAGATAAATCACAGTCCACTGCTGGACATACGCCTCTCCCATTGCACACGACTCTGATCGATTTTGGGCTTCTCGCATGTCATTGGCATATCTTAATCTATGTACTTACATAAATTGAGCTATTTAAAATATTTATTTATTTTTTATTTTATTTATTTATTTTTTGAGAAACTTACAGACATATAACTAAGATGATTATTACAAGTAAATAAACTTATTGCTAATAACAAGTTTCTGCATATAAGTACTCTGAAGAGAACTGTCGACTTAAACATACAACAAATAAACATACAAAAAAAAAGTGTTAATGCCGAGATATTGCAAAAAAAAATACATAATCAAGTGAGGTACAAAGACAAGAACAGTAAAGAAAGAGTAGTACAGCTCGAGTGCCGTTTTATGTTTCAAAAAATGATTTAGCTAATTTCCTCCTAACCCTGTTCACGCTGGTACAAAATAGGTCTATGTCGTGATCTCGTGAAAGTTGATTAAAACTTTTTGCGCTTCTCAAAGAAAAAGTATTACGCCTGTAGTTCGTTGTTGCAAAAGGGTATATTTAACAGGGGTCGTTGTCTAAAACCAGTCCTGTTCAAACTTATTTGCACCTTAGCAACAAGCTCGGAACAGTCGTCTGTATCCTGAGCAACCCTTATCAAATAACCGATATCATTAATATAACGTCTGTGTTCGAGAGGCAAAAAATGAAATTTCTTACAACTGTGGCCGTAATAGTCGGGACATTGCCGCGCCTTAAAACTAAGAAACCGCAGAAATTTTACCTGGACACCCTCAATCCGTGACTTATAAAAATATTCCAGAAAGTATATTGGTTAGTTATAAAAACGTAATATCTAGTACTTACTACACGTGGATGTACTCGTACTATAGATTTAGACTATTGGTGAATACCAACAAACAAGATTAACGCTGATAAAGCTTTATCACCATCACAATATAGTTAAACAAATGTTTTTGTTACGTCTCGTACTGGACGTTATCAAGAAAACATTTATTTTAATCGTTTAGCATAAACCGATCATTAAATGTCGACTGAACTGATGTTACTGACGCACAGGAGTCAAAAAAGTGTCTCAACAACCCCACGTGAACTCAAATAACGAAACCGGACACACCAACAGGTCACGCTCACCCAAGTCGCGTGTACACTCCACCGCGTGACAATGTTTGTGTAACATTTTTGCATTTAATTTATACTAATTTCAATTAAAAATGCCTTACTAAAACATATAAAAGGAATGGATTTCTAGATATACCAGTTATAGCCGAGGTTTTCTTCTCGAATTTATGTTTAATCAATGGATTCCCAGGGCCTTAACTTTGGAATTACTGATCCGCCTAAAATAACTTTTTCTTTTGTTTTACTTGGACAAAGTGTGTTATGATGTTTATAAAAGTACTAAACAAAAACTGAACAAGCCTGATTTTCTACAAAGATGTTTTGAAAATTGTTTGGAAGACTATACAATGGATTGAAATGATGCAAGGACACTGAGTACTGCCCAATTACTACTTCCTTACTGCTATCACAAAATTCAAAACAGTTTCCTTGAGAGTCCTTCAGAGATTAATGTCAATTTTTGTACTTACATCGTTGTACTAATGTTAACACGTAAAACTAATAACTATACAATTTTATTTAGGCTACTATTCCTCGTTACTATGTTAGAGTTAACGAATAAACTTTACGAAAGTTCCTCGTTAAGGTAAGTAAGTAAGCGCATTTTAAACAATGCGAAAGTAGCTCTGTCTGTCGCGCTTTTACTAATTAACACAGGCATTTAATAGATACGGCACAACTTATGAACTCTCAAATAACAATATGAACAGTTTATGTAAGAATAATTTTGACAAGCTCAGCTTAATTTAGGCCTAGGTGGCGTTGTGTGTAAGATGCCCGAAATATTTATTTATTTATATACTAATGACGTTTTGCCGCAACCAGGAGGATTCCAAAAGAAACTTACTTGATTTTATATTTTATATTCTAGCTGACCCGGCGAACTTCGTACCGCCTTAGAATATTAATTCATAATAAAGTACATATTGTGTTTAGATATTAACTGATAGTGTCAAATCGACAGCAGCGCTTACTAACACGCCCCGGCCGGTACCGCCAGAATTGCTTTGTTCCTGCATTTTAAATCTGTAATATCTTCAAAAGTATTAATTTAAATTACATACTGTAAAGGGCCATATGAATCTATATTAAATACACAATGTATTTAAGGTATTTAATTGGATAAGGATTAATACTGTGTTGCCTATAATCGCTTCGTAAATAAACCATTATTTCTCGTAAAAAGATAAAATAAAAAAATGGTTATTGTGGGTTATCCCTCAGAGATAGACATATACCATCGCGGACTTTTTTGTAGACCTTTTAAAGATGTACAATACTATAGTACATTATTTTGATCTAATAGATAGAAGAACATAGCGATCACATACTGTGCTACATGGGTAAAACACCCGGTCAGTATGGTGTGGGATTTCTCATTAAGAAAGAGTATAAGAAAAATATTACAAATTTTTACGGCCTATCAGAAAGAGTTGCATTAATTCAACTGGAATTTGGCGATACTGAGTTAGCCATAATTCAAGTCTATGCACCGACAACAGACTCGGATGAAATGGACATAGAATTTTTTTATCAAACTCTACAAAAAGCTCACAGTTTACTAGGAAACTGCAAAAATATCATGGTAGTAGGAGATTTCAATGCCAAAATAGGAAATCCGAAAAGCAACGAAAGCCTTATTATGGGGAAATACGGCTACGGGAGAAGAAACACAAGAGGAGAAAGACTAATACAATATGCACTTGAATATAAACTATTCATCATGAATACTTACTTCAAAAAGAAAAATAACCAAAGATGGACCTGGATTTCACCAGACGAAAAAACGAAAAATGAAATAGACTTTATCATTTGTAATAATCCTAAAAATATTACAAATATAGAGGTTCTAAGCAACGTAGATTTTCCATCAGATCATCGAATAGTAAGAGCAACACTAGTCCTAAAAAATCCAAAAAAGTGTAGAAAACATTTCCAAAACTCGGTATCGTCGCTGAAAACAGATGAAGAAATACAAACATACCTTTCTAAACTGAAAACTAACATTACGGATCCAACCTACTTTGATGAGAATAACTTACAAGAAACTTACAATAAATTCGAACTCTACTTAATTGACAGCACAAAATCGGAGACTGCAAACAAGAACAATGATCATACTTGCTACTTTTTCACCGAAACAACCAAACTTTTGATCCAACGGCGTACCACACTTATTAAAACAAAGAACAAATCTCACGAAATGAAAAAAGAACTATCGATTCTGTTTAAACAAACTAACAAATCAATAAGAAACGACTACAAACAGCACAGGCAAAAAAAACATTCAAAATAGCATATCTCGCTTTAGAAGCGCCTAAAGAGCTTACAAGCTTTTAACTACTCATACAGACTGGATCAAGAGCTTAAAGAATGGACAAAGCGAAACAAAATCAAGAAAACACATAATATCATGTGCTACAAACTATTACAAAAATCTATACTCTACTGAACCACATGAGAATAGTTGTTGTTTAGAAACTAACATTTTACAGACAAACATCAGTGAAACAATTATAACAGAACGAGAAGTCTTAGAACATATTAAAAAGCTGAAGCGAGAAAAGAGCCCAGGCCCCGATGGTATAAAGAACGAGTCATTGATAGAAGGAGCAAAACTACTAGGTAAGCCATTGACACATTTATTTAATATGGTTCTAAGCACAGGTATAATACCAGAGCAATGGCAAAATTCAGATATAATACTGCTCTATAAAAAAGGAGATCCACTGGACATCGCTAACTACTGACCGATTAGCCTGCTATCAAGCGTGTATAAGTTGTTTACATCTATTATACATAGCAAAATTGGCTCAATAATCGACAGTGAGCAAGCAGGCTTTCGTTCCGGATTTTCGACTATAGACCACATCCATACGCTTGAACAAGTCATTGAAAAATACTCCGAATTCAACAAAAACTTATATATCGGATTCATCGATTACGCAAAAGCATTCGACAGTCTCTATCATAACTCTATCTGGCAAGCTCTACATAACTGTAACATAGACCCGATCATCATCACAACTATAAAAAACATCTATAAGAATAGTGTGAGCAGAGTGAAGCTGGAATCTCGAGGTGACAAGATCAACATAGCCCGAGGTGTCAGGCAGGGAGACCCACTGTCTCCGAAATTGTTTATAGCTGTCTTGCAGTGCATATTTTCCAATTTGAACTGGATCTCTGATGGCATCCCAATCAACAATGAACGTCTTACCCATTTGAGATTTGCGGATGATATCGTATTATTTGCTGAAACTCACAAGAAGCTACAAAATATGATATCCGAACTGAACACAGAAAGTAAACACGTAGGCCTTAATATGAACCTTAGCAAAACAAAAATAATGACAAACGGAAAAAAAGAGAAAATCATGCTAGACGATGTTCAACTTGACTATGTAGACCAGTACATATACTTAGGAAAGCAGGTATCGTTTTCTAAAACCAATAATGAAGACGAGGTCAACAGAAGAATCACGTGCAGCTGGAATAAATACTGGGCCCACAAAGAAATGCTAAAAGGTAATTACGACCAAAATACAAAAAAGACCATCATGGACACCTGTATCCTGCCTTGCTTGACCTACGGCTCTCAGACGTGGACGTTCACAACAAAAATAACAAATAAAATCAGAACTTGTCAACGAGCAATGGAGAGAAGCATGCTACACTTAAGGAAAATTAAAAAAATTAGAAGTGAAGAAATGAGAAAAAAGACAAAACTGACAGATGCGTTACACCAAACATTAAAACTAAAGTGGAGTTGGGCCGGCCATGTAGCGAGAAGCGATGACCAGCGATGGACTCTCAAGAGCACAAAATGGATCGGCCCACAAGGAAAAAGAAACGTGGGCAGACCACAAAAACGTTGGGCGGACGACATAGTATCGGTGGCAGGGAAAAACTGGATTAATCTAGCTCAGAACCGAGAGAACTGGAAGAAATTGGAGGAGGCCTATACCCTATTAAGGGGTTCCTATAATATAAAAATAAAATAAAACACACACTAACATTAAATTTATTTAGCTTTAAGTTACTAACCTAGGTTAAGAATCTATAAAACATTTTGTACTACATACTATAAGGTTTATGGGAAATAAAAAGGCTTTATCATTATTATTATTATTATTATTATGTAGTGATTAAAAACTACTTTTACAAATTATTAACTACAACGAAATTTGTACAGGTGATTCCGTCTCGAAGTGTGAAATAGGAATGAATCTAAATATAAAAATAGTTCAATACATATGTTTGAGGTACAACGTCGTCATCATGTTGCCCTTTTCGATAACCCGTACTTAAAGACCTCAAATTCCATGTTTAAGGGCCACACGTCACCATATTTCACAGGTTCAAGTGCCGTGCAAATTGATTAGGGACATGGAATATACTAACTCAAAGCAATTACAAACAATGTGTTTGTTTTACTTGAAGATGGGAAGTACAATATTAACTGCCTCGTTGGTCTAGTCATCGTCAGCGTATGCGACTGCTAATCAAGAATTCTCGGGCTCAAATCCCGGGTCGGGCCAAAAACTATTTCTAGGTTTTTCTTAGGAAATTCCTAATAGCAGCACGGAGTTTGGAAGTTTGGCGGTGATTCACGCCCGTGCCTCGGAGAGCACGTAAAGCCGTCGGTCCCGGTTGTCATGAACAGCTATGGCAATCGTTATTGGGAAGTCAGTGCCCTCAAATTTCAGATCTCCCTTAGGGTTGCGGAGGCAAGATCCCAGCCGCTCCGTGGAAAAACTGAACTTCAGGTAAAACCGGTTGAACTAGTAGCCGACCCAAATTATCATATCATTTATTAATCGGTTAATATGATGACTATATTGTTTGGCAATTATGGTGTTAGAATGTATGTTAATTACGTACACTGCAGCCGAAGGTTCCAAAAAAAACCAAAGTTACTTATAGTTAATTTAATAAAAGAAATTACTAACTAATTTACAATAAGGTGAAACCTGTTCGAAGTATGAACATGGAATGGAATTAAAAGTACTCTTATTAACTAAGTAGAATAATGCTGCGTCGGCGCCTTGTGTCATCGTTAGCTTCGACGAAGGTTCCCACCGTCCGTTCGGTACCGTGGAAACTGCAGCGTCGGCATATTGGACGAGTGTGGTGTTGATTCATAATGCGCTGCATTGGCTATACCCTTTGGGGTTCCGTATGTAACATGTTGGTAAATAGACAGTGTACATTGTTTTGTTTTTCCAGATTTCCAAGTGTTGATCTTACGAGACTAAAGTGGGTTAGCATTGTTCAAGCAGAAAGAAGCGAATAGGACTGGATGCTTACAATAAGTAACATCATATAAAAGTTTTTGTAGTTCGTTGTAATTATCATCGATGTTTTAATAATAGTGATTTGATTGAAAGAAATGTCAATTTGATAAAAATAAAAGAAATGTAGGTTTATGATTTATGACGTATTACAAAAGACGTATTACTGACGTATTACTTACTAGATCTCGTTCAAACCAATTTTCGGTGGAAGTTTGCATGGTAATGTACATCACATATATTTTTTAGTTTTATCACTCTCTTATTTTAGAAGTTACAGGGGGGGGGACACACATTTTACCACTTTGGAAGTGTCTCTCGCGCAAACTATTCAGTTTAGAAAAAAATGCTTTTAGAAACCTTAATATCATTTTTAAAGACCTATGCATAGTATGGTTTTCCTACCAACGCGTATGGTTTTGATGAAAAAAATTGTTTTTGGGTTCTAGTTCTAAGTATGGGGAACCTCAAAATTTATAGTTTTTTTTTGGGTTCTAGTTCTAAGTATGGGGAACCTCAAAATTTATAGCTTTTTTTCTATTTTGGTGTAAAAATATTAATGCGGCTTACAGAATACATCTATTGACCAAGTTTCAACAGTATAGCTCTTATAAAGGGTTCCTATGGCCACCTTCCAGCTCCATCATCAGACCCTGGTTACCATATAGTGTCAAAGTACTCGTCAAGACGAATCAAATGAGCCCAAACTCGATGGGGTTCCTATGGCCACCTTCCAGCTCCATCATCAGACCCTGGTTACCATATAGTGTCAAAGTACTAGTCAAGACGAATCAAATGAGCCCAAACTCGATGGAGTTCCTATGGCCACCTTCCAGCTCCATCATCAGACCCTGGTTACCATATAGTGTCAAAGTACTAGTCAAGACGAATCAAATGAGCCCAAACTCGATGGAGTTCCTATGGCCACCTTCCAGCTCCATCATCAGACCCTGGTTACCATATAGTGTCAAAGTACTAGTCAAGACGAATCAAAAGAGCCCAAACTCGATGGAGTTCCTATGGCCACCTTCCAGCTCCATCATCAGACCCTGGTTACCATACAGGGTGTAACCAGACGACTATCGAAAACGAAAGATGCAGCTTCAGCATCCCAAAACCTTTAAAAAAAAACAAACAGTTGTCCTTAAAAAAAATCGTAGCCGGAAAAAACAATGTGGCAAGATTTTTATTCATTTCAGTAGCCAGCAATGTATTGCGTACTGAGTAGGAAGGTGAATGCCTTTTATAACTATTTAATTTAACTACCTACGCATCGTGGCGTCGATAAAGTTGCCTATTAACGAAAATACCTAATTAATGACTGTATTCTACTTACCTAATTCGGCGTTAGCCTCGATCGAAGCAGAAATGGCTTAATGGTGATAGCACAGCTGATTTTGTTTGTAAAATCTTATGCACCGTTTTATGCGATATTGGGGTTCCATGACCTCTAATTAACTACGTCGCAGTTCGTGTTCCTACCCGAAGATTTCTCTCAACAAGAGCCAAAATCTGTTCTTCCACTCGAAAGTCAGCCGTGATGTCTCTAGCTTCAGACGGTTCAGGTACCTTCTAAGGTAAATACGCAATGCCCGTGATGGATTTTCGCGGGCTTCACAAGATAACATAATCATATGTCCGTATTCCCTCGCACTAAACATTATAAATAATCACATCACTGTCTTAATAAAAGTATAATAAAAGTAATAAGAATAACTTAACACTAAAATTAGGTAAAAGGAGCATAACCTACAAAAAAACTACGACAAAAATTTACTTTCGCGAAAGTTCGTCCGGCCAGTACAAACATTGAAGACCGACTAGTTGTCGACGTCGTAGCCAGTAACGGCAGTAACCAATACGATATACCTACATAACAATAATATTAGACAAATTAAAGTTCTTACTTCTTTGATATACTGCCGCCGCGCCGCCGAAAGGCGAGTGTGTGTCCCTTTGATGTTTGCCGACAATGCGCACGATACGCGCGAATACTGTCTTTAGGTATTAATGAAATGATAGAAGTTTCAAAGTTCTAGGGCTGGTTTCCTGGTCAAATTTTGCGTTTTGTATAAGAAATTTTATACGAACAGCACGAAAACAATATTATTATTTTTCCGTTCGGTTAAAAATAAGAACATGTGCGCCTAGTTGAAATTTTGTATTTTTTTTATGGAATAGGGGAGGAGGGGTGTTTCGGTTTTCAGTGAGGCCGTGGTATCACTCTGGTCGAGCCTCGTCGAGTTAAAAATTATCCAGCGTAATCAAGTAAATGAATACCATTACCTAAGAATTTAATAACGTAGGAAAATAAAGTTTTGTACCTACCTAATACAAATTTATCTACATAGACAATTGTTTACGCAGGTGCACGCTTCATAAAGTTGGGCCTTACATTTTATTAATTTTTAATAGGTATCTACCTACCTACTTCAATATCTTGCATTTTGTTTAGAACTAATGTTTCTTACAAGTTCTGTTAGTAAAATTACGGCAGGCTGTGCTGTCTAGGTACTATCAGTTAGTAGGTAATTACTAGGGCGAGCGAAGCGGTCATTGAACCGCGCGCGGACGGTTATTGTCTAGGTACAATGACCTATGCCACCTGATTTTACTGTAAAATACATTGCAGTTTTATTGATTTTATTAGTTTTTTGGTTTTCTAAATAAGATGATTAGTTTGTTAGGGTCCTGTTATGTTGTACTATGTGTATGTAACCAGAAAAATACAAAAAAGAACTTAAATAAATTAACATATTTTTTGCGGTTTTTTTTCGCTAAACATATTCAGTATCATGATCTGAATGCAACCTCCAAGTTTTTGATATCAGTCTTTTTACACCCTGTATAGTGTCAAAATACTTGTCGAGACGAATCAAACGAGCCAAAACTCGATGGGGTTCCTATGAATAACTAAATAAATATTTTGGACATCTTACACACAACATCATCTAGTCCCAAACTAAGCAGAGCTTGTACTAAGGGTACTAAACAACTGATATAAACACATAAACATACTTTTTAACCGACTTCAAAAAAAAGGAGGAGGTTCTCAATTCGTCGGAATCTTTTTTTTTTTGTTGTAAATACATACATGATAAACATAGAAAACACCCAGACTCCGAAACAAATATATAACAGGATCTAGAATGACTGTGTTGTCAAGGCAACGGATAACGACCAGTTACTACAAATACGATTGTTATTGTTAGTAGTAATTTGTTTGTTCAATTCGTACGTTTATCAGCGAGTCATTCGTTAAAATGCCTAAAGTTAAAGAAAAAAAAGTATTGTCAAAAATATACAAAGACCTGGGACACCATCCGCAAAAATGTTGAAATTACATAATGTCAATGTAAGAATAAAAAGTAGTAGTAAGTCATAATCTGAAGACAATGATTTGTTACTTGAAGTTTTCGATATTGCATAAATAAAGAATTTTAAAAAATGATGTTGCAGGATGCAATTATTTATTGGTTAGCTTGAAATTTATTATTTGTTTAATGAAATTTTATTATTTATTAATTCTTTTTTTAATAAAATAATATTTATTTAAAAATGTTAAATTATTTATTTTATAAATAATATTTTTTTAGGGGAAATCCCTAGTAATTTTTAGGGGATTTTAGGGGTATTTTGAGAGTTGGGAACACTGCTAATGCAGAAGTTCAGTTACGTCACGTATGTGAGTCAGTCGGTGTCGTGTCGGGTCAGTGTCACGAAGCGCATTTCATTCAAACCACAATTTTAAGTAGATGCCTTATATCCAGTGAGAATTTATATCAACGTAATAGGTATGATTAATCACATGTGCAGGCTAGCCAAATAAAGTTTACAGTGTCCTTCAGTGAACTTAATTTAAGTGTATCCGTTTGAAGCGTCAAGAGAATAATAAATGTAAATCCGTCCAAAAACAGACATTCTTCTAAGTATAAAAGTTGTGTATACGTGCCTGTGTTTGTACGTAAACAATGTAAGTATTAAACACAGACATCAATTATTAGATTTTAAAATTATTACAAGTATTTAGTATTTACCAGGTGATTCCTTATTAGCAAGTGTCATATGTCGCTTCTATGGGTGGGACTCCCATCTATCCATTTTAGGAAACCTATCTATTTATTTCTTTATTTTATTTATATCTAGGAACACAGGGTAATAAATTTTTAAGCCAGCTTTTTATTGTTTTGTCTTATGTCTACTATACTAATTTTTTATACAGGGTTAATTTTATTTTCTTTAATTTTACAGTTCTAATTACTCTTATTTCTACATAGGGTTTTACATAGGGTTCTTATATTTATGTTTACTTCTACAGGGTACTACATCTAATTACATTTCTTTTATTTCGTTTATTACAATTTAGTTTTTCTGTCTTACCTACTATTCTATTATAATTTTCTTATAACAATCTTATATATATGCTTATTCTCTATATTGTTACAATATAAGTTAAACATATCTTACTTACTATTTCTATTTTTGACTATATTTATTATTTTCGTACAGTACTCCAGAAACCTTGTCCTCCCTTTCCCTGAGATCAGAGCATTAAAGTTTTTAGGATCCAGTTCTACCCCCAAGCGTGACTCTAACTCCAAGCGCTCCCTTGCAAATATAGGGCATGTGGAGATTACGTGGACCACCGTTTCGTCCACTCCAGGTTCGCAAATGCACGATGGGTCCTCCTTACACTTGAATCTATTCAAGTATGCGGAGAACCCACCGTGCCCCGTCGTTAGTTGGGTTATTTGCGACGTAATCTGAATTTTGCGTACGATCCTATACGCCTCGGCGGCACTAGGAAAAAACAGTTTTGTGACTGAGGCTGTGGTACCGGATCGGTACCTTTTGTCCCATTCGTCAATCGTCCGATTACGAATCTGATGCTTGACGAATGAGACCGGGCACCGGTCGTAATCCGGTCTCTTCTTCGACCCCAGGGCGGCTTCCTTCGCGAGCTCGTCTGCCCTCTCGTTTCCCTCCAATCCCACATGGGCTTTGATCCAGTACAAATTGATAATTTTGTTTTGGGAAATACTAGTTTTAATTTGATTTCTAAAGTCGACCGCTAGTGGGTGGGGAGAGTCCGGGTTTGTCGCAGTTTGGAGAGCCGCCATGGAGTCGCAGAAGATTCCGAAGTTTGACGCCTTTTGCTTCTTAATTTCCACCGCCGCTCGGTTGAGAGCCAGGAGCTCGGCCTGGTATACGGTCGCGTATGACGGCAGAGCAAGTTTGAGGGCCTTGGCCTCGGCGCCACCATTCCACAATGACAGCGCCGCACCGACCTTGCCCTCAATCTTGCTTCCGTCAGTGAAAATGCGCACTTGTATGTTTTGCGTGGCATTGTATTGCTCCTCGTTCGTAAGAAGTTTGAACTCTATGTTTATTTGCTCGGCAGGATGTGGCATCTCTATTGCCGGAGACATCCGTTCGATCTCTCTATCTCCCAGCATCGGGTGGGACACCCCCTTCCTGGCTTCGTACAGTGAAGCTACCTCACCAACACGAAGGTCCAGGGGGAGCATCCCAGCAAGAAGCAGTGCGGAGTCTAAAGAGACCGTCCGGTAGGCTCTACAGAGTTTTTGCGCGAAGCCTCTTTGCACTGTGCTTAGTTGTTTTTGTACCGTTAGCTTTTGCGCCGACGGCGCCCACGCACACGCGGCGTACAGGATCGTCGGCTCGACCGCCGCAGTGTAAATGGTTCTAACCATCTCTGGATGCAACCCCCACCCAACTCGTGCCGTCCTTGAGAGCTGCTTGTAAATGTTTATTGCTTTCCTGCAGGCATTCGCGATGTGTGCGCTGAAGGTTAGACCTCTGTCTATTGTTAAACCCAGTAATTTTACCTGCTCTGACATTCCAATGTCGACCCCTCCCATGTTTAGGCGCGGTGTGTCGAACTTCAACTTCCGTGTTATTGTAATAGCACACGTTTTATGTGGTGCAAAGTTGAGTTTGTTGTCGACACCCCACGCCCTCACATGTTCGAGGGCGGCATTAGCTTGTCCCTCCACTTCAGCTGCCAACTTCCCATCGAAAATCAACACCACATCATCAGCGAATGCCTGCACGTAAGCTCCTAGCTGACTTAACTCCTCCAGTAGTGGGTTTATAATAAGGTTCCACAGCAGTGGGCCGCCTATGGACCCTTGCACACATCCTTGCGATGTAGTCCTGCTGACCTCTGCTCCGGCATACCTTACTGTCACTGACCTGTCACTTAGGTAGCTATCTACCACCCGCCTCAAGTTCACAGGGCAGTTTTCTTCCGCCAGCCGCAACCGTATTTTAGGCCACCACGCGCTGTCGAAGGCGCCCTCTATGTCCAGCGAAACCAACGTCACTAGTCTCTTTTCGGCTAGTTTACCACGTATATGGTTCATCAGGTCATAGAGGGCGTCCTCGGTGCCACGCTGTGGCATGAAGCCATACTGCCTCGGACTTATCCCTGGCAATAGGTAAAACCTGAGGCGAGCAACCAGCATTTTTTCGTACATCTTGCCCAGGACAGGCAAAAGCCCAATCGGCCTGTACGATTTGGGCACGACGTACGAGTCTTTCCCTGGTTTTCTAAGGATCACCACAGTGGCCTGCTTCCAGATCCTCGGGAAGTATTGTTCTTCCAGGCATTTGTTTAAGAGTGACAGTAAGTAGCCAGGGTCGCATTCCATCGCCTGTACGCAGATATCTGCTGTGAGACCCTCTCCCCCTGGTGCCTTTTTGGGGTTAAAGGACTTCGCTGCCCTCTGCAGCTCGCCCCTGGTGAACGGGGGATCATGGGTTTCAACATGGCCCTTTACGTTGACCTGATCTGCAAGCTGCCTAACCCTTTTGTGTTCAGCGTTGTCCTTACTAACTTCATCCGCCGGATAAAAAGTCTCTGCGAGCCACTCCGCTGACTGCTGTTCGTTCAGCGTGACTCCGTTCCTCTGTAGAGGCAGATCCTCTTCCCTCTTTTTGGTCCTATTAATGACCCTGTATAAACCCTCCCATATACTTTCCCGATCCTGTTTTTCACAGAACTTCTTCCAACTTTCGACCTGGACGTTTTTAACTGCCTCTAAATACTCTTGTTTGTGTTTCAGGTACAGCTTTACCACCGTGGATCTCCTCACCGGCGCTGCGTTCCTGATTCTGCGTTTCCTGGTGGCAACCTCCCTCTTCATTACAGCGAGTTCTTCGGTCCACCACGGCAGGGTAAGTATTTCTGTATTCTTTTTATGTGGTATTGTCTGTCTGCATGCTTGTGTTATTGCTTCAGTGTAGGCCTGGACTGTGTGTTCAAGTTGGTCGTGGTGTGTTACTGTATTTAGTGTTTGTGTAGTTAGGTGCATGTCTGACATGATTTGGGTCAGTTTCTCACGAAACTGACTCCAATTTGCCTTCCGTGTGTTGTATATGCGTGTGGTGCGTTGTATTTGTGTTCCTTTAGGTTTTTGTAAGTGTATGTGAAATGTAATGCCGTTGTGGTCCGAGCTCGTGAGGTCCTCCTCTACCTTCCAGTCACTCACCAAGTCCAGCAAGTCAACCGAACATGCTGTCACGTCCACATGACTGCTGTACCTTTTTTCGCCTCTTATTGTGTCGAAAGTTGGAAGGTTTCCGATGTTCAAGACGTGCAGCCCGAGCTCTCCGAGCGCACCGCAGAATTGCTCCCCTCTCCTGTCCTCGCTTGGACTACCCCACCAGATACTTTTTGCATTCGCGTCACCGCCTATTATCATTTTAGAGTTAGCCTGTGTGGTGGCTATTTTTCGTAGCTGCTCCAGGTGTGGGTCCATCTGTTGGTCGGGTTCGAAGTAGTAAGAGACCAGGGTCGCCATCCACGACCTGGTCCGGACTCCTATGACTACAAGGTTGTTGGTGCATAGTTGTGGGTACTGTACTATGTCTAGGCTGTCATCGAAAATTACGATGGCGGCTTTGACTGTCCCTTCTCCGCCTTCCAAGGCCTGGTACGTCCGCGTACCCCGGTAACTCTTCAACCTTTTGGCTGCGCCCACGTACGGTTCCTGGAGCATAGCTACAGACGCTTTGCGGTCCTGAGCCGCGAGCATTAGTTCCTCTGTAGCCAGTTTGCTGCGCTGCAGGTTAGCTTGCATAATTAAGTACTGGTGGGTTACTCCCGCGACAACCTTAGCAATACGCCACGGATGCCCGGGCCAATGTGTCCCACCTCTTCCTAATCGGGCATTCCACGCTGAAGGCGTTGTGCTGCCTGTCTGTTCTCTTAGCTAGGGTGCAGTTTCGACATGCGGGAGGCTCTCCCTCGATCCTATCAGGGCATTCCACTCTGAGATGCGGGCCGCCGCAGTGGCTGCATAGATCCACTGTTTCGGTGCATAACCGCCGGCCATGCCCGTATCCCAGGCACCGGGTACACTGTATGAGTGGAGATTGGTCCTCCACTTTAACCCTTTGGAGATCTATTCGGATTGTCCCTTGGTCTATTGTCCTCCGCCAGATCGTCGGCGAGGCTGCGAGTACGATATGGCAGCTGTGAGGGTTCCGGGCTTTTTTGCGATATCTAACGACCACCCGGTCATTCTCTCCGCCGAGGCCACAAAACACCTCCCCATTCTGGTTTCGAAGGGCGCGGAGGATCTCCTCATCGCTGTGCACTGACAGCACGTCCTTCAAAACCAAGAGGGGGTCCTTATTTGCTATTTCCTCGACGATGAGGTGACTGCCTTTCTCTTTTAATCTCCCCTTTAGTTTTTCCCTCTCCTCCTTCGTGCTGCAACCCATGATAATCTTTCTGTCCCTTGCTTTACGCACTTTTTCTACCTTCACCCATCCCTCTTTAGCGTCCACGGCTCTCCTCACCTCTTCGAGCACTGCATCACCTGTGGCCTCTTTGTCGTTTGACGTGATAACAATTGAATGGAGAGCTGTTGGCTCCGCTCTTGGCTTCGGTCCTGCACTTATGACGCTGGCGTAGGATAGCTTTTCGACGCTTTCCTGGTTCACCTGCAGCGCTTCTTTCAGCTCATCCATTTTTTGAGTGTTAACACTAAGAAGGCGACTATGCTCCTCGAGCACCTTCTTCAGCGTCTCCGTCTCTATGGTCCCCCCCCCCCACCACTTCCGTCTCTTTTAAAGCTACCTTCTCTCTCTCCATTGTCACAGGTGGTGCCACCGCCCTTGAGGCCTCCGCCTCCTTCACCAATTGGAAAAGGTGGTCGACCGCTTTCAGGATCCCCTGCTTGAGGTCCGTCTTGAGATTTCGGGACTCGCCCACGCAGGTCTTTGCTCTTTGGAGCCACACTCTGGCCTGGGTGGTTCTACTGCTCGACTTCGCTGCTTCTTGGCTCGGCCCCGGCGAAGCCCCAGTTGCCTCTGTCGATGTTCTGCGGGCTGATGTCTTTGCATCTTGAGAGGGTGCAGTTTTTTGTTTAATTTTCTGGGGCGCCACCGGTGCCGCGCTCATTTTTTGTTTGGGTGAGTGAGGGTGTGTTGTTGGTGGGCCTTCTTGGGTGAGCGCAGTGGCTTGTGTTTTTTTGGTTATTGTTCCAGTGGTGATCGCTGGCTTTCTGGGTGGTTCTGGGGTGTATTTAACTGGCTTGCCAGTGTCCCAACCCTCAATACTGTGTCTCACCTTGGAACTCCGCTCCCTTGGGCTTGTTTCCTCTGTGTGAGGAGGGGTTTTTTGCTCCTCTGCGCTGATCTTTTTTGCTGGCGTGCGTGCGGCGGCGTACATGGCGGTTCACGTCAATTAATAAATTTGCCAATAGGGCGTCACGTCTATACCGGCCCAATAAGGCCGGTAATCTGTCCAAATATAACCGTAACGTGTAGAGTCTGAGACTCTATCTGTCTTAGACTAGGTTTCCAAGCCAATAAGCCTGGGTCACTTACCCTACTTAACCTATATGTCCCGGCCAATAAGCCTGGGTCACTTGCGAAAATTTTTCGGCGTCAATAATTTTTACGACTCTATGTAGAGCTTTGTAATATGGTCCAGCGAATAGCCCTCGCCGAGCCTTTTACAACGAACCCAAACACGACACAACTACTCCAAAGGGGGCCGGAGATATAGAGGTTGAAAGTTTGTGGTTGTCAGCCAAGATGGCCGCCACAAAATGGTTAGTCCACGATATCTCCGGAACCAATAGGCCGATTTCCCTCGAGTTTGGGCTCTTCTGGCTCGATTTGTCGAGTTCTAACCCTTCGTGGTCAAATTAAACCTAAAAAATTTTGAATCTGGGATTTCCCAGAAAACTGCTTATTATCGTGCAGCGGACGCCGCTTACGCTACACAAGAAAACGCCGACTCGCTAGGGTCACGCGTTCCGAAGATACAAGGTTTTCAAGATTTTTCAGGAACCCGCGCGCAGATGTTTGGTTCTTTGTATCTCCGGATCCGCTTATCCCAGACCGACCGAGTTTGGGCTCGTTATGATTGCCCTGAGCTCCCCTACAACCTAGACCCGTTTTCAGCGCTTCGAAAAATTTTCAGCCCTATCCTGCTGAAATTTCAGGAAAAGATAGTCCAAGGCCTCTAGAGTACTACTGTGAAAACCGCGAGTTCGTAGCTTAAACGGTTGACAAGTTATGGCCTCTCTTGTAAAAACAAGATGGCTGCCGAACTGTCAAAAACTAACTTAAAATGCCCGTATCTTCTCAACCCGAAGTCGTAGAAAGACCGGGTTTTCTGTGGACAAGTCGGCTTTACCCCGGCTATCGTTTCAGGGGGGTTTCAGGCCTGAAAAAATTTTTTGGTCCAATTCGGTAAAAAACCACTTAAACCTTTAGGCCAGCCCTTAAGGCACTCAGCATCCGAAATCCCGACTCGCTACGACTTACCAGCTCGGAGATAAAGCAAATTCAAAATTCAAAACCTAAAAACCAAAATGTCGGATTTTACGAAATTCTTCAATTCTAACGCTAGAATCACCGAGTTTGGGCTTATACAAGTCCAAAATGACTCAGTGAGGCTATCCCCGCTGTCAGAATCGAAGAATTTCTACCTATTTAAGATTTATTTAGAAAAAACACTAAAAATTATATATCTCCGGACTGGTACGCGGTAAAAATCTAGAAAAAATCTTATAATTAGTCTTAAATAGCTATCTATCTTATCTCTATAATGCTTAACAAAAAAATTTAATTTAACATACAATTTTTTTAATTTTTATAAAATTTTTACTTTTTTAATTATTATTAAAAATTTAAAAGTCCAAATTTTTTCTAACTTTGCAGATCTGTTCTTCTAAGAAGCGCGCAGAAAACAGCAGTTGCAGAATTTTAAATTTCTTCTTGAGTCAAAAGTTATTATGTGTCAAAGTTCGAAACTTCAACTGTTAATTATTATTATTCTAACTTACGAAAAATTCTTTTCTTTTCAGGAAAATATGCAGCTTGATGGGTTCTTCGGACCACTAAAATTTCAGGTTCCTGGCTCGCCTCCTTCAAGGACCACGTGGCCACGTGGTTTTTATTTTTTTGGCTTTTCCGGAAAAACCGTGTGCGTCCGGGTGAATTTGAGGGTGGCAGCAGCTGGGGACCAACGCGGCACACACTCAAACACTTTTTTCAGGAGTGACACTTTAATATTATCTGAGTTATCACCACTTTTGTCAAAAATTTTAAGGTTATAACCAATAAAACTTTAGTTTTTCAGTTTTAGCACTTCAGCGGCACTTGTGCGGCTGAAACACTATAAGCCACAGGATGGAGCGCGGCGAGACGAATCCGCGGACACTTAATTCGTCGCGATACGTCAAGAAAAACCCACTCAAACGAATTTTCAAAGGTCGGAGCGATAAAAAGTGCACGTGCTCTCTACCAGGTATCGAGTCGTACTCGGTTAGGTTAGGTTTTTTTTTTTTTTTTTTTTTTTTTTTTTTAAATTTTCAGACTATCCGCCAACGTGATTGGCGCCCTTATGTTACTAATATTCTTTTTCATACTATTTCTATCTACATTTGTAGGGGGATAATGGTACTCTTACTTTTTTATTGTCTTAGCCTAATTACATTTTCTTAATCTAATTTCAATTTTATTCATCTTATTTTAACAGTGTGCCTTATTTATTACTTAATCTAATTACATTTTCTTATATTAATTACAATTTTACATATCTTATTTTAACAATGTGCCTTATTTACGACAGTTACTTATTTTACTGCTTACTTGTTCACTATTTAATATAACTTACTTTTATGCTTACGTTAATATATATATGCCGGCGTATCGATTATTTTAGCTGGCAACACTGTTAAGTGTCTGAAGGTAAGACACTGACGCAACACCGGGCACTGGCGCGTGCGACCGGTGACCGCAGGGATGGGAATCATTGACACTTTAAAATAATAAAAACGCGATTGAATGATTGATTTTAGTCGATTACTTTCATGTCATAAGTCATAGACAAGGATCACGGGTGACAATGGTTTTATCCCTTCCCTAGATGATTATTGTTCGTTCATTCGTTCGTGAGTTCCTTTAAAAATGGAACGTCGTCGTTGACGAGCACAGTTATCGCGGATCATCTCGTGTGAGCACCACGTGTTCGGTGGAGTGTCTTATTTAAAATTATTAATCATGGGCTGCTATTTAATGTCCTAACTGTATTTCGTGATCGAGTGCTTCAATAAAGTGAATGTACAAGAACATTCTCCTCACCCGCTAAACTCACGTCTACCCTCAATTAGAAATATGAGGCCTACTAACGTTCCCAGTCGATTCAAGATTTAACATATACAATATATTACTAAACATATTTATCCATCTATCTATCTTTGTTGCTTATAATTACTCTCTTTGCTATAGTTTCGCAATATTTTAAGAACTTGTCCCTGTTTTTTCCTACCATGATTTCCCATATCTCTTCCTTTTTTAGTGTTAGATCTAATTCCATTTCGACATTGTACCGTTCTACTGCGAATATGGGACAGTCCAATATTATATGGGGGACTGATTGGTCCACACTGGGGTCGCAGGTGCACGATGGGCTCTCCTTACACCGGAAGCGGTTCAGGTATTTGGAGAACCCGCCGTGCCCCGTAAGGACCTGCGTAATTACACCGGTAGGTCTCACCTTCCTCACCACCCGGAATGCTTCTATCGCGTTTGGAAAGAACATTCTCGTCACAGAGGCAGTCTCGGCAGACACATATCTCCGGTTCCATTCATCAAGCGAATCCAAACGGATTTGGCGCTTGATGTACGAAACCGGACACAAGTCATAGTCCGGCTTCCTCCGCAACGACAATGCTGCCTCCTTCGCCAGTTCGTCCGCGCGTTCGTTACCCGGTTGTCCTGCATGTGCTTTGAGCCAAAACAAAGAAATATCTTTGTTTTGGTTCAGTGCCCTAACCATATTTGTTCTAGCGCGAAACGCCAAAGGATGAAGCGAGGCACCGTCCACGACCGCTTGCAATGCCGACCTAGAATCGCTATACAATTCGTAGGCGATATCTTTGCGCTTAAGGATCACATCCATTGCCTTACAGATAGCCAGTAGTTCGGCCTGGAAGACTGTGCAGTACGCGGCAAGGCTAAGTTTGAGGTTCTGGACTTCGCCGTCATTATCCCATAAGGATAATGCGGCTCCGACCTTCCCCTCAATCTTGCTGCCGTCAGTGAATATTCGCACTGTCTGCACGTCGCGGCTGTTCACGAACTGTTGGTTCTCCAGGCATACGAACCCCAAGGCCACCCGCTTGGCTGGATGCGATGTTTCTGCAAACCTTACCGCACCCTCGATTTCGCGATCTCCTGGCACAAACCTGGACGACCCTCTCCTCGCTGCATACATGGCGGCTGCTTCTTGTATACGCAAGTCGAGAGGAAGTATCCCGGAAAGTATCAGCGCCGCATTGAGAGAGACGGTGCGGTAAGATTTGCAGAGCTTCTGTGCAAATCCTCGTTGGACGGTGCCTAGCCTCTTCCTTATCCCCAGTTTTCCAGCGGCGGGAGCCCAGGCACATGCTGCATAAGTTATTATTGGCTCTATTACTGCGGTGTAGATTGTGTGGATCACCTCCACATTGAGTCCCCAACTTACCTTTGCTGCGCGCGACAACTGTTGGTATATGTCCGCGGCTTTCTTACATACGTTTGTGGTGTGTTCGTTGAAGGTAAGTTTGTTGTCGATGGTAAGTCCCAGAAGTTTCATACTCGTGACCATGCCAATGTTAACTCCGGCCATGCTCAGGAGTGGTGTGTCATATTTGATCTTGTTTGTTATTACCATTGCGTGTGTTTTTTGTGGTGCGAACTTCAGTTTATTTTTGACACCCCACTCCTGTACATGGGCGAGGGCTACATTTGCGACTCCTGAAACCTCAGATGCTGTTTCGCCGTCTATTACCAGTACAATGTCGTCTGCAAAAGCCTGGACAAAGTACCCCTTACTTCCGAGTTCCTGCAGCAGTGGGTCTAGCAGCAGGTTCCAAAGGATTGGACCACCGATTGACCCTTGGACACAGCCCTTGTCTGTCTCTCTCGTACACTCTTCCCCAGCATATCTCACCCTAACCTTTCTGCAGTCGAGATAGCTGTCCAGTAGCCTCCTAGTGTTTACCGGGCACCTTTCCTCAGCCAATCTTACTCTAATCGCTGGCCACCATGCGCTATCGAAGGCGCCCTCTATGTCTAACGACACCAGAACAATTAGCTTTTTCAGCCGCAACTTGTCCCGTACGTGTTCTATTAGTGCATAGAGGGCGTCTTCGGTACTTTTCTGGGGCATAAAGCCAAATTGGCGAGTACTAAACCGCGGTACTAGCTGCCATTTAATCCTTGCCACTATCATTCTTTCTAGGACCTTCCCCAGGACCGGCAGAAGACCTATCGGTCTGTACGACTTAGGGCTCAAATAGTCTTCCTTGCCCGGTTTCCTGAGGACCACCACCGTTGCCTCCTTCCAGATGTTAGGGAAGTGTGCCAATTCTAGGCACTTATTGTAGAGGGCAAGGAAAGCGTCCAGGTCCTGGCAGATAGCTCGACTGCAGATATCCGCCGTTAAGCCGTCAGCTCCGGGTGCCTTTTTTGGGTTAAAGCCTTCCACGGCTGTGGTCAGCTCCAGTGACGTAAATGGTGGATCATGGCACTCACCATACTGCCACTCATTTATCCGGTTAGCTGTCTCCCTGACAAGTGTATGATCTGCGTTGTCTTCCTCTATTCTGTCTCTCGGGTAAAAGGTTTCGGCGAGTAGGGCTGCTGATTCTCTCGGGTTCAGGTGTGTACCGTTTCTCACAAGGGTCAGATCTTCTTGTCTTCTTTTAGTCCTTCTTATGATCCTGTAGATCCCGTCCCAGAGTCCTTCCCGATCTTGTTTCTTGCAGAACTCCTTCCAGCTGGCAGTTTGGTCATTCTTTGCTTCACACTCATAGTTTTCTTTTGCATTTAGGTACTCTTCAACGACCATCGCTCTTCGGACCGGGGCGGCGTTGCGGATGCGGTTCTTCAACCTGGCGACCTCCTTTTTCTTCGCTGCGAGCTCCTTTGACCACCACGGGAAGGTAAGTTTTTCACTATTTTTAATCTTAGGTATTGTTTCTTCGCTTGCTTTTTCTATTAATGTATTGTATTTAGTTATAGCTAATTCTAAGTCTTGTTTATTTGAGATTTCTAGTATTTTCTCTAAGTTAATGTTATTTTCAGTTTTAAATTCGTTTAATTTTACGTTAAAGTTTTCCCAATTTGCTTTCCTAGTATTATATTTCCTCGTAGTTCTAATTATATTAAATCCTTTTGCCCTTTTTTCTTTAATTTCAAAGAAGATGGTGTTGTGGTCAGAACTTATGGCCCCCGTGTCAACCCGCCAGCCTTCCACTCGGTCAAGTAGGTCAAGTGAGCATGCCGTGACGTCCACTCGGCTCTTGTAAATGACACCGCCCCTCACTGTATAAAAAGTGGGCGTGTCTCCGGTGTTCAGTACCTGAAGCTCTAGCTCCTCCAGAGTCCCAGACATCTCTTCTCCCCTGGAGTCCTCTGTCGTACTTCCCCACCAGGTACTCTTGGCGTTACTATCTCCGCCTATCAGTAGTTTTCCTATGCCCAGTTCCGTCTTTATTTTTGTCAGCTGATTCAGGTATGGCCCCATGGGTTTATCAGGCTCAAAGTAGTATGAAACTACGGCGATTTCCCAGGCTTTGGTCCGGATACCCACCACAGCGATGTTGTTTGTGGTGAGTTTCGGGTAGGGAATGACATCTAGGTCATTATCAAATACGGCTATTGCCGCTTTGACCCTCCCACTTCCATCAGCCTCGCACTGGTAGACTCTCGCACCTCGGTAGCTCTTCATACTTCTGCCCCCCCCCACGTACGGCTCCTGGATCAGAGCCCAAGCGATTGATCGCTTACTGGCCTCTAAAAAGAGTTCGGTGGTCGCCAGTTCCTTTCTCTGTAAGTTGGCTTGGGCTACTACATACCTTCTGGTTGGGGTGCTCATCCTGCCAGTCTTGCCCTTAGCAATATGCAACTCGGGATCTGGCCAGCATATCCCACCTCCTGCGTACTGGGCATTCGGCACTGAATGCGTTGTGCTCAACGCGATCCAGGCCTTCGTGCTCACAGTTACAGCATTTCGGGGCTGTTCCGGCTAGCCAGTCAGGGCATTGCGTCCTCATGTGGGGTCCTCCACAATGGCTGCATTTTTCAGTGCTGTCCTTGCATAGTTTTCTCCCGTGTCCATACCCCAGACACTGAGAACATTGGACCAAGGGCGATTGGTCCTCGACCTTAATTCTTTGTAAGTCTATATGGACTACTTGCTTCTCTTGGAGTTTCAGCCAAAGTTTTGGGGCGACCCTCAGAACCACGTGTTGTGTATGAGGGTTCCTGGCTCTCTTCTTGTAGATTACTTCAACACGTTCTTCGCCCTTTGGGAGGCCATCGAACAGATCCTTGTTCTGATTCCGGAGGGCTTTTAAGATGTCCTCATCAGTGTTATTTTTCAGGACGTCTTTAAGTGCAACGAGGGGATCTTTGTTTTTGACGTCCTCTACTTTCAGGAACTCCTTTGCGCTCGCTAACCTCTGTTTTATTCTATCTCTTCCTTCTTCGGTGCGGCATCCCAAAACAATCTTTCTATCTTTCGCCTTCCTAATCCTATCGACTGTAATCCATCCCTCCTTCGCGTTAACAGCGTTTCTTATATGGTCTATGACCTGGTCCCCAGTTTCCGTTTCCTTGGTTGAGGTGACGACTATTGAGTGGAGCGTTGCGTTTTGTACTTTGGGAGCGTGTGGAATGGTCCGATTTGCTACTGCGCTGGCGTAGGAAAGCTTTTCGACGCTTTCCTGGTTCACCTGCAGCGCTTCTTTCAACTCGTCCATTTTTTGGGTGTTAACACTAAGAAGGCGACTATGCTCCTCGAGCACCCTCTTCAGCGTCTCCGTCTCTATGGTCGTCACCCCCACCATTTCCGTCTCTTTTAATGCTACCTTCTCTCTGTCCTGTGTCGCAGGTGGTGCCGCCGCCCTTGAGGCCTCCGCCTCCTTCACCAATAGGAAAAGGTGGTCGACCGCTTTCAGGATCCCCTGCTTGAGGTCCGTCTTAAGATTTCGGGACTCGCCCACGCAGGTCTTTGCTCTTTGGAGCCACGCTTTGGCCTGGGCGGTTCTACTGCTCGGCTTTGCTGCTCCTTGGCTCGGCCCCGGCGAAGCCCCAGTTGCCTCTATCGATGTTCTGGGGGCTGATGTTTTTGCATCTTGAGAGGGTGCAGTTTTTTGTTTAATTTTCTGGGGCGCCACCGGTGCCAAGCCCACTGTTTGTTTGGGTGAGTGAGGGTGTGCCTTTGAGGTGCAAGGCTTTGGGTCAATCTTACCCGATTCCAATTCACCCACACTTTGCCTTACATTGGTTGTAGCAGTGGAGGATTCGGCCTCTTCTCTGGTGTTCAGAGGGCTTTTGTCTGTCCTGTTCTCCGGCTTTTTGATGGGCGTCCGTATTCCTATCATTATGCCGGCTTGATAGTCTGACGTCAGTTATCAAAGAGAAATCAAATCAAAAAGAATGAGAATAAAATAATTTTTTACACAATGTAGCTCCGATTCTGCAACCTGTAAAGGGGGTCGTAGGTGTCCTTTAAGTCTAAAATAGTAAAACAGTACGTAGCAGTACGTGTCAGTTAGTCAAAAAATATTTTAAAATAAAATAAAATAAAAGTCAAAAATGTTGGTTACCCCTGCTGCCTCTGTACCCCTGAAAGTTGATATGCCTAAGCGAGAATTCCCGTTTTTGAAAATCTACTCGTCGGATTTCGACGGGAGTGGTGTCTTTCGACGCGGCTAGATGAGCCCTATCTAAATATGCAAAATTTGTAGTTATAGACCAAAGGGTTGCCAAATTATTGTCGAAAAACGTTAATTTTTGATAAATTTTGATGAAAATTCCTAAGTTTTCAGGTGTTCCTGCTCCGATGGTAAGTCGGAGGGTGTTCAACCGGTGGTGGTGTACAGCAAGGGTGCCAAGGTAGTCAAAAACAACGAGCTTCCGGCAGCGAGTGGCACGGAACGTCCGGTAAGTATGGTTTAAAGTCAAATTTTTATGATTTTTAAGAACTTTTTCAGTGTTTATTGTAAATATTTCAGGTGTTATACGGTGCAGCCCCAAAAACGAGGTACACACGTGTAGGCGATGCTAACGCCGACGATTTAAAACCAAAATCAAGAGATTTGGTTGACAAACGACAAAGATTTTAGCGTTTGAAATAAGTAAAAACACTAAAAAGCGTCAAAGTCCTAAAAATTTCGTAGAAAATGTGTATAAAACGAACTAAACAGCGTTTTAAATCAAAACAATGTGAATCTCAGCCGCCAATAGCTTCGAGTCGATATTATTTGCAAGTTTATATAGCAAGTTTTAGATGGTTAGGTTAGGTTAGGTTAGGTTAGGTTGGGGTGCTGCTCCGATGCGATGCTTCAGGTGTCTAGCCGGGGGACACACTCGCGCCAAGTGCGAGAGCTGTTTTGACTGCAGCGGTTTGTGCTTCCGTTGCGGTCAACCCGGGCACAAGGCGGCAGAGTGCTCTGCTGCTCCTCACTGCCCCGTGTGTGCGGCGGGTAAAAAGCCCGCCAATCATCAAATGGGGCAGGGGGGCTGCAGGCCTCCCCGCGCCTCTCAGCGAACGCCGGGGGCTAGCCAATCGATCCAGGCTGCCTCCGACGTCAACCGTGCGTCGACGCCGACGCCCATGGAGGAGGTTGTAGAGACGATCCAGTAATGGATCAAGTCTCCAACCTCCTTGTCCAGACGAATCTGAACCACTGTGCCGCGGCGCAGGACCTCTTCCTGCAAACCATGGCACAGTGGTCGATAGGTGTTGCCGTAGTCGCGGAGCCATATTTTGTCCCTCCCCGTCCGAACTGGATGGGTGACCGGGACGGCTCCGTGGCAGTCGTCAGCTCCACGGCGGCTCATTCCCCGCCCTTGTCGCTAAGAGACAAGGGTACTGGATATGTTGCCGCCGAATGGGGGGGAATCACCATTTATGGTGTCTACTTCTCCCCCAATCGGAGCTTGCACGACTTCGAGGTTTTCCTGAACACCTTGGAGACCTCGATACGGCGACTAGTGTCTGGGCACGTCCTCGTGCTGGGGGATTTCAACGCAAAATCCATTGCGTGGGGTTCCCCGGCGACGGACGCCAGGGGCGCAGCCGTAGAGGAGTGGGCGGCGTCAGTGGGCCTCTGTTTGCTGAACAGGGGCGCCACCAACACGTGCGTGCGACAGCAGGGGGGGTCGATAGTGGACCTCTCGTTCGCTACCCCTGCAGTCGCTGCACGAGTAAGGAACTGGAGTGTCCTGGATGAGGTCGAGACGCTCTCGGATCATCTCTATATCCGATTTGAGCTCTCCCGGTCCCAGGACGCCAGTAGGGGTCACGCGGCGCGGCGCCCTTCCCGCTTTCCGCGGTGGGCTGTCGCCAAGCTCGACAGGGACCTACTAGAGGAGGCGGCCATTGTTCAATCTTGGCTGTCTCCGCAGGCCCCGACCGAGGAGGTCGACGTGGGGGCTGGTCGTTTCGCTGCTGCGCTAATGCAGATTTGCGACTCGGCCATGCCCCGCGTTCGTGGTTGTCGGCCTCCGAGGAAGGAGGTCTACTGGTGGTCCCAGGAGTTGGCGGACCTCCGTGCGGCCTGTGTACGTGCCCGGAGGTCCCTCACCCGGAGTCGGCGACGTCACCGCGGTGTCGGTGAGGAGGTGGACCGGCTTCACGAGGAGTACCGAGCAGCTCGGGAAACTCTGAGGCTGGCCATCTGCCGCGCTAAAGACGCTAGTAGAGAGGAGATGCTGGAGAGTCTCGAGCGTGACCCCTGGGGTCGCCCTTACCGTGCGGTGCGTGAAAAGCTCCGCACGTCGGGCCCCCCCCTTACGGAGACTCTCCAGCCCAGCTTCCTGCAGGAAGTGGTCGAGGGCTTATTCCCGCAGCGGGCGGAACACACACCCCCGTCGATGGCTGCATCAGCCGGAGACGACGGGGGCAGCGAGGTCGAAGTTCCGCCCGTCAGGGATTCGGAGGTAGGGGCGGCTGTTCTGCGGATTCGATCCAAGAACACCGCCCCCGGGCCGGACGGGGTTCCAGCCCGAGTGATGGCCCGTGCCCTCGACTACATGTCGGACCACCTCAGGGGGGTGTTGGACGCTAGCCTGGCGTCCGGACGCTTCCCTGAGCGCTGGAAATGCGGGAAGCTGGTCCTGCTGAGGAAGCCGGGACGGCCCGCCGACTCGGTCGCGGCCTATAGGCCAATCGTGTTGCTGGACGAGGCGGGTAAACTCTTCGAGAGGATACTCTCTGCCCGCATCGTCCGGCACCTCTGCGAGGTCGGCCCCGATCTGTCGGACGCCCAGTTCGGTTTCCGAGAGGGGCGTTCGACGATCGATGCCGTGATGCGCCTTAGGGCCGTGACCGAGGAGGCCGTGAGCTGCGGCGGAGTGGTGTTGGCGGTGTCCTTAGACATCGCCAACGCCTTCAATAGTCTGCCATTCGGCTGCATAGGGGAAGCACTCCGATACCACGGGGTGCCAGAGTACCTGAGGCGGCTGGTGGCAGACTATCTCGAGGAGCGTACCGTCATGTACGAGGACCGGGATGGCGTCTTGAGACGCAGGGCCATGTCGTGCGGTGTTCCACAGGGGTCTGTCCTAGGACCACTCCTGTGGAACATGGGATACGACTGGGCCCTAAGAGGGCGTCTCCCCCCCGGGCTGGGTGTAATCTGCTACGCGGACGACACTTTAGTCACGGCCCGGGGGGCTAACTTCCAGGAGGCGGCACGCCTGGCCACTACGGGAGTCTCCCTGGTGGTCGGGCGCATCGAGGCGCTGGGTCTGCGGGTGGCCCTGGATAAGACGGAGGCCCTACTCTTTCATGGGCCCCGTCGTGGTCCACCCGCCGGCGCCTCGATAGAGGTCAACTCGGTCCTCGTACCGGTCCGGGCCCAGATAAGGTACCTGGGTCTGGTCCTAGACGGAAGGTGGCTCTTCGACGAGCACTTCAAACAGCTGGCACCAAAGTTGGTGGACACTGCCTCCGCCCTCGGGCGACTTTTGCCCAATTTGGGCGGGGCCAGTGTTCCCACTAGACGGCTGTACACGGGGGTGGTCCGGTCGATGGCACTGTACGGTGCACCGGTGTGGGCGGCGGCTCTGACCGCCCAGAATAGGGCGCGCCTCTGGCGCCCCCAGAGGATATTGGCGGTCAGAGCCATACGCGGATACCGCACGGTGTCGACCGAAGCGGCATGCGCATTGGCCGGAACACCCCCGTGGGATTTGGAGGCGGAAGTGCTCGCCGAAGTCTATCGACGAGTGGCTGAATTCCGGGCGGAGAGCGGGTCTCGCCCTCCGCCCGAGGACGTGCGCGAGTGGCGCGAAGCCGCTCGTCGAGCCACCTTGGCAAGATGGTCGTCCCGACTGGAGACTCCACGCGCTGGCTTCGCCGCCGTGGAGGCTCTCCAGCCGGTCATCACCGAGTGGGCAGGGCGGCAGCACGGGACCCTTTCCTTCCGGCTGACGCAGGTGCTTTCCGGGCACGGTTGCTTCGGAAAGTATCTGCACTCGGTCGCAAGGAGGGAATCGAGTCCCGCCTGCCACCACTGCGACTGCAGTGAGGACACGGCCCAGCACACGCTGGCGGTCTGCCCCGCATGGGCGGCGCAGCGCCGGGCCCTCACTGCAGTCATCGGAGAGGAACTCTCGCTGCCGGTCGTAGTACGCTCCATGGCCGGTAGCGACAGTTGTTTTACCGCGGTCGCAACCTTCTGCGAGGACGTAATCTCGCAGAAGGAGGCGGCGGAGAAGGTTCGGGAGGACGACTTCCACTCGGACCAGATCCGCCGCCGGCGAACGGGGCGGCGAAGGCGCGCTCACCTGCGCCTCATGCCGCCCTGATTCTGGCCGCGGGTGGACGGGACGGGTTTCCCCGTTCATCCGCTGTAGAGGCCAGCCGCGAGGGGGTGGCGTCCGCGTGTGACCGGACGTCGCCCAAATTTTGAGAGGATAAGGAGATGGCGCCCGCAACTGTGCGGGCAGGCGCCGGGGGGGGTCCAGAAGGCGATAACAACCTGGCCCCCTTCCCAAGACACAGGCGCAGAGAGGTCACACCGTGTGGTTTTAGTCGGTTCGAGTCCGACATACCACCCCGTCGAGAGCCCCGGCGGGGTGACGATCCGAGGGGATTTCCACACGTAAAAAAAAAAAAAAAAAAAAAAAAGGTTGGGGTGCTGCTGGCTAGAAAACCTCCACGTGGTGCACCCTGGGCGCTGGCGATAGCACTGTTCCTCCTCATTTCCTCCGCGTTATCTGGAGGAGAGGATTATCGCCAGCGGCGAATATTCTAGCTGGAGAGGAAGCCGTTTATTGGCTCTTGGGCAAGGCCTGATCCAGCAGGGTGGGCGTGTCTGCCGGTTGCCCTGCTGGCTCTTCGCTCTTCGGAGCATGGAGGAGGAAACCTCGATAAAAAACCGAAGGTGGGGCCCTGGAGGGGCCAGAGTTTTCTCCGCTGCTCGCGGTGGAGAAAGGAGGACGGGCTCGGCGTGTACTAACACTACCACCGAGCAGGCAGGGGGACGTAGTCTTTCTGCCACCGTCGGCATAACGTAATCCCGGCTCTGTCCGGGGGCGTGGGTCTTGGCTTAACCGCCCGGACCGCGAGGAAGAAAACCTCTATAAAAAATTACCCCGAATCTCAAGCTCTGGTGCGTGGCCAGGGGATGCATGGCTGATGGGTGGTTCAGTCGTAAGCGCACCCCAAGCCGGGGTACCTGCGGACCCCTCGGTTTGGTTAAAACTATGGGCAAAGCCATAGTAAAATAGTAGTTTTAGATCTTTGCACGGTTACGTGATTAAATAATTGTTTTACTAAAGTTAACGTACGTGCCCTCAAACAATAGTAATATTATAAATATTAATTAAGGAAGTATAAACAACATACTGTCAATTAAGCAATTCGATTAAGTAAATAATATCTCATAGTAGCCCCCACCTAAACTGTACACATATTACATTGTATATAAGCTTTAGTTTAAGTCAAATTAGTCGGAGTCTTACAGAGATAAGAGAGTCATTAATAAAACATTACAATCAAGTGTCGTCTAATTGACTCCCTGGGATAACACGCAATAATTGGTGACCCCGACGTGATCTATTGGTTTCTAGTGCTGATATAATACCGGGACGACCGGAACCCTATATGGTGTTCAGCAGTGAATCTAGAAAACAATAGCATTACGAAATTATCACATCCCAAAAATGGCTCCAACAACAACTCCTTCAAGAGGCGACACGGGGTGCGAATCAGTTGCTGCTATCACGGTCACAGACAAACTACCGCAATTTTGGACAGACTCCCCACGTTTATGGTTCGCCCAGTTCGAAGCAATAATAGCACCACAAAAACAGGGCGAAGATTACAAATATAACATGGTAATATCCAAACTACCAAAAGAGGTCGTCCATCAAGTCAGTGACATATTAACTAACCCACCCAGCGAAAACAAGTACTCCACAATCAAGGAACGTCTGATAAACTGCTACGAAGAGAGCGAACACCGACGTTTCCACAGACTACTAGCAGAAATGGACCTTGGAGACCAGAAGCCTTCCCAGCTCCTGAGAAAAATGAAAGAAGCTGGATGTGGGAAAATAAACGACGACACTATTCGCCTGCTGTGGCTAAGGCAACTCCCCGCTTCGCTAACAGCGATATTATCGGTCACAAACAATATGTCGTTAGACAACTTGAGCGAATTAGCCGATAAAATTTACGAGAACTTGACCTACAACAAAAGAAATATTCAAGAAACAGCGGTTGACATTAACCTAGTTACAAACATAACGTCACAACTTGAAGCCATGCGAATAGAAATAAATGCATTACGCAGCATACGCGAGCATCAACCTAGGCAACGCAGCAAATACCAAACACGACATATGCCACATTCACGGTCAAGGTCGCGCCACAGAAACTCACATAATGGGTTATGTTATTTCCATAATCGGTTCAAGCAGGATTCATATAGATGCAATAAGCCTTGTGCATGGAATACAATTAAAAATAACAGGCCATCGGAAAACTAAAATTAGCACAGAATAAGACGGGCCTCTGTGCTATCCACCCAGCAAACCGTCTAACTATAACTGACTCAAACAGTGGTTATAGATTTTTAGTCGACACGGGTGCTAACATTTCGGTTATAAATAGCACAAATAAGAAGAGACAAGCATGCGAATACCAATTATTCGCCGCAAACGGGACCCCTATAAATACATACGGGGAACGCACTTTAACGCTTAACCTAGGACTACGCCGAAGCTTTAAATGGACATTTACCATTGCCGACGTTAAGATGCCAATCCTGGGAGCTGATTTTTTGAATCATTATCAGTTATTAGTCGATATACACGGAAAAAAGCTGATCGATAAAAAAACAGGTCTGAAAACGCCTGCCAAAATAGTAAGAACAAAAATTGCATCAGTGCGTTCTATAAACGCCTCTCTACAGGAACCAATAAAGGGATTATTAGAGAAATATGAAGATATTACAAAGCCTAGATCAATGAATCTACAAACTAAGCACCAAGTACAGCATCAAATAATAACAAAAGGTTTCCCAGTATTTACGCGAGCACGTCCATTACCGCCTGACAAATACAGGATTGCAAAACAAGAGTTCCAAGATATGATGGACATGGGAATATGCCGTCCTTCAAGCAGTCAATGGGCATCGCCACTCCATTTAGTCAAGAAGAAGAATGGCGAATGGAGAGCATGCGGAGATTACCGCGCACTAAATAAAATAACAGTACCAGACAGGTACCCGCTGCCAAGGCTACTCGATTTCACGTATGTAGCAAGCGGAAAAGGAATATTCAGCAAGATAGACATAAAGAAAGCTTTTCACATACTGCCCGTTGCTGAACCAGAGAAAACAGCGATTATAACCCCTTTTGGACTTTTTGAATTCATCAGAATGCCATTCGGGTTACGAAATGCAGCACAGTCCTTCCAAAAATTTATGGACTCTATATTCAGAGACTTGGACTACGTATTTGTATATGTGGACGACATATTTATCGCTGACAAGAAAAATAACCTTAAGGAACATTATGAACACTTAGAGGAGGTGTTTAAGCGCCTACATAAAAACGGCATAACAATAAATACAAGCAAATGTGAATTCGCCAAGTCGGAGATTGATTTCCTCGGTTATCATATAACGAGCCAAGGGTTGACTCCTACTATGGAAAAGATTCAAGCTATAAACAATTACCCTAAACCACAAACGGTAAATGAGTTACGACGTTTTTTGGGTATGATTAATTTCTACAGAAGCAGTATTCCACACGCAGCAAAGCATCAGGCACCGTTAAATAAATATTTAATTAATAGTAAGAAAAATGATAAGACGGTTATCCAGTGGAATACTGAATCAAACCACGCGTTTGAACGCTGCAAGCAGGACATTCGACAATTAACTACATTGGCATATCCAGACAGCAACGCACAAATAGCGTTAATGACAGATGCTAGTCTCAAATGCGCAGGCGCTGTACTACAGCAGCGAAGAAAAACAAAATGGGAACCAATAGCTTTTTTCTCCAAATCATTTAGTGAAGCCCAAACAAAATACTCTACCTATGATAGAGAGCTGCTAGGAATCTATATGGCTATAAAACACTTCAGAAGACTCATAGAAGGACGAGAATTTACAGTCTACACGGATCACAAACCACTAATGCATGCTTTCGACAAGAAGCCATCATTGGATGATACCCCTAGACGAATCAGATATCTGGATTATATATCACAATTCAGTACGGATATCCAGCACATCAGTGGCCACAAGAATGTGGTAGCCGATGCCTTATCTCGAGTTATCGAGACGATAACCTTACCCTCTGCAATCAATTGGCACGAGGTAGAAAAATATCAAAAGAATGATAGCGAGTTAAAACGACTAAAAGCCAATAAATCATTAAAAATAGAATTAATACACTTTCCAAATGAAAATATTAAGATTTATTGCGATATATCAACAGGAAAACAACGCCCTTTTATACCACTCATATTCAGGAAAACTATTTTCGAAAGCTTTCATAACATTAGCCATCCTGGTAAGAATACTACGAGGAAACTTATTTCAGCTAACTATATATGGGAAAATATGAATAAAGACGTAAATGAGATGTCGGAGACATGTTTACAATGTCAACGAGCAAAAATACATCGTCATACAAAGTCACAATTCGGAGAATTCATGCCAGCGGGAAGATTTTCCCATCTGCATATTGATTTAGTAGGACCTCTACCCACTTCTCAAAACAAACGATACATACTCACAATGATAGATCGTTGTACTTCATGGCCAGAGGCATTCCCCATAGCTGATATAACTGCAGAAACCGTAGCCAGAACGGTATACGAAGGTTGGATAACCCGATTCGGATGCCCGGAATACATTACCACAGACCAGGGACGCCAATTTGAATCTGAAATATTCAAAAATTTAGCAAACTTAATGGGAGTTCAAAAAATTCGAACCACCCCATATCATCCACAGTCAAATTCTAAAGTAGAACGATTGCACAGAACATTAAAAACTGCATTGATAGCAAGAGGAAACACAATTAATTGGACAAAAGAGTTAGCTACCGTTTTATTTGGCATACGTACGAGTTTACGGCAAGACACAGGATTCTCGGCAGCTGAACTAGTATACGGTTCAACAATTAGACTGCCTGGAGCATTTTTCGAGACACAAAATAACTCAACGTACGCAGATTTTATCAGAGAAATTAAGGATAACTTAGAACACATGATTTCGCGTCCACAAAGACAAAGCAAGAACGACAAGATATTCGTACACCCACAGTTAGCGGAATGTAGGCACGTTTTCTTACGTTGTGACCGACTACGGCCCAGCCTCACACCACCGTACGAGGGACCTTATCTTGTCATCAGTCGCAATGATAAGATCTTCACGATCTTGATAAACGGAAAACAAAAAAGTGTAGCTATCGATAGACTCAAACCAGCATTTATTTTAAACAATAGCAAGATAAGCGAACGAACAATCGGAGACAAGATAACAGAATCTCCACAAGCAGATAAGCAAACAGAAAAAAGGACACGTTCTGGTAGAGTCTCCCACCAGACGGTTAGATTCCAATTATAATAGATAAACCAAAACTATACAACAATAGTATATAATAGTATGTAAGGATGTTTCTTCTCTTTAGAGGGGGAATATCTATGGGCAAAGCCATAGCAAAATAGTAGTTTTAGATCTTTGCACGGTTACGTGATTAAATAATTGTTTTACTAAAGTTAACGTACGTGCCCTCAAACAATAGTAATATTATAAATATTAATTAAGGAAGTATAAACAACATACTGTCAATTAAGCAATTCGATTAAGTAAATAATATCTCATAGTAGCCCCCACCTAAACTGTACACATATTACATTGTATATAAGCTTTAGTTTAAGTCAAATTAGTCGGAGTCTTACAGAGATAAGAGAGTCATTAATAAAACATTACAATCAAGTGTCGTCTAATTGACTCCCTGGGATAACACGCAATAAAAACCTTACGCTTACCCGGGTATCGGGGATCTCTGCCCGGGCGGACTTTTATTTCTCCCCAACTCGTGGGTCTATTATGGGAATTGATAAACTTAAACAAAATGAAAACGGCACGGAAACAAAACAACAAAACGACACGGCATGTAAAATGGACATTGAATCGAAGAGAGAGACGCAGGAGAAGAAGGGTCCCCTTAAGGGGAGCTCTTCGGGTGTGGACGGAGTTACGTCCAAAGAGGCGGTCGTAGTACTCGGGCCGCCCATCTCCAAGGGGCTCCCAGGAGTCAAACTGACTACTGGGAGCCGGAGAACATCGGAGCGTTTACGCTCCTCGTCGGCAACGCCAGGTCCGAGCGGTAGAACCAGCGCGAGTCCAGTCGCACTGGAGCGGATGGAGATAGAGGTGAGCGACAAGCGTAAGCGCTCCAGCGATAGAGTAAGCGACCCACCCCAGGAGACACCCGAAAAGTTTATCCGCACGGGGAGGTCACGAACCCCTGTCTCCGTCCCATCAGGCTCCGTATTTTCAAATTCGGAGACTTATAGGCGTAACCGAGCGGAAGGCGAAGCGGAAGCGGAGGAGGAGATCGCAGATCTCCTGCTTAAGATCCGGGAGCCAGTGCGGGGAGAAGCCCCCCAAGCTCCCGTGTCTGTACAGGAGAAGGCGAGAGCGGCGGTGGACATCGTAAAAAAGGTGGCCACCAAATCCGTGAACCTTAAGGGCTGCTTTGTGAGGGCCCTTAAGGACTCCTCCTCCGCTCTGACGGAGGTCGTGGAGGACCTGATTGGCGACGTGTCTCGCCTACAGGCCGCCAATGATAGGTTGACGGAGCAGGTGAACGAGCTGAGCGCTCAGTTCACCCGCTTCCGGGCAAAGCTCCCCGATGAGGAGGCCCCGTCCACGTCTGAGCCTGCCCCTACCATCAACTCTGGGGTACGTGACGCCCAACTGCATGATATTCTAACTGCAGTTGGGCATATGTTGGACGGGCGTCTGGCCGGACTGGAGGCGAGACTGCCCCCTGCGCCGGTCGTGCGCCCCCCGCTCGCGTCACTGCGGCCTAAGACCGCCGCTCCGACCGCACTCCCGGTTGTGGGAGGTTGCGTGTCCTACGCGGCGGCAGCGTCGGCCCCGGCTCCATCGGCTGCCCAAAAGCAAAAGAAGGGGACCGGGTCACCAGCCCAGGCGAAGGCCAAGGCACCGGCCCAGGCGTCGGCTAAGGCGCCAGCCCAGGCGCCGGCCAAGAAGGGGCCGGCCCAGGCACCGGCCAAGAAGGGGCCTAAAGCGGGGCCGAGTGGTGGAGAGGATTTCCCTCCACTTCCCACTCCGACAACCCTGCCGGGCCCCTCTGCACCTGCCCCCTCCAACGAGGGTTGGCAGGAGGTGAAGGGCTCCAAGAAGTCCCGAAAGCGGGCAAGAAGGGCGGCCGAAAAAGCGGGCCTAGCCCAACCTTCACCACCGGTGACAACGGCGTCAAAAAAGAAGCCGCGGAAGCTGCAGCCGCCTAAAACCGCGGCTGTGGTTGTCACCTTGTCGCCGGAGGCGGCCAGTGGCGGGCTCTCGTACGCGGCCCTCTTTAAAGGGGCCCGTCCTGGGCTCGCCACCGAGTTCGGGGCCGCAGGAATGAGGCTGCGCCGCGCCCAAACGGGAGCTCGAATCTTTGAATTCCCTGGGGCTGACGGTGCTCAGACGGCCGACAAGTTCGCTGAGAGGCTACGGGTAATGTTTGCCGCAACGGACGGTCTTAAGATCGCCAGGCCCACCAAGTGCGCAGATCTGCGCATCTCGGGCCTGGACGACTCTGTAACGTCGGAGGATGTCCGCGATGCAGTCACGGAAAAGACTGGATGCACCGCGGACACCGTCAGAGTCGGCACCGTCCGTCCGGGTCCGGGAGGCCTCGGCGCGGTGTGGGTTAGCTGTCCCGTGGCGGCGGCTAAAGTGTTGGGTGACGCCGGGAGCATGCTCGTCGGCTTCGTAAATGCCAGGGTCACGGTTCTGGCTGCGAGGCCGATGCGATGCTTCAGGTGTCTAGCCGGGGGACACACTCGCGCCAAGTGCGAGAGCTGTTTTGACTGCAGCGGTTTGTGCTTCCGCTGCGGTCAACCCGGGCACAAGGCGGCAGAGTGCTCTGCTGCTCCTCACTGCCCCGTGTGTGCGGCGGGTAAAAAGCCCGCCAATCATCAAATGGGGCAGGGGGGCTGCAGGCCTCCCCGCGCCTCTCAGCGAACGCCGGGGGCCAGCCAATCGATCCAGGCTGCCTCCGACGTCAACCGTGCGTCGACGCCGACGCCCATGGAGGAGGTTGTAGAGACGATCCAGTAATGGATCAAGTCTCCAACCTCCTGGTCCAGACGAATCTGAACCACTGTGCCGCGGCGCAGGACCTCTTCCTGCAAACCATGGCACAGTGGTCGATAGGTGTTGCCGTAGTCGCGGAGCCATATTTTGTCCCTCCCCGTCCGAACTGGATGGGTGACCGGGACGGCTCCGTGGCAGTCGTCAGCTCCACGGCGGCTCATTCCCCGCCCTTGTCGCTAAGAGACAAGGGTACTGGATATGTTGCCGCCGAATGGGGGGGAATCACCATTTATGGTGTCTACTTCTCCCCCAATCGGAGCTTGCACGACTTCGAGGTTTTCCTGAACACCTTGGAGACCTCGATACGGCGACTAGTGTCTGGGCACGTCCTCGTGCTGGGGGATTTCAACGCAAAATCCATTGCGTGGGGTTCCCCGGCGACGGACGCCAGGGGCGAAGCCGTAGAGGAGTGGGCGGCGTCTGTGGGCCTCTGTTTGCTGAACAGGGGCGCCACCAACACGTGCGTGCGACAGCAGGGGGGGTCGATAGTGGACCTTTCGTTCGCTACCCCTGCAGTCGCCGCACGAGTAAGGAACTGGAGTGTCCTGGATGAGGTTGAGACGCTCTCGGATCATCTCTATATCCGATTTGAGCTCTCCCGGTCCCAGGACGCCAGTAGGGGTCACGCGGCGCGGCGCCCTTCCCGCTTTCCGCGGTGGGCTGTCGCCAAGCTCGACAGGGACCTACTAGAGGAGGCGGCCATTGTTCAATCTTGGCTGTCTCCACAGGCCCCGACCGAGGAGGTCGACGTGGGGGCTGGTCGTTTCGCTGCTGCGCTAGTGCAGATTTGCGACTCGGCCATGCCCCGCGTTCGTGGTTGTCGGCCTCCGAGGAAGGAGGTCTACTGGTGGTCCCAGGAGTTGGCGGACCTCCGTGCGGCCTGTGTACGTGCCCGGAGGTCCCTCACCCGGAGTCGGCGACGTCACCGCGGTGTCGGTGAGGAGGTGGACCGGCTTCACGAGGAGTACCGAGCAGCTCGGGAAACTCTGAGGCTGGCCATCTGCCGCGCTAAAGACGCTAGTAGAGAGGAGATGCTGGAGAGTCTCGAGCGTGACCCCTGGGGTCGCCCTTATCGTGCGGTGCGTGAAAAGCTCCGCACGTCGGGCCCCCCCCTTACGGAGACTCTCCAGCCCAGCTTCCTGCAGGAAGTGGTCGAGGGCTTATTCCCGCAGCGGGCGGAACACACACCCCCGTCGATGGCTGCATCAGCCGGAGACGACGGGGGCAGCGAGGTCGAAGTTCCGCCCGTCAGGGATTCGGAGGTAGGGGCGGCTGTTCTGCGGATTCGATCCAAGAACACCGCCCCCGGGCCGGACGGGGTTCCAGCCCGAGTGATGGCCCGTGCCCTCGACTACATGTCGGACCACCTCAGGGGGGTGTTGGACGCTAGCCTGGCGTCCGGACGCTTCCCTGAGCGCTGGAAATGCGGGAAGCTGGTCCTGCTGAGGAAGCCGGGACGGCCCGCCGACTCGGTCGCGGCCTATAGGCCAATCGTGTTGCTGGACGAGGCGGGTAAACTCTTCGAGAGGATACTCTCTGCCCGCATCGTCCGGCACCTCTGCGAGGTCGGCCCCGATCTGTCGGACGCCCAGTTCGGTTTCCGAGAGGGGCGTTCGACGATCGATGCCGTGATGCGCCTTAGGGCCGTGACCGAGGAGGCCGTGAGCTGCGGCGGAGTGGTGTTCCTTCAATAGTCTGCCATTCGGCTGCATAGGGGAAGCACTCCGCTACCACGGGGTGCCAGAGTACCTGAGGCGGCTGGTGGCAGACTATCTCGAGGAGCGTACCGTCATGTACGAGGACCGGGATGGCGTCTTGAGACGCAGGGCCATGTCGTGCGGTGTTCCACAGGGGTCTGTCCTAGGACCACTCCTGTGGAACATGGGATACGACTGGGCCCTAAGAGGGCGTCTCCCCCCCGGGCTGGGTGTAATCTGCTACGCGGACGACACTTTAGTCACGGCCCGGGGGGCTAACTTCCAGGAGGCGGCACGCCTGGCCACTACGGGAGTCTCCCTGGTGGTCGGGCGCATCGAGGCGCTGGGTCTGCGGGTGGCCCTGGATAAGACGGAGGCCCTACTCTTTCATGGGCCCCGTCGTGGTCCACCCGCCGGCGCCTCGATAGAGGTCAACTCGGTCCTCGTACCGGTCCGGGCCCAGATAAGGTACCTGGGTCTGGTCCTAGACGGAAGGTGGCTCTTCGACGAGCACTTCAAACAGCTAGCTCCAAAGTTGGTGGACACTGCCTCCGCCCTCGGGCGACTTTTGCCCAATTTGGGCGGGGCCAGTGTTCCCACTAGGCGGCTGTACACGGGGGTGGTCCGGTCGATGGCACTGTACGGTGCACCGGTGTGGGCGGCGGCTCTGACCGCCCAGAATAGGGCGCGCCTCTGGCGCCCCCAGAGGATATTGGCGGTCAGAGCCATACGCGGATACCGCACGGTGTCGACCGAAGCGGCATGCGCATTGGCCGGAACACCCCCGTGGGATTTGGAGGCGGAAGTGCTCGCCGAAGTCTATCGACGAGTGGCTGAATTCCGGGCGGAGAGCGGGTCTCGCCCTCCGCCCGAGGACGTGCGCGAGTGGCGCGAAGCCGCTCGTCGAGCCACCTTGGCAAGATGGTCGTCCCGACTGGAGACTCCACGCGCTGGCTTCGCCGCCGTGGAGGCTCTCCAGCCGGTCATCACCGAGTGGGCAGGGCGGCAGCACGGGACCCTTTCCTTCCGGCTGACGCAGGTGCTTTCCGGGCACGGTTGCTTCGGAAAGTATCTGCACTCGGTCGCAAGGAGGGAATCGAGTCCCGCCTGCCACCACTGCGACTGCAGTGAGGACACGGCCCAGCACACGCTGGCGGTCTGCCCCGCATGGGCGGCGCAGCGCCGGGCCCTCACTGCAGTAATCGGAGAGGAACTCTCGCTGCCGGTCGTAGTACGCTCCATGGCCGGTAGCGACAGTTGTTTTACCGCGGTCGCAACCTTCTGCGAGGAAGTAATCTCGCAGAAGGAGGTGGCGGAGAAGGTTCGGGAGGACGACTTCCACTCGGACCAGATCCGCCGCCGGCGAACGGGGTGGCGAAGGCGCGCTCACCTGCGCCTCATGCCGCCCTGATTCTGGCCGCGGGTGGACGGGATGGGTTTCCCCGTGCATCCGCTGTAGAGGCCAGCCGCGAGGGGGTGGCGTCCGCGTGTGACCGGACGTCGCCCAAATTTTGAGAGGACAAGGAGATGGCGCCCGCAACTGTGCGGGCAGGCGCCGGGGGGGGTCCAGAAGGCGATAACAACCTGGCCCCCTTCCCAAGACACAGGCGCAGAGAGGTCACACCGTGTGGTTTTAGTCGGTTCGAGTCCGACATACCACCCCGTCGAGAGCCCCGGCGGGGTGACGATCCGAGGGGATTTCCACACGTAAAAAAAAAAAAAAAAAAAAAAAAAAAAAGGTTAGGTTAGGTTAGGTTGGGGTGCTGGCTAGAAAACCTCCTCGTGGTGCACCCTGGGCAACGCTGGCGATAGCACTGTTCCTCCTCATTTCCTCCGTGTCATCTGGAGGAGAGGATTATCGCCAGCGGCTAATATTCTAGCAGGAGAGGAAGCCATTCCATCGGCTCTCGGGCAAGGCCTGATCCAGCAGGGTGGGCGTGTCTGCCGGTTGCCCTGCTGGCTCTTCGCTCTTCGGAGCATGGAGGAGGAAACCTCGGTAAAAAACCTGAAGGTGGGGCTCTGTAGGGGCCACAGTTTCTCCGCTGCTAGCGGTGGAGAGAGGAGGACGGGCTCGGCGTGTACTTACACTACCACCGAGCAGGCAGGGGGACGTAGTCTTTCTGCCACCGTCGGCATAACGTAATCCCGGCGCTGTCCGGGGGCGTGGGTCTTGGCTTAACCGCCCGGACCGCGAGGAAGAAAACCTCTATAAAAAATTACCCCGAATCCCAAGCTCTGGTGCGTGGCCAGGGGATGCATGGCTGATGGGAAGTTCAGTTGCGAGCGCACCCCAAGCCGAGGTACCTGCGGACCCCTCGGTTTGGTTAAAACCTTACGCTTACCCGGGTATCGGGGATCTCTGCCCGGGCGGACTTTTATTTCTCCCCAACTCGTGGGTTCAGTTATGGAGTTGATAAATTTAAATAAAAGTAAAACAGGAACGATAAAATCTAATGACAAATTGGCAAGCAATACGGACATCGAAACGGAGAGACAGACGCAGGAGAAGGAGGGTCCCCTGAAGGGGAGCCCTTCGGGTGTGGACGGAGTCACGTCCAAAGAGGCGGTCGTAGTACTCGGGCCGCCCATCTCGACGAGGCTCCCAGGAGTCAAATTGACTACTGGGAGCCGGAGAGCATCGGAGCGTTTACGCTCCTCGTCGGCCACGCCAGGCATGAGCGGTGGCAACAGCGCGAGCTCGGTCGCAGTGGAGCCGATGGAAACAGAGGCGAGCGACAGGCGGAAGCGCTCCTGCGACAGAGTGAGCGTCGCATCCCAGGAGACACCCGAGAAGACTCTTCGCACCGGTAGGTCGCGAACACCAGTCTCCGTCTCGTCCGGCTCTGTATTCACAAATTCGGAGTCGTACAGGCGTGGCCGTGCGGAGGGCGAAGTCGAAGCGGAGGAGGAGATCGCAGATCTCCTGCTTAAGATCCGGGAGCCAGTGCGGGGAGTAGCCCCCCAAGCTCCCGTGTCTGTACAGGAGAAGGCGAGAGCGGCGGTGGACATCGTTAAAAAGGTGGCCACCAAGTCCGTGAACCTTAAGGGCTGCTTTGTGAGGGCCCTTAAGGACTCCTCCTCCGCCATGACGGAGGTCGTGGAGGACCTGATCGGAGATGTGGCTCGCCTACAGGCGGCCAATGATAGGCTGACGGAGCAAGTGAACGAGCTGAGCGCTCAATTCACCCGCTTCCGGGCAAAGCTCCCCGATGAGGAGGCCCCGTCGACGTCTCAGCCTGCCCCTACCACCAACTCTGGGGTACGTGACGCCCAACTGCATGACATTCTAACTGCAGTTGGGCATATGTTGGACGGGCGTCTCGCCGGACTGGAGGCGAGACTGCCCCCTGCGCCGGTCGTGCGCCCCCCGCTCGCGTCACAGCGGCCTAAGACCGCTGCTCCGACCGCACTCCCGGTTGTGGGAGGTTGCGTGTCCTACGCAGCGGCCGCGTCGGCCCCGGCTCCATCGGCTGCACAAAAGCAGAAGAAGGGGGCCGGGGCACCAGCCCAGGCGAAGGCCAAGGCACCGGCCCAGGCGTCGGCTAAGGCGCCGGCCAAGAAGGGGCCGGCCCAGGCGCCGGCCAAGAAGGGGCCTAAAGCGGGACCGAGTGGTGGAGAGGATTTCCCTCCACTTCCCACTCCGACAACCCTGCCGGGCCCCTCTGCACCTGCCCCCTCCAACGAGGGTTGGCAGGAGGTGAAGGGCTCCAAGAAGTCTCGAAAGCGGGCAAGACGGGCGGCCGAAAAAGCGGGCCAAGCCCAGCCTTCACCACCGGTGACAACGGCGTCAAAGAAGAAGCCACGGAAGCTGCAGCCGCCTAAAACCGCGGCTGTGGTTGTCACCTTGTCGCCGGAGGCGGCCAGTGGCGGGCTCTCGTACGCAGCCCTCTTTAAAGGGGCCCGTCCTGGGCTCGCCACCGAGTTCGGGGCCGCAGGAATGAGGCTGCGCCGCGCCCAAACGGGAGCTCGAATTTTTGAATTCCCGGGGGCTGACGGCGCTCAGACGGCCGACAAATTTGCTGAGAGGCTGCGGGTGATGTTCGCCGCAACGGACGGTCTTAAGATCGCCAGGCCCACCAAGTGCGCAGATCTGCGCATCTCGGGCCTGGACGACTCTGTAACGTCGGAGGATGTCCGCGATGCAGTCACGGAAAAGACTGGATGCACCGCGGACACCGTCAGAGTCGGCACCGTCCGTCCGGGTCCGGGAGGCCTCGGCGCGGTGTGGGTTAGCTGTCCCGTGGCGGCAGCTAAAGTGTTGGGTGACGCCGGGAGCATGCTCGTCGGCTTCGTAAATGCCAGGGTCACGGTTCTGGCTGCGAGGCCGATGCGATGCTTCAGGTGTCTAGCCGGGGGACACACTCGCGCCAAGTGCGAGAGCTGTTTTGACTGCAGCGGTTTGTGCTTCCGCTGCGGTCAACCCGGGCACAAGGCGGCAGAGTGCTCTGCTGCTCCTCACTGCCCCGTGTGTGCGGCGGGTAAAAAGCCCGCCAATCATCAAATGGGGCAGGGGGGCTGCAGGCCTCCCCGCGCCTCTCAGCGAACGCCGGGGGCTAGCCAATCGATCCAGGCTGCCTCCGACGTCAACCGTGCGTCGACGCCGACGCCCATGGAGGAGGTTGTAGAGACGATCCAGTAATGGATCAAGTCTCCAACCTTCTTGTCCAGACGAATCTGAACCACTGTGCCGCGGCGCAGGACCTCTTCCTGCAAACCATGGCACAGTGGTCGATAGGTGTTGCCGTAGTCGCGGAGCCATATTTCGTCCCCCCCCGTCCGAACTGGATGGGTGACCGGGACGGCTCCGTGGCAGTCGTCAGCTCCACGGCGGCTCATTCCCCGCCCTTGTCGCTAAGAGACAAGGGTACTGGATATGTTGCCGCCGAATGGGGGGGAATCACCATTTATGGTGTCTACTTCTCCCCCAATCGGAGCTTGCACGACTTCGAGGTTTTCCTGAACACCTTGGAGACCTCGATACGGCGACTAGTGTCTGGGCACGTCCTCGTGCTGGGGGATTTCAACGCAAAATCCATTGCGTGGGGTTCCCCGGCGACGGACGCCAGGGGCGCAGCCGTAGAGGAGTGGGCGGCGTCGGTGGGCCTCTGTTTGCTGAACAGGGGCGCCACCAACACGTGCGTGCGACAGCAGGGGGGGTCGATAGTGGACCTCTCGTTCGCTACCCCTGCAGTCGCCGCACGAGTAAGGAACTGGAGTGTCCTGGATGAGGTCGAGACGCTCTCGGATCATCTCTATATCCGATTCGAGCTCTCCCGGTCCCAGGACGCCAGTAGGGGTCACGCGGCGCGGCGCCCTTCCCGCTTTCCGCGGTGGGCTGTCGCCAAGCTCGACAGGGACCTACTAGAGGAGGCGGCCATTGTTCAATCCTGGCTGTCTCCGCAGGCCCCGACCGAGGAGGTCGACGTGGGGGCTGGTCGTTTCGCTGCTGCGCTAATGCAGATTTGCGACTCGGCCATGCCCCGCGTTCGTGGTTGTCGGCCTCCGAGGAAGGAGGTCTACTGGTGGTCCCAGGAGTTGGCGGACCTCCGTGCGGCCTGTGTAAGTGCCTGGAGGTCCCTCACCCGGAGTCGGCGACGTCACCGCGGTGTCGGTGAGGAGGTGGACCGGCTTCACGAGGAGTACCGAGCAGCTCGGGAAACTCTGAGGCTGGCCATCTGCCGCGCTAAAGACGCTAGTAGAGAGGAGATGCTGGAGAGTCTCGAGCGTGACCCCTGGGGTCGCCCTTATCGTGCGGTGCGTGAAAAGCTCCGCACGTCGGGCCCCCCCCTTACGGAGACTCTCCAGCCCAGCTTCCTGCAGGAAGTGGTCGAGGGCTTATTCCCGCAGCGGGCGGAACACACACCCCCGTCGATGGCTGCATCAGCCGGAGACGACGGGGGCAGCGAGGTCGAAGTTCCGCCCGTCAGGGATTCGGAGGTAGGGGCGGCTGTTCTGCGGATTCGATCCAAGAACACCGCCCCCGGGCCGGACGGGGTTCCAGCCCGAGTGATGGCCCGTGCCCTCGACTACATGTCGGACCACCTCAGGGGGGTGTTGGACGCTAGCCTGGCGTCCGGACGCTTCCCTGAGCGCTGGAAATGCGGGAAGCTGGTCCTGCTGAGGAAGCCGGGACGGCCCGCCGACTCGGTCGCGGCCTATAGGCCAATCGTGTTGCTGGACGAGGCGGGTAAACTCTTCGAGAGGATACTCTCTGCCCGCATCGTCCGGCACCTCTGCGAGGTCGGCCCCGATCTGTCGGACGCCCAGTTCGGTTTCCGAGAGGGGCGTTCGACGATCGATGCCGTGATGCGCCTTAGGGCCGTGACCGAGGAGGCCGTGAGCTGCGGCGGAGTGGTGTTGGCGGTGTCCTTAGACATCGCCAACGCCTTCAATAGTCTTGTTGGTCTAGTGGTTAGCATATGCGGCTGCTGATCAAGAGGTCTCGGGTTCGATTCCCGGGTCAGACCAAATATTTGTGTGATCCACAAATATTTGTTTCGGAGTCTGGGTGTTTTTCTATGTATAATATGTATGTATTTACAAAAAAAAAGTATGTTTATGTATTTATATCAGTTGTTTAGTACCCATAACACAAGCTCTGCTTACTTTGGGACTAGATGATGTTGTGTGTAAGTTGTCCAAATATTTATATTTATATTTATTTATAGTCTGCCATTCGGCTGCATAGGGGAAGCACTCCGATACCACGGGGTGCCAGAGTACCTGAGGCGGCTGGTGGCAGACTATCTCGAGGAGCGTACCGTCATGTACGAGGACCGGGATGGCGTCTTGAGACGCAGGGCCATGTCGTGCGGTGTTCCACAGGGGTCTGTCCTAGGACCACTCCTGTGGAACATGGGATACGACTGGGCCCTAAGAGGGCGTCTCCCCCCCGGGCTGGGTGTAATCTGCTACGCGGACGACACTTTAGTCACGGCCCGGGGGGCTAACTTCCAGGAGGCGGCACGCCTGGCCACTACGGGAGTCTCCCTGGTGGTCGGGCGCATCGAGGCGCTGGGTCTGCGGGTGGCCCTGGATAAGACGGAGGCCCTACTCTTTCATGGGCCCCGTCGTGGTCCACCCGCCGGCGCCTCGATAGAGGTCAACTCGGTCCTCGTACCGGTCCGGGCCCAGATAAGGTACCTGGGTCTGGTCCTAGACGGAAGGTGGCTCTTCGACGAGCACTTCAAACAGCTAGCTCCAAAGTTGGTGGACACTGCCTCCGCCCTCGGGCGACTTTTGCCCAATTTGGGCGGGGCCAGTGTTCCCACTAGGCGGCTGTACACGGGGGTGGTCCGGTCGATGGCACTGTACGGTGCACCGGTGTGGGCGGCGGCTCTGACCGCCCAGAATAGGGCGCGCCTCTGGCGCCCCCAGAGGATATTGGCTGTCAGAGCCATACGCGGATACCGCACGGTGTCTACCGAGGCGGCGTGCGCCCTGGCCGGAACACCCCCGTGGGATTTGGAGGCGGAAGTGCTCGCCGAAGTCTATCGACGAGTGGCTGAATTCCGGGCGGAGAGCGGGTCTCGCCCTCCGCCCGAGGACGTGCGCGAGTGGCGCGAAGCCGCTCGTCGAGCCACCTTGGCAAGATGGTCGTCCCGACTGGAGACTCCACGCGCTGGCTTCGCCGCCGTGGAGGCTCTCCAGCCGGTCATCACCGAGTGGGCAGGGCGGCAGCACGGGACCCTTTCCTTCCGGCTGACGCAGGTGCTTTCCGGGCACGGTTGCTTCGGAAAGTATCTGCACTCGGTCGCAAGGAGGGAATCGAGTCCCGCCTGCCACCACTGCGACTGCAGTGAGGACACGGCCCAGCACACGCTGGCGGTCTGCCCCGCATGGGCGGCGCAGCGCCGGGCCCTCACTGCAGTAATCGGAGAGGAACTCTCGCTGCCGGTCGTAGTACGCTCCATGGCCGGTAGCGACAGTTGTTTTACCGCGGTCGCAACCTTCTGCGAGGACGTAATCTCGCAGAAGGAGGCGGCGGAGAAGGTTCGGGAGGACGACTTCCACTCGGACCAGATCCGCCGCCGGCGAACGGGGCGGCGAAGGCGCGCTCACCTGCGCCTCATGCCGCCCTGATTCTGGCCGCGGGTGGACGGGATGGGTTTCCCCGTTCATCCGCTGTAGAGGCCAGCCGCGAGGGGGTGGCGTCCGCGTGTGACCGGACGTCGCCCAAATTTTGAGAGGACAAGGAGATGGCGCCCGCAACTGCGCGGGCAGGCGCCGGGGGGGGGGTCCAGAAGGCGATAACAACCTGGCCCCCTTCCCAAGACACAGGCGCAGAGAGGTCACACCGTGTGGTTTTAGTCGGTTCGAGTCCGACATACCACCCCGTCGAGAGCCCCGGCGGGGTGACGATCCGAGGGGATTTCCACACGTAAAAAAAAAAAAAAAAAAAAAAAAAAAAAAAAAAAAAAAGTTAGGTTAGGTTAGGTTAGGTTAGGTTAGGTTTTTTTTTTTTTTTTTTTTTTTTTTTTTTTTTTTAATTGTTCGGATCTGAGTCCAAACCTCGTATTCTCCCCAAACTTGATCTGGGACCTTAGGTGTCTACTGAGTTTTGCAACATATTTTTGTTTTTTTTGATGTTTTAATACTTGTGTATGTTACACTGACATATTAATACTATACGATCTTTTAATAGATCGATATATTTATGCTTTCGTCTATTTTTGTACTACGATGCTGTATTTAGCATATATGGTTTATACGTATATTGTGCTATTATGTTTTACTATTTTTATCTACTTTTATAATTTAGTTTTTATTCCAGTTAGTCTACGCTGTTGCATTGAAATATTTCATTTTTATATAGGGGGTTATATGTATTACTTACTTATGCTAGAGGTTTGACATGAACATTATTTTGTATTATAACTATTTGTTTACTTAGTGCTAATTTATAGGAAACTATCTTAAGTTAGGAATTGTCTTATTTTTATTTAGTTTTTTAGTTCTCTCCTATACTTATGTATGCTTTATCCTTATTTTATGTATTTTTTTTTTTTTTGTAATTTTTCTTTTTTAGTATCTTACAGCTATGATTTCTCTGTTTATAATGTATATTCTTGTATTTACATACCTGGTATACATTAACTTATTTAAACATTTATGTCTTATTAAACATTTTTAGATACGGTTTTAATATGATACTTAATACTAACAATATTTTATGGCTTTTATTTAACGTTACTTTAAACTTATATACTATATTTTTTATACGGTTACTAATTACGGTTCTTAATATAATACTTAATACTAACATAATTTTATGGCTTTTATTTAACGTTACATTCTACTTATATACTAAGTTTTTATATGCTTTCTATATATTTGTCAAAATATAATCAAGCATAAATTCTATTACCTATTATCCATTTGTGTATTTTTAATACTTTTTAAGCCGCTGTCATTGATCAACTTATATTCCGATTGGCTTCCATTCAAACGAATGTACGTCCAATCAGTTTGGTCTTCAATTTTAGTTTTTTGTGTTAGTATTTTAATTTTGGAAAAAGCTCTTTTATTAAATATATTACTGTCTACGTTGTTTCTTTTATTTAATTCTAGTTTCCTAAGGTTAATATGTCTCCGTTTCGATATGTAGCGCAGTTTAATTTTTTGACAAATGTCAAACGCACTCAGTCCGTTGGTTCCTTCATAGTGTGAGACGCTAGCGGCGGCGTCAGGAATACGCTACGGCCGCCCTCGCTAGCGCGTCCCACTTCTTTCGGATAGGGCACTGGTCGCCGAAAACGCTATGAGCGGCATCATTTATTTTAGCTTTAAGGCAGTTTTTGCATGTTGGCGCTTGGGCCGCCAGGAGTTGGTCACATTCTGCCTTATGATGGGGGCCTCCACAATAGTGGCAAAGGTCTACGGTTTCCGTACATAGCTTTCGTCCGTGGCCATATGCTAAGCATTTGGTGCATTGCACCAAAGGAGACTGATCCTCCACACGGACACGTTGGAGGTCGATATAAACTCTGCCGACCGACAGAAGCCTCTGGTATAGCGCAGGTGTAACTTTTAATACCAAGTGGCACTCTTGTTGGTTTCGTGCCTTTCTTCTGTACATTATTTCGGCTTGATTAATGTCGGTCGCCAGGTCCCCCAATAGGTCTTCATTTTGTCTATGTAGGGCTGCCTTGATATCTTCGTCGGTGTTGTACGATAGTATGTTTTTGAAAATAACTAAGGGGTTCTTATTTTTAGCCTCCTCGTAGACTATGTTTTTATTCTTTTTTAACTGGGCCTCCACCTTATCTAGTTCTGTTCTGGTGGAGCAGCTGAGGATGACCTTGCCATCGCGTATCTTCCTCAGCTTCTCCACCCGAACACCGCTTTTCTTAGCGTCCAGCGCTCCTTTAACCCGTTCAATGACCTCAACGGAAGTGTTCATGTCCTCGGTGGTGGAGATGATAAGAGAGTGAGAGGGCTTATGTTCCCAATGTGTTCTCGGCTGCCTCACTGCATCGGCGTACGAGGGGGAGTCTTCAGGCACGGTATTCCGTGTCCGGAGACCCTCCACTGCAGTTTTTATTCCGCGCATCTCCTCCATTATCCCCCCGTTATCATGCACAGTTGTGGTGCTACACCTCAGGTCTTCGATCCTTTCGCTCACATGGCTAATGATCAATTCTGTTTGTGCTTCTGACCTATCAATGAAGCCATCAAACGAGCCATCCACGAAATTTTCTACTCTTGTAGCGTTTTTGCACGCCTCCTCTGTGATTCGCTTGCAGGTTTCCTCAGTTTGTTGAACAACTGTCGAAGCAGTAACCATATTTATTGACTCAACACTTTCCTCAATTTTTCCCATTAATTCATTTTCTAATTTTTTGATCCTCTGTTCTAAATGTTCCCCAATATTCTTTAATAATACTCTGTTCGTAGCTACAGTTTCAGAGATAGAGTCTACCGTTTTTCCAATTTTGCTGGTCTTTTCTTCATTCCCAATTTGATCAAGGTGCTTCTCCATGGCCCCGACTAACGAGGTCAACCTGTCAAGCATATCGAAATTTTGGGTTTTTAGTTCCCCCTTTAGGTTCTTGGCCTCATTTAAGGCCGCTTTGGCCTTCTTACTATAAGTCGTGGCTTCATGAAGCCACGACGAACATTTAGGGTCTCCGCTCAGACTCCTCCTGCTTACAGGGTACTTAAGAGTGAGGGAAGTCATGATGTTATTTAGTGGGGAGAGATACGGAAATCTACAAAAACAAAAATCAACAATCGAAAAATAATGATTTTACTATGTGTAAAGTTGTTTCTACGGCCTGTAAAGGGGGTCGTAGGTGTCGTGTATGTCTAATTAGTCTAGGTTAATACGTAACAAGTACGTGTCAGTTTGTCAAAAATAATTTTTTTAAAAAGTCAAAATGTTTTATACCCCTGCTGCCTCTGTACCCCTGAAAAGTTGATATCCCTAAGCGAGAATGGGTGGGTGGGAGGGCCCGTTTTTGAAAATTTACTCGTCGGATTTCGACGGAAGTGGTGTCTTTCGACGCGGCTAAATGAGCCCTATCTAAATATGTATGATTTATAATTTTAAGCCAAAAGGTTTCCAAATTATTGTCGAAAAACGTTAATTTTGATCAATTTTGATGAAAAATTCCTAAGTTTTCAGGTGTTCCTGCTCCGATGGTAAGTCGGAGGGTGTTCAACCGGTGGTGGTGTACAGCAAGGGTGCAGACGGAGTCAAAAACAACGAGCTCTCGGCAGCGAGTGGCTCGGTAAGTCAGGTAAGTACGGTTTAAAGTCAAAAATTTACGATTTTTAGGTACTTTTGAAGTGTTTACAGCGATTTTTTCAGGTGTTAAGTGGTGCAGCCCCGAAAACGAGGTATACACGTGTAGGCGACGCTAACGCCGACAATTTAAAACCAAAATCAAGAGATTCGGTTGTCAAACGTCAAAGATTTTAGCGTTTGAAGTGTGAAAAAACACTAAAAAGCGTCAAAGTCCTAAAAATTTCCTGAAAAAAGTTAATAATACAAACTAAACAGTGTTTTAAATCAAAACAAAGTGAATCTCAGCCGCCAAAAGCTTCGAGTCGATTATATAATAAAGTTTATATAGCTATTTTATGATGGGTTAGGTTAGGTTAGGTTAGGTTAGGTTAGGTTAGGTTAGGTTAGGTTAGGTTAGGTTAGGTTAGGTTAGGTTTTTTTTTTTTTTTTTTTTTTTTTTTTTTTTTTTTTATGAGGTCGTTATATTTGACCTCGCCACTTTCCCCCGTCCGTAAGACAGGATCTTTTACAGCAACTAGTCTATATACACTTATTATTAATTAATGGGATATATTGGGTATATACCCAATTTTGTTTTTTATTGATCTATTTACATTATGTTTATTTTCTTATTACATTTGTTTTAATCTTTATATTTAACAATACTATATATATTTTCATAAGCTCTGTCATTGATTGAATCTATTTGCTATTTTTATTCTAAGCTTTGTATTATCTATTTTAAAAGCTTTCTTTGTTTTGCTTATTTTATAATTTGTTTGTCTTAATAAATTATTTACATTTAAATTAATATGTATTTACAATATTACAACAAATAGTATAGTGATAAATAGTATTAAATAGTATAATTGGACAATGAATAATATAGTTATAATTAGTATTAATAGTATTAAATAGTACAATTTTATAATAATAGTATGATAAATAGGTTGTGTATATATATATTAGTAGGTGGGCAGTTTGACTAGTTGATACTTTATCTTTCTGTATGTTTCTTGTACATAAATCGGCAGTGGGTATGATATTTTATTCTATTTACTGTCTTAATTCCTCTAGGTTATGTCTGTCTGTCTGTCTTTTCACCAAGACGCCCCACCATGATGTTGTATTCCAACATCGTCATATTTATGACTCGTGTATTGTTATGTTGTGTGTCTAGCGATAGTGTTTATGTTTGTGTTAAGTTTATATAACTCCCTATCTTGTCAACAGTATATTTATATTCAAAAATATATATAACTGTTGACACTTCCGTATAAACTATTTTGTATTGTAAGTGTTAAATGTTGTATGCATGTTTTGATGTATTCTTATATATAATCATTATATATTTTATACATCAGTGTCTATGTATGTGTATATGTGTGTGTGTCTCTGTGCTGTGTATGTGTAATGGGTGGGTAGTCATAAATATGACGTGTTGGACCTGGCCAAGTAATCCCATTTTTGTCGGGTTTGGCATTCGGCGCTGAAGGCGTTATGGCCGACGTTCTTCAGCCCAGAGTGCGCACAGTTGCAGCAGCGTGGTCCGATTCCTGCAGAGTGTTCAGGACACTTCTCGCGTAAATGCGGACCGCCGCAGTGGCTGCACCTGTCCACACTCTCGGTGCAGAACTTACGACCGTGGCCGAATGCCAGGCACTTTGTACATTGGACAACCGGGGACTGGTCCTCCACTCTGACCCTTTGCAGGTCAAGGTAAAGGGTTCCAGCCCCGGTCATCCTCTGCCATACTTTTGGCTTAACCTGTAGTATAATGTGGGACGTCTCGGGATTCCTAGTTCTCTTTTTGTATTTTATTCTTAGTTCCTTGTCTTCTTGTGGTAGCCCCATGAAGACCTCAGCGTTTTGGGTGTAAAGTGCCCTGATCACGTCTTCATCGTCCCCATCGACGAAAACGTCTTTGAGGACGACGAGCGGATCCTTGTTCTTCATGGGCGCTACCACAAGCCCACTGCCACTGCTTTCAATCCTCTCTCTCACTCTATCGCGTTCCCCTTCGGTGTCGCAACCCAGTATTACTGTTCGATTTTTGGCTTTCCTGGCCTTACTGATTTTTAGGCCGGTACCCCTGGCGTCGACCGCCTTTTTCACCCTGGCGAGCACCCCCTCGGCAGTCTCAAGACTGTCCGTGGAGGTGACCGCCACCGAGTGAAGCGCCGGTCGGCGCCCGGGTCCGGCTGCTGCGGCTCTGGCGTAAGTCATGGGGGGGACCGGGGCCGGGAGGCTTTCGGGCTTTTGTAATTTGATCGCCTCACCGATCGCCTCACCGATGTGGGACTTGGTCTCTACAACCAAGTCCCGAGCGACAGTCCCGACCAGGTCTTCGAGCTGGGACTGCGCTCGCACCACGATCCCCTCCATTGCCACATCAATATCGACTTGGGTGGACTCTATCTTTTCGTGGATTTTGTTGATTATCTCGACGCTCTGCTCCTCCATTTTTTCCTCAGCGTCGCCTATCCTATATTTTAATTTATAAAAAGAAAGGTCGATAATCTCGCGGATAGAGTCCTCCATCTCCTCAAGTCTGGCCAGGATTTTGTCCTCTTGTGGGAGGGGAGCGGTCTCCTGCACTGGGTTTGCGACCACCGTAGTCGCGCTTGCCACCTCAGACACCTTCTCCTCCAGGCACTTTATGCGCCTGCTCAACTCGAAGAGTACTCGGAGACCCTTATCCGAAGCTGACTCCAGGAAGGCTTTAATGTCCTTCCGCATTTGCGGGTATTGCGCACACTTCGAGGGGATCTCCTCGAAGGTGGTCATTACCTCCTGGAGTAGAAGGTCACTCGACTGGCTAGCGTAGGTGGTATGCTGCCTTTTATACTGTTCCATAAGGTCGAGTGACCTTCGCTTGGTTCCGGGTCTCCGTATAAATGTCTTCGAGGCGTCTTGAACAATTGAGGGCGAGGTAGAGGCGCCGGGAGCCGCGCGGGATGTTGGGGGGGTCTCATACATATTTGGCATGTCTGGTGAGAGAGTGAGAGAGTGGTTGACGGGGAAAAGTGTGTATACGTATATCTATTTGACCCTGTATAGGGGGGTTTGTGTCAGTTGTTAAAACAGGTAACTAATAATCAAATTAAAAACAATTAAAATAAAAAAGCTGTGCTCTGATTTGAGCCGGTCTATATAAGTTGAGGTGTTAGGCCTCTGTCAATAATTAAAATATAAGCTATAATATAATTATATGGTCAATAAGTTCAATTTGTTTAAAATTTAAATTATTATTACAATTAAAATTATTTACAATTAAAAGGATAAATGTCAATAGACTAAAGTTAAAATATATACAAGTTAAAATTCTTAGCTTTGCTCTAATGAGCCGGTCTATAATTTAAAGAGGTGTATAATGCCTCTGTCAATTTGTTTAAAATACAAGCAAACACGTACAATAGAATTAAAATTAAAATAAAATTAAATTAATAATTTTACTTAAATATAGGCTTATTAGTTACTACGACCTGTATAAGGGGTCGTAGGTGTCTTATATATCTATAAAAACAGTCAAAAGTCAATGTATAGTCAGAATTGACAAGTTTGATAAAAAGTCAGAAAATGTTATAAACCCCTGCTGCCTCTGTACCCCTGAAAATCGATATACCCAAGCGAAACTTCCCGTTTTTGAAAATCTACTCGTCGGATTTCGACGGGAGAGGTGTCTTTCGACGCGGCTAAATTAGCCCTATCTAAATATGCCAAATTTGTAGTTTTAAGCCAAAGGGTTGCCGAAAAATTGTCGAAAAACGTTAATTTTGATGAATTTTTAATGAAAATTTCTAAGTTTTCAGGTGTTCCTGCTCCGATGGTAAGTCGGAGGGTGTTCAACCGGTGGTGGTGTACAGCAGGGGTGTAGATGCAGTCAAATTTGACGAGCTCCCGGCAGCGAGCGGCTCGGTTCGTCTGGTAAGTACTTTTTAAAGTTAGATTTTTGTGTTTTTCAGGTACTTTTTAAGTGTTTGTTGTAATTATTTCAGGTGTTATACGGTGCAGCCCCGAAAACGAGGTACACACGCGTGGGCGACGTTAACGCCGACAATTTAAAACCAAAATCAATAGATTTGGTTGACAAACGTCAAAGTTATTAGCGTTTGGAATATGTAAAAACACTAAAAAGCGTAAAAGTCCCGAAAATTCCCTATAAATGTCAATAAAATGTCAAAAATACAAATAAAACAACGTTTTAGTATATAACTATGCCTATCTCAACCGCCAAAAGCTTTGGTTAGGTTTTTTTTTTTTTTTTATATAAAGAATGCTATCAACCTCTTACATGACAAGAGTCCTTTTTGGCTATATATTCATCAGGTACTATTATTATATTTTATTTACTATTATTGTTCTGTATTTTGCTTTATTTTTATGCTCTATTTCTTGTTTTGCCTTATATTGCTTATTTTGTATTGCTTTATTTTATGCTTTTGTCAATTCGCCATTTTATATGCTTTACATCTTTCCATCCTTAATTGCATCTTTTGATTTATTCATTTCTATTTTTTATTATTTTATTTTATTTCTTTATTTTATGCTTTAATTCTATTTGTTTCTATCTATTACTACATTTATTGTGTATTCGGCAAATTTCAGGAATATAGTGCGAGTTTCTTTGTTTCTTAGTAGGATGTGTGCCTCTTCCTTCTTTAGCTGCACCCCAAGGCGTTGCTCAGCTTCGTATCGTTTTGCCCCGAATACGGAGCACTCAAAAATCACGTGTAGTGCTGTTTCTTCTATAGCTGGGTCGCAGATACATGACGGGCTCTCCCGACACTTGAAACGGTGCAAGTATTGGGAGAACCCCCCATGTCCCGTGAACATCTGCGTGACAACGCCTTGGGGTCGGATCTTCTGCACCAAGCAATACGCATCCCTCGCGTCCGGGAAGAACACTTTCGTGACGGAGGCAGTGTGGCCCGCCTGGTATCTCCGGTTCCATTCGTCGAGCGATTCGCTGCGAATCTGACGCTTGACGAATGAAACCGGACAGAGGTCGTAATCAGGCTTCCTCCGACACGAAAGTGCCGCTTCCTTTGCTAGCTGGTCGGCGCGCTCGTTGCCGTCAATGCCGGCGTGGGCCTTGATCCAGTACAAGACCACACGTTTGCCTTGGATCAAGGCCTCGCTAAGGTAGCGGCGCGCCTTGATCGCGAGGGGATGCAGGGTCTCGGGGTTCGTCACCGTCTCCAACGCCGCTCTCGAGTCGCTGTAGATGCCGCAGCTCCCCGCACTGCAGTTGAGGATTTCGCTCGCAGCTCTGCATATGGCCAAGAGCTCAGCCTGGTAGACGGTGCAGTACGCTGGCAAGCCCAGTTTCCGGCTTCTCAGTTCGGCCCGGCTGTCCCATATAGACAGTGCGGCGCCGACCTTGCCCTGGAGCTTGCTTGGAGGTTAGGTTAGGTTAGGTTAGGTTAGGTTAGGTTTCCGGGCCCAGATGAGGTACCTGGGTCTGGTCCTAGACGGAAGGTGGCTCTTCGACGAGCACTTCAAACAGCTGGCACCAAAGTTGGTGGACACTGCCTCCGCCCTCGGGCGACTTTTGCCCAATTTGGGCGGGGCCAGTGTTCCCACTAGACGGCTGTACACGGGGGTGGTCCGGTCGATGGCACTGTACGGTGCACCGGTGTGGGCGGCGGCTCTGACCGCCCAGAATAGGGCGCGCCTCTGGCGCCCCCAGAGGATATTGGCGGTCAGAGCCATACGCGGATACCGCACGGTGTCGACCGAAGCGGCATGCGCATTGGCCGGAACACCCCCGTGGGATTTGGAGGCGGAAGTGCTCGCCGAAGTCTATCGACGAGTGGCTGAATTCCGGGTGGAGAGCGGGTCTCGCCCTCCGCCCGAGGACGTGCGCGAGTGGCGCGAAGCCGCTCGTCGAGCCACCTTGGCAAGATGGTCGTCCCGACTGGAGACTCCACGCGCTGGCTTCGCCGCCGTGGAGGCTCTCCAGCCGGTCATCACCGAGTGGGCAGGGCGGCAGCACGGGACCCTTTCCTTCCGGCTGACGCAGGTGCTTTCCGGGCACGGTTGCTTCGGAAAGTATCTGCACTCGGTCGCAAGGAGGGAATCGAGTCCCGCCTGCCACCACTGCGACTGCAGTGAGGACACGGCCCAGCACACGCTGGCGGTCTGCCCCGCATGGGCGGCGCAGCGCCGGGCCCTCACTGCAGTAATCGGAGAGGAACTCTCGCTGCCGGTCGTAGTACGCTCCATGGCCGGTAGCGACAGTTGTTTTACCGCGGTCGCAACCTTCTGCGAGGACGTAATCTCGCAGAAGGAGGCGGCGGAGAAGGTTCGGGAGGACGACTTCCACTCGGACCAGATCCGCCGCCGGCGAACGGGGCGGCGAAGGCGCGCTCATCTGCGCCTCATGCCGCCCTGATTCTGGCCGCGGGTGGACGGGATGGGTTTCCCCGTTCATCCGCTGTAGAGGCCAGCCGCGAGGTGGTGGCGTCCGCGTGTGACCGGACGTCGCCCAAAATTTGAGAGGAAAAGGAGATGGCGCCCGCAACAGTGCGGGCAGGCGCCGGGAGGGGTCCAGAAGGCGATAACAACCTGGCCCCCTTCCCAAAACACAGGCGCAGAGAGGTCACACCGTGTGGTTTTAGTCGGTTCGAGTCCGACATACCGCCCCGTCGAGAGCCCCGGCGGGGTGACGATCCGAGGGGATTTCCACACGTAAAAAAAAAAAAAAAAAAAAAAAAAAAAAGGTTAGGTTAGGTTAGGTTAGGTTAGGTTAGGTTAGGTTAGGTTAGGTTAGGTTAGGTTAGGTTAGGTTAGGTTAGGTTAGGTTATGTCGTGCGGTGTTCCACAGGGGTCTGTCCTAGGACCACTCCTGTGGAACATGGGATACGACTGGGCCCTAAGAGGGCGTCTCCCCCCCGGGCTGGGTGTAATCTGCTACGCGGACGACACTTTAGTCACGGCCCGGGGGGCTAACTTCCAGGAGGCGGCACGCCTGGCCACTACGGGAGTCTCCCTGGTGGTCGGGCGCATCGAGGCGCTGGGTCTGCGGGTGGCCCTGGATAAGACGGAGGCCCTACTCTTTCATGGGCCCCGTCGTGGTCCACCCGCCGGCGCCTCGATAGAGGTCAACTCGGTCCTCGTACCGGTCCGGGCCCAGATAAGGTACCTGGGTCTGGTCCTAGACGGAAGGTGGCTCTTCGACGAGCACTTCAAACAGCTGGCACCAAAGTTGGTGGACACTGCCTCCGCCCTCGGGCGACTTTTGCCCAATTTGGGCGGGGCCAGTGTTCCCACTAGACGGCTGTACACGGGGGTGGTCCGGTCGATGGCACTGTACGGTGCACCGGTGTGGGCGGCGGCTCTGACCGCCCAGAATAGGGCGCGCCTCTGGCGCCCCCAGAGGATATTGGCGGTCAGAGCCATACGCGGATACCGCACGGTGTCTACCGAGGCGGCGTGCGCCCTGGCCGGAACACCCCCGTGGGATTTGGAGGCGGAAGTGCTCGCCGAAGTCTATCGACGAGTGGCTGAATTCCGGGCGGAGAGCGGGTCTCGCCCTCCGCCCGAGGACGTGCGCGAGTGGCGCGAAGCCGCTCGTCGAGCCACCTTGGCAAGATGGTCGTCCCGACTGGAGACTCCACGCGCTGGCTTCGCCGCCGTGGAGGCTCTCCAGCCGGTCATCACCGAGTGGGCAGGGCGGCAGCACGGGACCCTTTCCTTCCGGCTGACGCAGGTGCTTTCCGGGCACGGTTGCTTCGGAAAGTATCTGCACTCGGTCGCAAGGAGGGAATCGAGTCCCGCCTGCCACCACTGCGACTGCAGTGAGGACACGGCCCAGCACACGTTGGCGGTCTGCCCCGCATGGGCGGCGCAGCGCCGGGCCCTCACTGCAGTAATCGGAGAGGAACTCTCGCTGCCGGTCGTAGTACGCTCCATGGCCGGTAGCGACAGTTGTTTTACCGCGGTCGCAACCTTCTGCGAGGACGTAATCTCGCAGAAGGAGGCGGCGGAGAAGGTTCGGGAGGACGACTTCCACTCGGACCAGATCCGCCGCCGGCGAACGGGGCGGCGAAGGCGCGCTCACCTGCGCCTCATGCCGCCCTGATTCTGGCCGCGGGTGGACGGGATGGGTTTCCCCGTTCATCCGCTGTAGAGGCCAGCCGCGAGGGGGTGGCGTCCGCGTGTGACCGGACGTCGCCCAAAATTTGAGAGGATAAGGAGATGGCGCCCGCAACTGTGCGGGCAGGCGCCGGGGGGGGTCCAGAAGGCGATAACAACCTGGCCCCCTTCCCAAAACACAGGCGCAGAGAGGTCACACCGTGTGGTTTTAGTCGGTTCGAGTCCGACATACCACCCCGTCGAGAGCCCCGGCGGGGTGACGATCCGAGGGGATTTCCACACGTTAAAAAAAAAAAAAAAAAAAAAAAAGGTTAGGTTAGGTTAGGTTAGGTTAGGTTAGGTTAGGTTAGGTTAGGTTAGGTTAGGTTAGGTTAGGTTAGGTTAGGTTAGGTTAGGTTAGGTTTTTTTTTTTTTTTTTTTTTAAATAGTTCGGATCTGATTCCGAACCGCGTTTTCCTCCCCAAACTTAATCTGGGACCTTTGGTAGTTGAGTGATTTTATGTACTTCTATTTTAATAATTAATTTGAAACTTATAATATTCTCTCGAAATAAATGCTGACTTTAAAGCGTTAACCATGTTTCAAAAATTTCAATTTTATCTTAGTTTTAGCACTTTCTTAATAATTCACAAGTGACAGTTATTCTTGGTGAGATGTGAGGGTTCACATTTACACATCAGTGTATGTTTACATTTTTATTACTTAAGGACTATATTAGGATATTTTAACTTATATTTACGATATATTTTTCTTTTCTTGTTTATTTTCTTTTTAGAGTTTTTGTTTTCTCTTTTATATTTTGTATACTATATTTTCTTTTTTATAGTTTTTATGTTCTTTTTGTTTTTTATATATTTTTATTATTTTATTTTTCTTTTCCTATTATTTTTGTTACTTTTTCTTTTATTCTTTTCTTATAATTACTTAATTCTATAATGTATAGTGTATATTCATGTATATTAAATATATGGTATACACTATTTTTCTTATTCTATTTTATACTAGAGCCTTAGCGACTTAACAATTTACTATATAGTTTTAATACAACTAGGTTCTACAGTATTTTATGGCTTATCAGCAAGTTTTTTACTATAACTAAGTATCTCTATTTTATTATTTCACTTAATATTTAATACAGTTTTTAATACAACTAAGTTCTAACAGTATTTTATGGTTTATAAACAATTTTTTTTACTATTGCAATATCTATTTTATTACAACACTAAGCATTAGCTATATTGTACGGCTTATCAACATTATGTAAATATTACTATTTCTACCTATATTCTATTATGCTTTTTGTATATTTATCAAAATATAGTCGAGCATAGTTCTATACCTATATATTTAATTTGTGTATAATACTTTTTAAGCCACTGACTTTACACGACTTGTTTCCTAACTGTATTACTTTCGAATGAAAGTAAGTCCAGTTTGTTACCTTTATAGATTTAATTACATAGAGTTGTGTTTTATTTATTTGTGTTGTATTTTTATGTGTTATTTTAGAAGCCACATTTGTGTTTTCTGGTTTTTTAGATTTTTTGTAATTAAATTTTGATATATGTCCTAATTTGGTGTGTAAATGGATGTCACGTTTACTTGATTTGTTTGTGCTATTCTGTTTTGGGGCGCCGGCAGCGGCGTCAGGAGTATGCTACAGCTGCTCTCGCCAGCGCATCCCACTTCTTCCGAACAGGGCATTGGTCGCTGTAGACCGTATGGGCAGTGTCGTTTAATTTTGCCTTTGTGCAGTTTTTGCATGTTGGCGTTTGGGCCGACAAGAACTGCTCACAGTCTGCCTTCAGGTGGGGGCCTCCGCAATAATAGCAGAGGTCTACAGCCTCTGTACATATTTTGCGCCCGTGTCCATATGACAGACACTTGGTACACTGTACCAGAGGTGACTGGTCTTCGACCCGTACGCGCTGTAGGTCTATGTAGACTCTACCGACCGACACAAGCCTCTGGTATAGGGCGGGCGTCACTTTGAGCACCAAATGGCACTCATGTTGGTTACGGGCCCTTCTCCTATACATAACCTCAGCTTGACCTATGTCGGTCGCTAGTTCCCCCAGTATGTTGTTATTTTGTTTAAGTAGGGCAGCTTTAATTTCTTCGTCTGTATTATATGACAGGACATTTTTGAGGATAACCAATGGGCTTTTGTTTTTAGCCTCCTCGTAGGTGATGTTTTTATTGTCCTTCAGTCTGGCCTCCACCATGTCCAGTTCAGATTTGGTGGAGCAGCTGAGGATGACCTTTCCATCTCGTATCTTCCTCAGCCTCTCCACCCGAATCCCGCTTTTCTTAGCGTCTAGGGCCCCTTTTAGGTGTTCCACTATACCACCTGATGTTTCAAGTTTCCCGGTAGAGGAGATGATGAGCGAGTGGGTCGGCTTGTGCTCCCATGGTATTTTGGGTTGCCGTACCGCATCTGCGTATGAGGGGGCAGCTCCCGACACGGGCCCCCGTGTCTGGAGGTCCTCCACTGCGGCTTTTATACTTTTTATATATCCCACCGTCGCATCAACCTCCTCCGCGGGTGTAAGTCCGGACTTAAGTGTTTTTATGTTTTCGTCTAAATTTTGGGTGATTGTCTCCGTTTGTATGTCCAGTTTTTCAGCAAGGGACTCGAGGGAACCATCCACAAGACTTTCAATTTGGGTGTTATTATTGTGTAGCGCCTTTGTTATGAACTCGGTGATTTCGATCGTCTGGAAGTCTTTGTTAGCATTTGTGGTGTAGTCGGTCGCCTTGACGCCCTCCTCTATTCTTTCTGCTATTTTTGCCTCCAGCTCCCTAAGCCCATGTTCGAGGCTCTCTTCGATGTTTTTAAGAAGAGCCTTGTTTGTGTTGACGCTTTCTGATATATAGTCAACCGTTTTTTCTAGCTTACTTGTCTTATCCTCCCTTGGTGTTTGCTCGAAGTGCTTTTCCATCGCACTGACCAGGGCGACCAGCTTGTCCAACATATCAAAGCTTTGCGCTTTCAGCTCAGCTTTTAGGTTTCGTGCTTCATTTAGGGCTATTTTGGCCCTTTTGCTGTAGATCGTGGCTTCCTGGAGCCAGCTCGAGCATTTCTGGTCCCCACCTATGCTTCTTCTATTTGCTGGGTAATTTGACGATGGTTTGGAGGTGGTAGCTGCAGTAGGGGGACTCATGATTGTATTATTGTAGGGGGGGGGGAGAGACGTATTAGTTCGATCACTTAAGGTCCAATTAAGTGTGTATATAATGTGTAAGTAAAAAGGGGGAAATACGCGAAAAACCTAAAAAGCTTTCAAAAATCAAATAATATAATTTTACTGAGAAGAGGGGAGATACTATACGACCTGTAAAGGGGGTCGTAGGTGTCGGTTTAGTCAATTAAAATAGTCCGAAGTCGGTACGTAATAATACGTAGTTAATTTGGTCAAAAGTTTTAAAAAGTCAAAAATGTTCTATACCCCTGCTGCCTCTGTACCCCTGAAAAGTTGATATGCCTGAACGAAAATGGGTGGGTGGGCGGGCCCGTTTTTGAAAATCCACTCGTCGGATTTCGACGGGAGTGGTGTCTTTCGACGCGGCTAAATGAGCCCTATCTAAATATGTATGATTTATAGTTTTAAGCCAAAAGGTTTCCAAATTATTGTCGAAAAACGTTAATTTTGATCAATTTTGATGAAAAATTCCTAAGTTTTCAGGTGTTCCTGCTCCGATGGTAAGTCGGAGGGTGTTCAACCGGTGGTGGTGTACAGCGGGGGTGTAGATATAGTCAAAAACAACGAGCTTCCGGCAGCGAGTGGCACGGAACGTCCGGTAAGTATAGTTTAAAGTTAAAAATTTACGATTTTTAGGAACTTTTTCAGTGTTTATTGTTAATTTTTCAGGTGTTATACGGTGCAGCCCCGAAAACGAGGTACACACGTGTAGGCGACGCTAACGCCGACAATTTAAAACCAAAATCAAAAGATTTGGTTGACAAACGACAAAGATTTTAGCGTTTGAAATATGTAAAAACACTAAAAAGCGTCAAAGTCCTAAAAATTTAGGAGAAAATGTCAATAAAACAAACCAAATGGCGTTTTATATCAAAATAATGTGAATCTCAGCCGCCAATAGCTTCGAGTCGATATTATTAACAAACTTATATAGCAATTTTTAGATGGGTTAGGTTAGGTTAGGTTAGGTTTTTTTTTTTTTTTTTATTTTATAGAGGTCTTTTTCTTTTGACCTCGTCACTTTTCCCCGTCCGTAGGAACGACAGGCTCTTGTATATCTATATTCTTTTTTAAGCTAGCTTATTTTAAAATTAAGTAATTGGGTATGTATACCCAATTTTGTTAACATAAGTTAATCTACACTATTTACATTTATATTACATCTTGTATCTATTAAAATCTAGGCTATTTACAATATATATGTTCTTAAAATCCTTTTGTTTGTCAATCTGACTTCCATTTTTTATTCAGATTTTTAGAGCTTTGTTTGTTATTTACATTTACAATTTTAGCTCAATTAATAAATTATTTACATTTACAATTACAAATAGGTTAAAATAGAATAAATTAAATTAAATTAAAACAAATTAAATAAATAAATAATTAAAATAAGGATTTCGGAACTTTCTTTGTTGTTTACCTTTGAAATTGTCAACTTTTGTCAATTTTTTGCTTTCGGTAACTAACAAAGTATAATAATTTAAAATAGAATAAGTTAAAAAGTAAACAGTTAAGATACAAACACAAGTAGAAAGTGTTTGGATATTTATATAAAAGATATGACCAATAATAAGTGCAATGTGTGTAGTGGTTGTAAATGAGTAGTCTGACTAGCTGGTTTAGTCCTGTTCCTACATCACCAGTGGTGTGGTTTATTATTTTTATTCCTACTGTCTTTTCGCTCTATTGTCTGTCTGTCTATATTTTATTCACCGAGACACCCCACTCCGATGTTATATTCCAACCCGTCATATTCATGGCTAGTGTATTGTGTAATTGTATGTTTAGTCAGTGTTTATGTTGTGTATGTTCATAATCTCCCTATCTTGCCAACAGAGTATTTATATTCAAAAATATAAACATCTGTTGACACTTCTGTATGAACTGTTTGTATTGTACGTGTTATATGTTGTATGCATGTTTTTTATGTAATCATTTATATAGTTATTATATATTTCATACATAAGTGTCTATGTTTGTGTATGGGTGTATGTGTTTCTGTCTTGTGTGTGTGTACTGTGGGTGGATAGTCATGAATATGACGTGTTGGACCTCGCCAAGTAGTCCCACTTAAGGCGGGTTGGGCATTCGGCGCTATAGGCGTTGTGGCCTACGTTCTCCACCCCGGAGTGTGCGCAGTTGCAGCATCGCGGGCCGGCCCCCGCAGAATACTCGGGGCACTTCACACGGAGGTGCGGACCTCCGCAGTGGCTGCAACTGTCCACACTCGCGGTGCAGTACTTTCGGCCGTGGCCGAATGCCAGGCACCTTGTGCATTGGATGACCGGGGACTGGTCCTCCACCCTGACCCTTTGTAGATCCAGGTAGAGAGTTCCGGCCCCGGTCATCCGCTGCCACACTTTCGGCCTCACTTGGAGGATTAAGTGGGACGTCTCGGGATTTCTAGTGCGTTTTTTGTATTTTAATCTAATTTCTTTTTCTTCTTGCGGCAGCCCCATGAAAATATCCGCGTTTTGGGTGTAAAGGGCCCTGATCACGTCCTCGTCGTCCCCATCGACAAAAACGTCCTTGAGGACGACGAGTGGATCCTTATTTTTCATTAGGGCCACCACAAGCCCACTACCACTGTTTTCGAGTTTTGCTCTCACTCGATCGCGTTCCCCCTCGGTGTCGCAACCCAGGATGACCATCCGGTTCTTCGCCTTCCTGGCCTTACTTACCTTTAAGCCGGTACTCCTGGCGTCGACCGCCTTTTTCACCCTGACGAGCACCTCCTCGGCAGTCTCAAGACTGTTCGTGGAGGTGACCGCCACCGAGTGAAGCGCCGGTCGGCGCCCGGGTCCGGCTGCTGCGGCCCTGGCGTATGTCAAGGGGGGGACCGGGGCCGGGAGGCTCTCGGGCTTTTGGAGCTTGATAGCCTCACCGATTGCCTCGCCGATATGGGACTTGGTTTCAACAACCAAGTCCCGAGCAACAGTCCCGACCAGATCTTCGATCTGGGACTGCGCTCGCACCACGATCCCCTCCATTGCCACATCAATATCGACTTGGGTGGACTCTATCTTTTCGCTGATTTTGTTTATTATTTCGACGCTCTGCTCCTCCATTTTTTCTTCAGCGTCGCCTATCCTATATTTTAGTTTGTAAAAAGAAAGGTCGATAATCTCGCGGATAGAGTCCTCCATCTCCTCAAGTCTGGCCAGGATCCTATCCTCTTGTAAAGCGGGGGGAGCGGTCTCCTGTACTGGGTTTGCGACCACCGTAGTCGCGCTGGCTGCCTCGGCCACCTTCTCCTCCAGGCACTTTATGCGCCTGCTCAACTCGAAGAGCACTCGGAGACCCTTATCCGAAGCTGACTCCAGGAAGGCTTTAATGTCCTTCCGCATTTGCGGGTATTGCGCACACTTCGAGGGGATCTCCTCGAAGGTGGTCATTACCTCCTGGAGTAGAAGGTCACTCGACTGGCTAGCGTAGGTGGTATGCTGCCTTTTATATTGTTCCATAAGGTCGAGTGACCTTCGCTTGGTTCCGGGCCTCCGTATAAATGTCTTCGAGGCGTCTTGAATGATTGAGGGCGAGGTGGAGGTACCGGGGGCCGCGCGAGATGTTGGGGGGGTTTCATACATGTTGGGCATTATTGCGAGAGTGAGAATGTGACGGGGAAATGTATGTAAAGTGACCCTGTATAGGGGGGTTTGCGTCAAGATATTAAAACAAAATATAATCAAATTAAAACAAATTAAAATTCAAAATAAAAGCTGTGCTCTGATTGAGCTTGTCTATGTAAATAGAGGTGTAAACCCCTGTCAGTAAGTTAAAATATAAACTAAAATATAAAATTTTTAAAACAATAATTTCAATTTGTAAAATTACAAATTATGTACAGTTAAAAGTCAATATCTACAATTAAAATATATACAACTAAAATCTTACACCTAATTGTACCGTCAAAAGACAAGGTACAATGTCAAATAATATAATTAATAATTTAAATTAAATTTCCAAATATTGAACAATTAAAATATAGCTAAAATGTCAATAATTTAAAATAAAAAGTTAAAATTCAAATATATATACACCAATATACCTAAAACTAATTGTACTGCCAATAGACAGGTACAATGTCAGTACAATAATCAATAATTCAAATTATTAAAATTTCAACTATATACAGTTAAAAGATAAAAGTCAAAAAAGTTCAATATATATTTACAGTTTAAAATACCTAACCTAATTGTACCGTCAAAAGACAGGTACAATGTCACTAGTCTAGTGGGAAGCAGATAATTTAAAAGGAATAAAATTTCCAAAAAATATTTTTGAAAATTTTAAAACCTGAAAAACCCTACGTGGAGTCGCGGATATTGCTAACTATATATCAGTTAGTTTTCTGAAATGAGTTTAATATTAAATAGTTTAAATAAAATAAATAATTTTTTAAATATCCTAAAGACTCTAGGTAGAGAGCCTCTCTTACCTCAGGAGGATAGGGCACTAAGTCCTCTATCAATTCCCGAAAACCCGAACGAAATCGGACCAGCCAATCCTGAGATATCGGCCTGATTGTCGATTGACAAAAATCCTATCAATCTCGGTTCAGCCGGTCAAGGTCTCAGTTTCGTGGGGTGGGAAGAGGGTGGACGGCAGCCTCCCTATGCCGTAACAGTCCAAAACTTTTTGCTATTATAAACTTCAAAATTTTGATGACTAATTTTAATAATAATAATAATTCGAATTTGTTCGTAGAATGCCACTCCTTGGTTGTTAGGATGAGTCTCCTAGTCCTCAATCCTCACCCGAAAACCCGATCAAGATCGGACCAGCCAGTCCCGAGATTTCGAGCTGACTATCTATTGATAGGTTTCTCATCAATTTCGGTCCAGCCGGTCAAAATTTTTCAGATCTTGTGTGGGGAAGGGAGGGGAGTGTCAGCTACGGTGAAGCTACTGATTTTAAAAATTTTGGGCTGTTTGTTTATGTAATTAAAACTATAACAATGTTTATTTCAGGAACGGCCTGAAATTCAGCCGTCCTGAAGGCACCAATAGGTAGGTCTCAATGCGAGCTACGTCCCGACTGAAGAAATTTTTCTGATCGGAGCCACCGTTCCGGAGTTATTTAGCCTCAAAGGTTCTGTTTGTTTGTTTGGTAGGTCCTCTACCTCGAAAACCGGCTGTCCCAACTTAGGGGATTTTTTGGGCGGATAGGAATCTCCTTACCCCAAGGATAATTTATCCGGTGTTGGATTCCCTCTAAGTCTGCCGGTCCCGAAGATATTAGCCTCCAAAGTTGAGGAATTCGACTGGAATTCTTGGAATTTATATGTTAGGTTTTTAATATTTAATTTGACCTAATTTTTTAGCTTCGCTATTTGTGGTCCGATTTTCACGGGAGAGGTGTCTACGTGTAGGTCTCGACGTGAACGAAGATGTGACGGTGGTGTTGGGGTTGTTCAACCCTCGGGTATAGAGTATTTTCCTCCCGACGGTTTCCCGTGTGTGGTTTGTTTACGTTTATTGTTTTCCGTAAAGCTCGCCTAATATATAATTATAAATTTTGGGATGTTCACTATATTGTACGACACTTTGTTGGGGAGCGTTGGGAAGTATTATTGAGTCCCTAAAAGTCCAGGTTATGGTGCCACTGTTCTTGATAAAAAGTTTTCCGGTTTGAGCGGAAGTAAACACTATATTTTTGTTTTGAAACGTTATAAGTCATTCAATATATAATTATATTTTCCCGGGATAGTTTAAAATCACTCTTTGTGTAGTAGGGGGAAAACTTATGTGGAAAGTGAGTCCTTAGGGATAGGGGTATGAGCCCTATAATCCCCAAACAAGTTTCCCCGAGTTTTGCGCTAGGTGTATGAGAAAAAGTTTGTTTACCTTTTTGAAAGTCTCGTATCTCCCTGGAAAATCGCTTGATTCCCACGGGGTAAATTTTCCCACACACTACACGCACTACACTATGCGATGGTAAAATAAAAAATATGGGTCGTCGATCTTGTTTCCCGGTAAATAATTTTTAAAGTTTGGTCAAATTTTCACACTTTTTAAAACTGTCACAACTTTTTGAGTTTTCCACTTTTCCGGAAGGTTTTTGTGGTGCCGTGCCCCTCTTCCGTTCCTACATGAACCTACGTGGTCAAAGTTTTCCTGGAAGTCCAGGAACAGTGACCTCGTGGCCACGTGGTTTTTAGGAAAACTGCTGTATCTTCCACAGTTTTCGTCTGAAAAATCTGGGAGTGGTCTCAAAAGACGTGGGTCCCCGAGACGCACCCTCCCACAGTTGAAAATACACCAGTTCTCGATCTAGTTTTCGAGAAATTTGCACTTTTATGGTTTTTAACCTCACTTGTTTACGTCAAAATAATGTTTTTCTTCTAAGAAAATCTACAGTTCTTGACCGATTTTCTCGCGGTTTTCACTAACGTGTAGGGCTCGCGAAGCCGCAACTTTTGACGTATCACACTTATATAAACACTTAACTTTTACCACACTTTGTATTTTTCGATTGCGGAGCGACTCAGAAACGCTGTTAACGCGACGGGAGAGCGTGCGGAACGGCGGTTAGGTTAGGTTAGGTTAGGTTAGGTTTTTTTTTTTTTTTTTTTTTTTTTTTTTTTTATTTTTTTTTTTAATCAGTATTTCTCCAACGTAATTGGAGCTTTTAATTGCTCGGTGTCTTATTACGTCCTTTACTTCTTCTCGCCTCTCCAATGGGCAGTGTTATTGCTACCCATATAATCGTCATTCCTCTACTATTTATTACTGTCTATTTGTCTCTACTTTTTATTACTATGTATTTGTCTGTCTATTTCCAGGTCTCTCCGTCTGTCTTTTCAGGGTCAGGTTCTTCACAATTTTTTTTTTTTCCTTAACTTAAGCAACGCCTTACGTTTAATATATACATAGGTCTTGTTTTATTTATTATTTCCTATTTGTGACTTAGTCTTTTATTTATGCCTTACTTACAACGTTATTTTGCCTTCATTAACTGCTTACATTTATTCTTTAATTTCTTAGTCTGGGTTTTACTTTATGCTGTGCAGTAATATTATTTACTATATTATGACAGCATATTTGCTGTAGCTATGTTTTATTCCTTTTAATTACGATATTTGCTATTTTAACGCAGTATTCTAACAATATATCCCTATCTTTACTCAACATAATTTTTGCCAAATTTTTAGGTTCTATTGTTTGACCCAATCGTTGCTCTATGTCATATCTTTCCCTCGAGTGTACCGCGCATTCAAAAAGTATGTGTTGTACCGTTTCGTCTATACCTGGGTCACAGACGCACGACGAACTCTCCTTGCATCGGAAGCGATTCAGATACTCAGAGAATCCGCCGTGCCCCGTCATAATCTGAGTACGGACACCAGTGGCCTCAAACTTCCTGATCACTCTAAAAGCATTTTTAACGTCAGGTAAAAACATTTTAGTGATCGATGCCGTTTTTCCATTTCTATACCGCTCATCCCATTTGTCAAGGGTTGCGTCACGAATGCTACTCTTGACAAATGAGATCGGGCACAGATCATAATCTGGCTTTCGCTTGGAGCTCACCGCCGCCGCCTTTGCCAGCTCGTCAGCTCTCTCGTTGCCCTCCAACCCAATGTGTGCCTTGATCCAGAACAAAGACACATCTTTGTTCTGGAGAGATGCTGTTTTCAGGTTCTCTCTAGCCGCCACTGCTAGTGGGTGGAGGGAACGGGGGTTCTGTATTGTTTGGAGAGCGGCCATAGAGTCACTATATATTCCAAACGTAGTCTCTTTGCGCGTGGTGGTCTCCCTCGTCGCCCCACAGAGTGCCAGAAGCTCAGCTTGGTAGACAGTGCAGTAACTCGAGAGAGCAAATTTGACCGTTTTTGTCTCCTTTCCATTTGTCCACACCGTCAAGGCCGCTCCAACCTTATCAGCAATTTTGCTTCCATCGGTGAAGATCTTAATTGAGGTTTTATCACTCTGTTCGTATTGAGTGTTGTCTGCAATTCTCTTTATGTCGGGGTATATGTGCTCTGCCGGGTGCGGGATGTTTATAGCCCGTGCCATTTGTTCCACTTCACGGTCCCCCAACACCTCCCAAGAGATGCCCCTCCTGCTTTCGTAAAGCAGGGCAACCTCTCGAATGCGCAAGTCGAGGGGGAGAATTCCCGCCAGCACCAACGCTGAATTGAGGGAGACCGTGCGGTAGGCTTTACAGAGTTTCTGGGCTATTCCACGTTGCACTACATCCAGTTGCTTCCTCACGCCTAGTTTGTCCGCGGCTGATGCCCAGGCGCTGGCCCCATATAGTAATATGGGTTCGATGGTTGCCACATAAATGGTGCGGATAACTTCTGGATGCAGGCCCCAACCAATTTTTGCTGCCCTGGATAGTTGTTTATATACCCTGATGGCCTTTTTACAGACATTGGTAACATGGGTATTAAAAGTCAAGCCCTGATCGATCGTCACACCCAGTATTTTTATTTCTTTTGACGTTCCAACGCTGACCCCTCCCATGCTCAGTTGAGGGATGTCATATTTCAGCTTCTTTGTGATTGTCATTGCCATGGTTTTGTGGGGCGCAAATCTTAATTTATTGTCAATTCCCCATTGGCAAACATGTTCAAGGGCAGTATTGGCGCGTCTTTGTATTTCCGCTGCAGTTTCACCGTGGAAGAGCAAAACTATGTCGTCCGCGAAGGCCTGACAACAGATTCCCCGGGCTTCCAAGTTTTTCAGGAGCGGATCCAAGAGCAAATTCCATAAGATCGGACCGCCTATGGACCCCTGTACACAACCCTTGCTGGTGCCTTTCTGATGTTCTTCCCCAGCATATCTGACCCTTACACTTCTATCTTTCAGGTAGCTGTCCACCATTAGTCTGAGATCTACAGGGCAATTCTCCTCGGCCAGGCGTACTCTGATGGCGGGCCACCAAGCACTGTCGAAGGCTCCCTCTATGTCTAAAGATACTAGTGTTACAATTTGTTTTTCTTTCAATTTTGTGCGGATGTACTGCATTAAGTCATAGAGGGAGTCCTCGGTGCTTCTTTGGGGCATGAAGCCGTACTGGCATGCACTCATTCTGGGCAGCAGGTGGAATTTAAGTCGGCTAACCATCATTTTTTCGAGGATTTTGCCTAGTATAGGTAATAATCCTATGGGTCTAAGGGATTTGGGGGTTGTGTAACATTCCTTTCCTGGTTTTCTCAAAACCACCACAGTTGCTTCCTTCCAGGCCTTCGGGAAGTGATGCAGGGCCAGACACTTATTTAGGAGTCGCAAGAATGTCTCAGGATCCTGGTCAATGGCGTGACGGCATATATCTGCGGTAAAGCCGTCCGCACCAGGAGCCTTTCGCGGGTTGAAGGTGTCCACTGAAGCCATCAGTTCGCCGAGTGTGAACTCGGGGTCTCTACAGTTGTTGTCTCCCGCGGCGTTAACCTCCTCAGCTCTTTCCCTAGTTCGGCGATGATGGTGATTATCTGCTTCTTCCAGGTCTTCCGGATAAAAGGTTTCGGCAATAAATTTTACCGACTCCTTTGCATCAAGCTCCTCGCCGGCTCTCACCATTGGCAGGTCCTCCGATCTGGCGACGGTTCGGCCAATCACCCTATATATACCGTCCCAAACGCTCTCTTTATCCTGCTTTCCGCAAAAGCCCTTCCAACTCTCTATTTGTGCCAGCGCTGCAGCCTTCTCATACTCTGTTTTTTGTTTCAGGTACTCTTCTACAACTTTACGTCGACGATCCGGGGCGGCACAACGTATCCTATTCTTCAAGGTAGCTGTCCTCTTCTTCATCTTCTCAAGCTCCTCGGACCACCATGGCATGGTAATTATATTTTTGTTTTTTACTTTAGGTATTGTTTCATCACAGGTTAATGTTAAAATGCTCAAAAATTTTTGGATGAATGAATCTAATTGTTCTGTTGTAATAATTTTGTCTATTTCTGTTATGTTTATTTTGTGTTCTATTTTTAATTGCCTCAATTTCGCAAGAAATTGAGTCCAATTAGCTTTTCTTGTATTGTAAATTCTGGTAGTTCTACTGATGCTTATTTTGTTAGATTTTTGGAGGTTTATATTGAATACCACACCATTATGATCCGAGCTCGTGAGACCTTCCACTACTTCCCAGCTGTCTACAACATCTAAGATGTCTGTAGTGCAGATGGTCACGTCTACGTAACTTGCGTAGCGTTGGCCACCCCTTACGGTGTCGAATGTGGGAATTTCCCCTGTATTTAGTATGTTCAGGCCCAGTTCGTATATCATTCCGGAGAGTTCTTCGCCTCTTTTGTCGATCTTTAGGCTTCCCCACCAGGAGCTCTTCGCATTTGCATCCCCTCCAGCGACCCACCTGGTTTTAATAGTGGTGTTTATTTTCTTGAGGTGCTCCAGGTACGGCTGAATAGGCTGGTCTGGCTCGAAATAATAGGAGACGAGCGTCACCGCGAAGGCACCCATTTCAACGCCCAAAACGACTACGTTTTTTGTGGTGAGGTTGGTGTATTGCTTAATTTTTAGGTTTGGATCGAAGACTGCAATTGCTGCCTTCACCGTGCCCTCTCCACAACTGGCATTTTGAAAAATTCGTACCCCCTGGTAACTCCTCATCTCCCCGACGCCACCTACATAGGGCTCTTGCAGCAGGGCCACTGCGACTCCCCTCTTACTTGCCTCGAGCAGCACCTCGTTTGTGGCAAGCTTCTTCCGCTGGAGGTTAGCTTGTATAATGCGATATGATGTTTTTTCGCCCGCGGCAACCTTAACAATACGCGACCGTCGACCGCGCCAATTTATCCCACTTCTTTCTCACGGGACAGTCGGTATGAAAAGCGTTGTGATCTGTCTTCTCCAGGTGCGCCTTGGTGCAGTTTTTGCAGTCAGGTACCCCTCCCGCAAGGCGCTCGGCACAGTCCCGGTTCATGTGAAGTCCACCACAGTGACTGCATAAGTCGGCCGGCTCCTTGCAGAATCGCTTACCGTGGCCAAAGCCCAGGCAGCGGGTACACTGGATAAGTGGGGATTGATCCTCCACTCGAATTCGTTGGAGGTCTATATGGAGGGACCCAACGTTTAGCGTTTTCCCCCAGATGGTAGGTGATACGCTCATAATCACGTGGCAAGTATGAGGATTTCTCGCCTTTCTCCTATATTTAACGGTGATTCTGTCTTCTTCCTTGTCAAGGCCTTGAAAAATCTCCCCGTTTTGGTTACGGAAGGCCTTGACTATGTCTTCATCATTGTTTATAGACAGAACGTCTTTAAGCTTAAGCAGGGGGTCTTTGTTTTGTATCTCTTCGATCTGAAGGTGAACTCCATCTCTCTCTAACCTTTGTCGGGCCTTGCTCCTTTCCTCTTTAGAGGTGAATCCCAAAATCACTTTCCTGTCCCTAGTCTTTCTCACTCTCTCGACCCTGACCCATCCCTCCTTTGCATCCATCGCGCCTCTAATCCTGTCCAGAACTTCTTCACCCGTCTCTGTCTCCTCCTTCGAGGTCACTATCACCGAGTGTATATTGTTCTTAGGTCTCGAATGGCTGTGACTTGCGACGGTTTCCGCGTAAGAGAGGGGGGCCACTCTCTCCGAGTGTTCTGGTTTATGGGCCTCCAGTGCTCTCTCCAAGTCCCGCATTTTTTCGGTATGTTCCTTAATCATTTCCATATGGTCTTTTAACACCCCCTCCAGCCGGGAGTCCTCTTGCGGACAGCCAACCGATTCAACCTGTGCGGTCGTCTTCTGCGTTTTCTTGGGTTGTTCACATTCTTTCACCAGTTCGTACAGTCTGTCAATTGCAGCTGTAACGTCTGCCTTTATGTCCGCTCTTAGGTTTCGAGACTCTCCTAGCAAGGTCTTTGCCCTCACCATTCTGGCTTTGGCCTCGGCGGTTCTGGAGGCATAGCGTGGCTTCTGCGCAGGCGGTGTCTGACTCTGCCCTTCAGCTGGGGTCTTGCGCGTTGCTGTTTTACCCTCAAGTGGGGGCGGGACAACCTTGTCTTTAGTTTTCGTTGGGGCACCGGGTAGAAGTTTGTTTGGTGATTTGGTGGGTGATGGTTTTGGCGCTGTTTTGCCAGATTCTAATCTCTCAATGCTCCGTCGCACGCTTGAGATCTGCGATGGTCCCGCCTCGGCTGCTTCCATGTTTCCAGGCCCTGGGGAGACCTCCGACGCCTTCTTCATTGGTGTTCTATGTCCGAACTTATCGAGGTTGGAGTGCGTTTGCACGTGCCGTGTGTTGTATAAGGACACACTACGTGCGTTCCTAGATAATAATTAAAAAAGGACTGGTTGATTTTACTTTAAAGTAAAAGTTCGAGTATTGTATGTCTGGTTAGTGTAAAAGAGCAATTAAAATTGCTCAGTCGCAAGTTATGGTCAATAGACCTCGTACAGTGATTAGTTAATTTTATAAAATAATAAAGAAGTCAAAAAAAGTCAAAAATAAAAAATGTTTTTTACCCCTGTTGCTTCTGTATCCCTGAAAATTGATATACCCAAGCTAGAATGGGTGGGTGGGCGGAAATAAGTAAAAACACTAAAAAGCGTCAAAGTCCTAAAAATTTCGTAGAAAATGTGTATAAAACGAACTAAACAGCGTTTTAAATCAAAACAATGTGAATCTCAGCCGCCAATAGCTTCGAGTCGATATTATTAACAAGTTTATATAGCAAGTTTTAGATGAAAAATTTTTGTGATATCACCCCTGAGGTAAACTCGGTTTGACACTTAGAAATTTCGTTTTATTCCCGTTTTTGAAAATCTACTCGTCGGATTTCGACGGGAGTGGTGTCTTTCGACGCGGCTAGATGAGCCCTATCTAAATATGCAAAATTTGTAGTTATAGACCAAAGGGTTGCCAAATTATTGTCGAAAAACGTTAATTTTTGATAAATTTTGATGAAAATTCCTAAGTTTTCAGGTGTTCCTGCTCCGATGGTAAGTCGGAGGGTGTTCAACCGGTGGTGGTGTACAGCAAGGGTGCCAAGGTAGTCAAATACAACGAGCTTCCGGCAGCGAGTGGCACGGAACGTCCGGTAAGTATGGTTTAAAGTCAAATTTTTATGATTTTTAGGAACTTTTTCAGTGTTTATTGTAAATTTTTCAGGTGTTATACGGTGCAGCCCCAAAAACGAGGTACACACGTGTAGGCGATGCTAACGCCGACGATTTAAAACCAAAATCAAGAGATTTGGTTGACAAACGACAAAGATTTTAGCGTTTGAAATAAGTAAAAACACTAAAAAGCGTCAAAGTCCTAAAAATTTCGTAGAAAATGTGTATAAAACGAACTAAACAGCGTTTTAAATCAAAACAATGTGAATCTCAGCCGCCAATAGCTTCGAGTCGATATTATTAACAAGTTTATATAGCAAGTTTTAGATGAAAAATTTTTGTGATATCACCCCTGAGGTAAACTCGGTTTGACACTTAGAAATTTCGTTTTATTTCCGTTTTTGAAAATCTACTCGTCGGATTTCGACGGGAGTGGTGTCTTTCGACGCGGCTAGATGAGCCCTATCTAAATATGCAAAATTTGTAGTTATAGACCAAAGGGTTGCCAAATTATTGTCGAAAAACGTTAATTTTTGATAAATTTTGATGAAAATTCCTAAGTTTTCAGGTGTTCCTGCTCCGATGGTAAGTCGGAGGGTGTTCAACCGGTGGTGGTGTACAGCAAGGGTGCCAAGGTAGTCAAATACAACGAGCTTCCGGCAGCGAGTGGCACGGAACGTCCGGTAAGTATGGTTTAAAGTCAAATTTTTATGATTTTTAGGAACTTTTTCAGTGTTTATTGTAAATTTTTCAGGTGTTATACGGTGCAGCCCCAAAAACGAGGTACACACGTGTAGGCGATGCTAACGCCGACGATTTAAAACCAAAATCAAGAGATTTGGTTGACAAACGACAAAGATTTTAGCGTTTGAAATAAGTAAAAACACTAAAAAGCGTCAAAGTCCTAAAAATTTCGTAGAAAATGTGTATAAAACGAACTAAACAGCGTTTTAAATCAAAACAATGTGAATCTCAGCCGCCAATAGCTTCGAGTCGATATTATTAACAAGTTTATATAGCAAGTTTTAGATGAAAAATTTTTGTGATATCACCCCTGAGGTAAACTCGGTTTGACACTTAGAAATTTCGTTTTATTCCCGTTTTTGAAAATCTACTCGTCGGATTTCGACGGGAGTGGTGTCTTTCGACGCGGCTAGATGAGCCCTATCTAAATATGCAAAATTTGTAGTTATAGACCAAAGGGTTGCCAAATTATTGTCGAAAAACGTTAATTTTTGATAAATTTTGATGAAAATTCCTAAGTTTTCAGGTGTTCCTGCTCCGATGGTAAGTCGGAGGGTGTTCAACCGGTGGTGGTGTACAGCAAGGGTGCCAAGGTAGTCAAATACAACGAGCTTCCGGCAGCGAGTGGCACGGAACGTCCGGTAAGTATGGTTTAAAGTCAAATTTTTATGATTTTTAGGAACTTTTTCAGTGTTTATTGTAAATTTTTCAGGTGTTATACGGTGCAGCCCCAAAAACGAGGTACACACGTGTAGGCGATGCTAACGCCGACGATTTAAAACCAAAATCAAGAGATTTGGTTGACAAACGACAAAGATTTTAGCGTTTGAAATAAGTAAAAACACTAAAAAGCGTCAAAGTCCTAAAAATTTCGTAGAAAATGTGTATAAAACGAACTAAACAGCGTTTTAAATCAAAACAATGTGAATCTCAGCCGCCAATAGCTTCGAGTCGATATTATTAACAAGTTTATATAGCAAGTTTTAGATCGGTTAGGTTAGGTTAGGTTAGGTTAGGTTAGGTTAGGTTAGGTTAGGTTAGGTTAGGTTAGGTTAGGTTAGGTTAGGTTAGGTTAGGTTAGGTTAGGTTAGGTTAGGTTAGGTTAGGTTAGGTTAGGTTAGGTTAGGTTAGGTTAGGTTAGGTTAGGTTAGGTTAGGTTAGGTTAGGTTAGGTTAGGTTAGGTTAGGTTAGGTTAGGTTAGGTTAGGTTAGGTTAGGTTAGGTTAGGTTAGGTTAGGTTAGGTTAGGTTAGGTTAGGTTAGGTTAGGTTAGGTTAGGTTAGGTTAGGTTAGGTTAGGTTAGGTTAGGTTAGGTTAGGTTAGGTTAGGTTAGGTTAGGTTAGGTTAGGTTAGGTTAGGTTAGGTTAGGTTAGGTTAGGTTAGGTTAGGTTAGGTTAGGTTAGGTTAGGTTAGGTTAGGTTAGGTTAGGTTAGGTTAGGTTAGGTTAGGTTAGGTTAGGTTAGGTTAGGTTAGGTTTTTTTTTTTTTTTTTTTTTTTTTTTTAATGTAGTCCGGTTCTATATCCGGACTGCGTATTTCTCCCCAAACATGATCTGGGACCTTTGGTAATTAATTTATTTGTTAGCAGTTCTAATATTGAAAATTTAATTTTTACGTTTGTGGTTACTTTGTTGAGTATTTGCTTAGAAATGTAATCTTTCTTTTATTTATCCTGGCTTTTTGTAGCTTTCTATTAACTGTTCTACTATCTCTTATTTATATCTATATTAACTAGAATTCTTTTCCATGTACCATGTGAGGGATCACATATACATTTCTGTATGTATTGACAGTTTTTATGGTTCATCTCATTTTAGGAAGCCATATTAAATGTATCTCATATTATTTACTTTTTATTTATAGTATACTGTATTTATGCAGTTAAATTTATTTTACTATACTATTTCTAGGAGCTATTTTGGGAAACATAATATTCCATGTTTTGTTATATTATTTACTTATTTTATTTACATTTTATTGATAGGATATTGTATTTATACAGTTATATTTATTTTACTATACTATTTTTAGAGCAATTTTATGAAACAGGTTATTCTGCGTTTGTATTATTTTCTTTAATATACGCAGACTTGTATAATTATAGTTAGTATTTTATTTTACAACTTTATTCTTAGGAATCTATCTTATTCTACTATTACTACTACTACTTATCTTATTTTATATTTTTGTTCTTTTTTATGTTTTATGTATCTTATAATTAGTTAATTTTACACTATCTAATATATGTGGATGTATATTATATACTATTTTTCTAATCTTTATATTTACAGCTTATTGATTTAACAGTTTTTGTTGTTATTATCTAACACTTAGCACTAACGATATTTCTGCTTGTATACAGCGTTATATATCTATTCTTATTCCTTATTTTTATTATGCTATTATATATTTATCAAAATATAAATAGTACATAATTCTTATATCTATTATACTTAATTTCGTACCTAAAACTTATAGCTACACTGACATTTATAGATTTATACTTTAATTTACTTATTTTCAAATGAAAGTAAGTCCAATTAATTATGTCATTTACCGTTTTGTTTATGTGTGTTAGTACTATTTTTTGATAGACTTTTACTTTTGGTGATTTAAGATTTTGAATTTTATTAACTGGATTCCTAAATTTTTTAATAATTTTTTCTAATATGTTTCCCATTTTAAATTGTAGACGAATGCTGTGTGTACTCAACTGGATGGCTTTTTCATCTAGTGGGACGCCGGCGGCGACATCAGGAATAAGCCACTGCCGACCTCGCCAGCGCGTCCCATTTTTTCCTGACGGGGCACTGGTCACTGTACACGCTGTGGGAGGTATCAGGTAATTTTGCCCTCACACAACTCTTACAAGTTGGTGCTTGGGCCGCCAGAAGTTGATCGCACTCCGCCTTTAGGTGGGGGCCTCCGCAATAGTAGCAGAGGTCTACGGCCTCTGTGCATATCTTGCGCCCGTGCCCATATGCTAGGCATTTGGTGCACTGCACCAGGGGTGATTGATCTTCCACCCGGACGCGTTGGAGGTCTATGTAGACTCTGCCGACCGACATAAGCTTCTGGTATAGAGCGGGCGATACCTTGAGCACCAGGTGGCACTCCTGCTGGTTTCTAGCCCTGCGTCTATACAAGACTTCGACCTGGTTTATGTCGGTCGCCAGTTCCCCCAATACGCTTTTGTTCTGATTTAATAAGGCGGTTTTGATCTCTTCGTTTGTGTTGTATGATAACACATTTTTTAATATTATTAGTGGGTTTTTATTTCTGGCTTCCTCAAAGACGATGTTCGCTTTCCTTTTTAGTTTTTCCTCCACTTTGTCCAGCTCAGTTCTGGTGGAGCAGCTGAGGATGACCTTCTTGTCCCTTATCTTCCTCAGCCTCTCCACCCGAATTCCGCTCCTTCTGGCGTCCAGTGCCCCTTTAATTTGCTCTATAACTTCTACCGACGTGTCCAAGCTCTCCTTGGAGGAGATAATGAGGGAGTGCGTTGGCTTGTGCTCCCACGCTGTCCTGGGTTGCCTAACTGCATCTGCGTAAGAGGGAGTATCTCCGGGCGCGGTCTCCCGCGTCCGAAGATCCTCCACTGCAGCCCTTATCTTTCCTATCTCTCCCGCAAGCTCCCCGTGCTCCTGTGTAGGTGTGATGCTGGACTTAAGTGTCTCCAGGCCATCTTCCACCTTCTGGACAATCGTGGCTGTTTGGGCATCAATTCTGTCGATGAACGAATCAAATGAGCCATCCACAAAGTTTTCAAGTTTTGTGGCGTTTTTGATTACCGCTTGAGTTATTGTGTTACAGGTCTCCCTCGTTTGGTGGTCTTTTGTCATGGTCGTAGTGGTATTAATCAACTCAATACCTTCGTCCAGTTTGTCAGTCAGTCTGTCCTCTAGGTCTTTGATTTTTTGCTTAAGGCTCTCTTCTATGTTTTTTAGTAGCGTATTATTTATATTAACATTTTCCAGTATTGAGTCGATTGATGTTCCCGGTTTATTTGTCTTATCTTCACTGCCTATTTGCTCAAAGTGTTTTTCCATGGCGGATACCAAGGAGGTCAACCTGTCAAGCATATCAAAGCTCTGCACCTTTAGCTCCGTTTTTAAATTTTTTGCCTCGTTTAGGGCCATTTTAGCTTTTTTGTTGTAGTGTATGGCTTCCTGGAGCCAGGTTGCACATTTTGGGTCCCCACTTAGGCTTCTTCTGTTTGCCGGGTACTTCAGTGTTGCTTTGGAAGTCATTGTGGTATTTAAGAGGGGAGATACGCAAGAAAAACCTAAGATTTTAAACAATCAAAACAAATATAATAATTTTACTCAATGTAGATTAAGTTCTACGGCCTGTAAAGGGGGTCGTAGATGTCCGTTGTGTCAGATAGAATAGTCCGGAGTCGGTGCGTAATAATACGTAGTCAATTTAGTAATTAATTTAAAAAAGTCAAAAATGTTCTAAACCCCTGCTGCCTCTGTACCCCTGAAAAGTTGATATCCCTAAGCAAGAAATTCCCGTTTTTGAAAATCTACTCGTCGGATTTCGACGGGAGTGGTGTCTTTCGACGCGGCTAAATGAGCCCTATCTAAATATGTATGATTTATAATTTTAAGCCAAAGGGTTTCCAAATTATTGTCGAAAAACGTAAATTTTGGTGATTTTTTGTGAAAATTCCTAAGTTTTCAGGTGTTCCTGCTCCGATGGTAAGTCGGAGGGTGTTCAACCGGTGGTGGTGTACAGCGGGGGTGTAGATATAGTCAAAAGCAACGAGCTTCCGGCAGCGAGTGGCACGGAACGTCCGGTAAGTATAGTTTAAAGTTAAAAATTTACGATTTTTAGGAACTTTTTCAGTGTTTATTGTGATTTTTTCAGGTGTTATACGGTGCAGCCCCGAAAACGAGGTACACACGTGTAGGCGACGCTAACGCCGACTATTTAAAACCAAAATCAAAAGATTTGGTTGACAAACGACAAAGATTTTAGCGTTTGAAATATGTAAAAACACTAAAAAGCGTCAAAGTCCTAAAAATTTAGGAGAAAATGTCAATAAAACAAACCAAATGGCGTTTTATATCAAAATAATGTGAATCTCAGCCGCCAATAGCTTCGAGTCGATATTATTAACAAATTTATATAGCAATTTTTAGATGAAAAATTTTTGTGATATCACTCCTGAGGAAACCTCGGTTTGACACTTAGAATTTTCGTTTTCTGGATGTTTTTGAAAATCTACTCGTCGGATTTCGACGGGAGTGGTGTCTTTCGACGCGGCTAAATGAGCCCTATCTAAATATGTATGATTTATAATTTTAAGCCAAAGGGTTTCCAAATTATTGTCGAAAAACGTAAATTTTGGTGATTTTTTGTGAAAATTCCTAAGTTTTCAGGTGTTCCTGCTCCGATGGTAAGTCGGAGGGTGTTCAACCGGTGGTGGTGTACAGCGGGGGTGTAGATATAGTCAAAAGCAACGAGCTTCCGGCAGCGAGTGGCACGGAACGTCCGGTAAGTATAGTTTAAAGTTAAAAATTTACGATTTTTAGGAACTTTTTCAGTGTTTATTGTGATTTTTTCAGGTGTTATACGGTGCAGCCCCGAAAACGAGGTACACACGTGTAGGCGACGCTAACGCCGACTATTTAAAACCAAAATCAAAAGATTTGGTTGACAAACAACAAAGATTTTAGCGTTTGAAATATGTAAAAACACTAAAAAGCGTCAAAGTCCTAAAAATTTAGGAGAAAATGTCAATAAAACAAACCAAATGGCGTTTTATATCAAAATAATGTGAATCTCAGCCGCCAATAGCTTCGAGTCGATATTATTAACAAATTTATATAGCAATTTTTAGATGGGTTAGGTTAGGTTAGGTTAGGTTAGGTTAGGTTAGGTTAGGTTAGGTTAGGTTAGGTTAGGTTAGGTTAGGTTAGGTTAGGTTAGGTTAGGTTAGGTTAGGTTAGGTTAGGTTAGGTTAGGTTAGGTTAGGTTAGGTTAGGTTAGGTTAGGTTAGGTTAGGTTAGGTTAGGTTAGGTTAGGTTAGGTTAGGTTAGGTTAGGTTAGGTTAGGTTAGGTTAGGTTAGGTTAGGTTAGGTTAGGTTAGGTTAGGTTAGGTTAGGTTAGGTTAGGTTAGGTTAGGTTAGGTTAGGTTAGGTTAGGTTAGGTTAGGTTAGGTTAGGTTAGGTTAGGTTAGGTTAGGTTAGGTTAGGTTAGGTTAGGTTAGGTTAGGTTAGGTTAGGTTAGGTTAGGTTAGGTTAGGTTAGGTTAGGTTAGGTTAGGTTAGGTTAGGTTAGGTTAGGTTAGGTTAGGTTAGGTTAGGTTAGGTTAGGTTAGGTTAGGTTAGGTTAGGTTAGGTTAGGTTAGGTTAGGTTAGGTTAGGTTAGGTTAGGTTAGGTTAGGTTAGGTTAGGTTAGGTTAGGTTAGGTTAGGTTAGGTTAGGTTAGGTTAGGTTAGGTTAGGTTAGGTTAGGTTAGGTTAGGTTAGGTTAGGTTAGGTTAGGTTAGGTTAGGTTAGGTTAGGTTAGGTTAGGTTAGGTTAGGTTAGGTTAGGTTAGGTTAGGTTAGGTTAGGTTAGGTTAGGTTAGGTTAGGTTAGGTTAGGTTAGGTTAGGTTAGGTTAGGTTAGGTTAGGTTAGGTTAGGTTAGGTTAGGTTAGGTTAGGTTAGGTTAGGTTAGGTTAGGTTAGGTTAGGTTAGGTTAGGTTAGGTTAGGTTAGGTTAGGTTAGGTTAGGTTAGGTTAGGTTAGGTTAGGTTAGGTTAGGTTAGGTTAGGTTAGGTTAGGTTAGGTTAGGTTAGGTTAGGTTAGGTTAGGTTAGGTTAGGTTAGGTTAGGTTAGGTTAGGTTAGGTTAGGTTAGGTTAGGTTAGGTTAGGTTAGGTTAGGTTAGGTTAGGTTAGGTTAGGTTAGGTTAGGTTAGGTTAGGTTAGGTTAGGTTAGGTTAGGTTAGGTTAGGTTAGGTTAGGTTAGGTTAGGTTAGGTTAGGTTAGGTTAGGTTAGGTTAGGTTAGGTTAGGTTAGGTTAGGTTAGGTTAGGTTAGGTTAGGTTAGGTTAGGTTAGGTTAGGTTAGGTTAGGTTAGGTTAGGTTAGGTTAGGTTAGGTTAGGTTAGGTTAGGTTAGGTTAGGTTAGGTTAGGTTAGGTTAGGTTAGGTTAGGTTAGGTTAGGTTAGGTTAGGTTAGGTTAGGTTAGGTTAGGTTAGGTTAGGTTAGGTTAGGTTAGGTTAGGTTAGGTTAGGTTAGGTTAGGTTAGGTTAGGTTAGGTTAGGTTAGGTTAGGTTAGGTTAGGTTAGGTTAGGTTAGGTTAGGTTAGGTTAGGTTAGGTTAGGTTAGGTTAGGTTAGGTTAGGTTAGGTTAGGTTAGGTTAGGTTAGGTTAGGTTAGGTTAGGTTAGGTTAGGTTAGGTTAGGTTAGGTTAGGTTAGGTTAGGTTAGGTTAGGTTAGGTTAGGTTAGGTTAGGTTAGGTTAGGTTAGGTTAGGTTAGGTTAGGTTAGGTTAGGTTAGGTTAGGTTAGGTTAGGTTAGGTTAGGTTAGGTTAGGTTAGGTTAGGTTAGGTTAGGTTAGGTTAGGTTAGGTTAGGTTAGGTTAGGTTAGGTTAGGTTAGGTTAGGTTAGGTTAGGTTAGGTTAGGTTAGGTTAGGTTAGGTTAGGTTAGGTTAGGTTAGGTTAGGTTAGGTTAGGTTAGGTTAGGTTAGGTTAGGTTAGGTTAGGTTAGGTTAGGTTAGGTTAGGTTAGGTTAGGTTAGGTTAGGTTAGGTTAGGTTAGGTTAGGTTAGGTTAGGTTAGGTTAGGTTAGGTTAGGTTAGGTTAGGTTAGGTTAGGTTAGGTTAGGTTAGGTTAGGTTAGGTTAGGTTAGGTTAGGTTAGGTTAGGTTAGGTTAGGTTAGGTTAGGTTAGGTTAGGTTAGGTTAGGTTAGGTTAGGTTAGGTTAGGTTAGGTTAGGTTAGGTTAGGTTAGGTTAGGTTAGGTTAGGTTAGGTTAGGTTAGGTTAGGTTAGGTTAGGTTAGGTTAGGTTAGGTTAGGTTAGGTTAGGTTAGGTTAGGTTAGGTTAGGTTAGGTTAGGTTAGGTTAGGTTAGGTTAGGTTAGGTTAGGTTAGGTTAGGTTAGGTTAGGTTAGGTTAGGTTAGGTTAGGTTAGGTTAGGTTAGGTTAGGTTAGGTTAGGTTAGGTTAGGTTAGGTTAGGTTAGGTTAGGTTAGGTTAGGTTAGGTTAGGTTAGGTTAGGTTAGGTTAGGTTAGGTTAGGTTAGGTTAGGTTAGGTTAGGTTAGGTTAGGTTAGGTTAGGTTAGGTTAGGTTAGGTTAGGTTAGGTTAGGTTAGGTTAGGTTAGGTTAGGTTAGGTTAGGTTAGGTTAGGTTAGGTTAGGTTAGGTTAGGTTAGGTTAGGTTAGGTTAGGTTAGGTTAGGTTAGGTTAGGTTAGGTTAGGTTAGGTTAGGTTAGGTTAGGTTAGGTTAGGTTAGGTTAGGTTAGGTTAGGTTAGGTTAGGTTAGGTTAGGTTAGGTTAGGTTAGGTTAGGTTAGGTTAGGTTAGGTTAGGTTAGGTTAGGTTAGGTTAGGTTAGGTTAGGTTAGGTTAGGTTAGGTTAGGTTAGGTTAGGTTAGGTTAGGTTAGGTTAGGTTAGGTTAGGTTAGGTTAGGTTAGGTTAGGTTAGGTTAGGTTAGGTTAGGTTAGGTTAGGTTAGGTTAGGTTAGGTAGGTTAGGTTAGGTTAGGTTAGGTTAGGTTAGGTTAGGTTAGGTTAGGTTAGGTTAGGTTAGGTTAGGTTAGGTTAGGTTAGGTTAGGTTAGGTTAGGTTAGGTTAGGTTAGGTTAGGTTAGGTTAGGTTAGGTTAGGTTAGGTTAGGTTAGGTTAGGTTAGGTTAGGTTAGGTTAGGTTAGGTTAGGTTAGGTTAGGTTAGGTTAGGTTAGGTTAGGTTAGGTTAGGTTAGGTTAGGTTAGGTTAGGTTAGGTTAGGTTAGGTTAGGTTAGGTTAGGTTAGGTTAGGTTAGGTTAGGTTAGGTTAGGTTAGGTTAGGTTAGGTTAGGTTAGGTTAGGTTAGGTTAGGTTAGGTTAGGTTAGGTTAGGTTAGGTTAGGTTAGGTTAGGTTAGGTTAGGTTAGGTTAGGTTAGGTTAGGTTAGGTTAGGTTAGGTTAGGTTAGGTTAGGTTAGGTTAGGTTAGGTTAGGTTAGGTTAGGTTAGGTTAGGTTAGGTTAGGTTAGGTTAGGTTAGGTTAGGTTAGGTTAGGTTAGGTTAGGTTAGGTTAGGTTAGGTTAGGTTAGGTTAGGTTAGGTTAGGTTAGGTTAGGTTAGGTTAGGTTAGGTTAGGTTAGGTTAGGTTAGGTTAGGTTAGGTTAGGTTAGGTTAGGTTAGGTTAGGTTAGGTTAGGTTAGGTTAGGTTAGGTTAGGTTAGGTTAGGTTAGGTTAGGTTAGGTTAGGTTAGGTTAGGTTAGGTTAGGTTAGGTTAGGTTAGGTTAGGTTAGGTTAGGTTAGGTTAGGTTAGGTTAGGTTAGGTTAGGTTAGGTTAGGTTAGGTTAGGTTAGGTTAGGTTAGGTTAGGTTAGGTTAGGTTAGGTTAGGTTAGGTTAGGTTAGGTTAGGTTAGGTTAGGTTAGGTTAGGTTAGGTTAGGTTAGGTTAGGTTAGGTTAGGTTAGGTTAGGTTAGGTTAGGTTAGGTTAGGTTAGGTTAGGTTAGGTTAGGTTAGGTTAGGTTAGGTTAGGTTAGGTTAGGTTAGGTTAGGTTAGGTTAGGTTAGGTTAGGTTAGGTTAGGTTAGGTTAGGTTAGGTTAGGTTAGGTTAGGTTAGGTTAGGTTAGGTTAGGTTAGGTTAGGTTAGGTTAGGTTAGGTTAGGTTAGGTTAGGTTAGGTTAGGTTAGGTTAGGTTAGGTTAGGTTAGGTTAGGTTAGGTTAGGTTAGGTTAGGTTAGGTTAGGTTAGGTTAGGTTAGGTTAGGTTAGGTTAGGTTAGGTTAGGTTAGGTTAGGTTAGGTTAGGTTAGGTTAGGTTAGGTTAGGTTAGGTTAGGTTAGGTTAGGTTAGGTTAGGTTAGGTTAGGTTAGGTTAGGTTAGGTTAGGTTAGGTTAGGTTAGGTTAGGTTAGGTTAGGTTAGGTTAGGTTAGGTTAGGTTAGGTTAGGTTAGGTTAGGTTAGGTTAGGTTAGGTTAGGTTAGGTTAGGTTAGGTTAGGTTAGGTTAGGTTAGGTTAGGTTAGGTTAGGTTAGGTTAGGTTAGGTTAGGTTAGGTTAGGTTAGGTTAGGTTAGGTTAGGTTAGGTTAGGTTAGGTTAGGTTAGGTTAGGTTAGGTTAGGTTAGGTTAGGTTAGGTTAGGTTAGGTTAGGTTAGGTTAGGTTAGGTTAGGTTAGGTTAGGTTAGGTTAGGTTAGGTTAGGTTAGGTTAGGTTAGGTTAGGTTAGGTTTTTTTTTTTTTTTTTTTTTTTTTTTTTTTTAAATGTTCGGGTCTGAGTCCGAACCTCGTATTCTCCCCAAACATGATCTGGGACCTTAGGTGTCTACTGAGTTTTGCAACATATTTTTGTTTTTTGATGTTTTGATGCTTGTGTATATTACACTGACGTATTAATACTATACTTAGATCGATATATTTATGCTTTCGTCTATTTTTGTACTACGATGCTGTATTTAGCATATATGGTTTATACGTATATTATGCTATTATGTTTTACTATTTTTATCTGCTTTTATAATTTAGTTTTTATTCCAGTTAGTCGACGCTGTTGCATTGAAATATTTCATTTTTATATAGGGGGTTATATGTATTACTTACTTATGCTAGAGGTTTGACATGAACATTATTTTATATTATAACTATTTGTTTACTTAGTGCTAATTTATAGGAAACTATCTTAAGTTAGGAATTGTCTTATTTTTATTTAGTTTTTTAGTTCTCTCTTATATTTATGTATGCTTTGTCCTTATTTTATGTATTTTTTTGTAATTTTTCTTTTTTAGTATCTTACAGCTATGATTTCTCTGTTTATAATGTATATTCTTGTATTTACATACCTGGTATACATTAACTTATTTATACATTTATGTGTCTTATTTAACATTTTTAGATACGGTTTTAATATGATACTTAATACTAACAATATTTTATGGCTTTTATTTAACGTTACTTTAAACTTATATACTATATTTTTTATATGGTTACTAATTACGGTTCTTAATATAATACTTAATACTAACATAATTTTATGGCTTTTATTTAACGTTACATTCTACTTATATACTAAGTTTTTATATGCTTTCTATATATTTGTCAAAATATAATCAAGCATAAATTCTATTACCTATTATCCATTTGTGTATTTTTAATACTTTTTAAGCCGCTGTCATTGATCAACTTATATTCCGATTGGCTTCCATTCAAACGAATGTACGTCCAATCAGTTTGGTCTTCAATTTTAGTTTTTTGTATAAGTATTTTAATTTTGGAAAGAGCTCTTTTATTAAATATATTACTGTCTACGTTATTTTTTCTATATAATTCTAGTTTCCTACAGTTAATAAGTCTCCGTTTCGGTATGTAGCGCAGTTTAATTTTTTGATGAACGTCAGACGCACTCAGTCCGTTGGTTCCTTCGTAGTGTGAGACGCCAGCGGCAGCGTCAGGAATACGCTACGGCCGCTCTCGCTAGCGCGTCCCACTTCTTTCGGACCGGGCACTGGTCGCCAAAGACGCTATGAGAGACATCATTTATCTTAGCTTTAAGGCAGTTTTTGCACGTTGGCGCTTGTGCCGCCAGGAGTTGGTCACATTCTGCCTTATGATGGGGGCCTCCACAATAGTGGCAGAGGTCTACGGTTTCCGTACATAGCTTTCGTCCGTGGCCATATGCTAAGCATTTGGTGCACTGCACCAAAGGAGACTGATCCTCCACACGGACACGTTGGAGGTCGATATAGACTCTGCCGACCGACAGAAGCCTCTGGTATAACGCAGGTGTAACTTTTAGTACCAAGTGGCACTCTTGTTGGTTTCGTGCCCTTCTTCTGTACATTATTTCGGCTTGATTAATGTCGGTCGCCAGGTCCCCCAATAGGTCTTCATTTTGTCTATGTAGGGCTGCCTTGACATCTTCGTCGGTGTTGTACGATAGAATATTTTTGAAAATAACTAAGGGGTTCTTATTTTTGGCCTCCTCGTAGACAATGTTTTTGTTCTTTTTTAACTGGGCCTCCACCTTATCCAGTTCTGTTTTGGTGGAGCAGCTGAGGACGACCTTCCCATCGCGTATCTTCCTCAGTTTCTCCACCCGAACGCCGCTTTTCTTAGCGTCCAGCGCTCCTTTAACCCGTTCAATCACCTCAACGGAAGTGTTCATGTCCTCGGTGGTAGAGATGATAATGGAGTGAGAGGGCTTATGTTCCCAATGTGTTCTCGGTTGCCTCACTGCATCGGCGTAAGAGGGGGAGTCTTCAGGCACGAGATTCCGTGTCCGAAGGCCCTCCACTGCAGTTTTTATCCCGCGCATCTCCTCCATAATCTCCCCGTTATCTTGCACAGCTGTGACGCTACACCTCAGGTCCTCGATCCTTTCGCTCACATGGCTAATGATCAATTCTGTTTGTGCTTCTGACCTATCAATGAAGCCATCAAACGAGCCATCCACGAAATTTTCTACTCTTGTAGCGTTTTTGCACGCCTCCTCTGTGATTCGCTTGCAGGTTTCCTCAGTTTGTTGAACAACTGTCGAAGCAGTAACCATATTTATTGACTCAACACTTTCCTCAATTTTTCCCATTAATTCATTTTCTAATTTTTTGATCCTCTGTTCTAAATGTTCCCCAATATTCTTTAATAATACTCTATTCGTAGCTACAGTTTCAGAGATAGAGTCTACCGTTTTTCCAATTTTGCTGGTCTTTTCTTCATTCCCAATTTGATCAAGGTGCTTCTCCATGGCTCCGACTAACGAGGTCAATCTGTCAAGCATATCGAAATTTTGGGTTTTTAGTTCCCCCTTTAGGTTCTTGGCCTCATTTAAGGCCGCTTTGGCCTTCTTACTATAAGTCGTGGCTTCATGAAGCCACGACGAACACTTAGGGTCTCCGCTCAGACTCCTCCTGCTTACAGGGTACTTAAGAGTGAGGGAAGTCATGATGTTATTTAGTGGGGAGAGATACGGAAATCTGCAAAAACAAAAATCAACAATCGAAAAATAATGATTTTACTATGTGTAAAGTTGTTTCTACGGCCTGTAAAGGGGGTCGTAGGTGTCGTGTATGTCTAATTAGTCTAGGTTAATACGTAACAAGTACGTGTCAGTTTGTCAAAAATAATTTTTTAAAAAGTCAAAATGTTTTATACCCCTGCTGCCTCTGTACCCCTGAAAAGTTGATATCCCTAAGCGAGAATGGGTGGGTGGGCGGGCCCGTTTTTGAAAATCTACTCGTCGGATTTCGACGGGAGTGGTGTCTTTCGACGCGGCTAAATGAGCCCTATCTAAATATGTAAAATTAATAGTTTTAAGCCAAAGGGTTGCCAAATTATTGTCGAAAAACGTTAATTTTATTAAATTTTGATGAAAATTTCTAAGTTTTCAGGAGTTCCTGCTCCGATGGTAAGTCGGAGGGTGTTCAACCGGTGGTGGTGTACAGCGGGGGTGTAGATATAGTCAAAAGCAACGAGCTTCCGGCAGCGAGTGGCACGGAACGTCCGGTAAGTATAGTTTAAAGTTAAAAATTTACGATTTTTAGGAACTTTTTCAGTGTTTATTGTGATTTTTTCAGGTGTTATACGGTGCAGCCCCGAAAACGAGGTACACACGTGTAGGCGACACTAACGCCGACTATTTAAAACCAAAATCAAAGAATTTGGTTGACAAACGACAAAGATTTTAGCGTTTGAAATATGTAAAAACACTAAAAAGCGTCAAAGTCCTAAAAATTTAGGAGAAAATGTCAATAAAACAAACCAAATGGCGTTTTATATCAAAATAATGTGAATCTCAGCCGCCAATAGCTTCGAGTCGATATTATTAACAAACTTATATAGCAATTTTTAGATGGGTTAGGTTAGGTTAGGTTAGGTTAGGTTAGGTTAGGTTAGGTTAGGTTAGGTTAGGTTAGGTTAGGTTAGGTTAGGTTAGGTTAGGTTAGGTTAGGTTAGGTTAGGTTAGGTTAGGTTAGGTTAGGTTAGGTTAGGTTAGGTTAGGTTAGGTTAGGTTAGGTTAGGTTAGGTTAGGTTAGGTTAGGTTAGGTTAGGTTAGGTTAGGTTAGGTTAGGTTAGGTTAGGTTAGGTTAGGTTAGGTTAGGTTAGGTTAGGTTAGGTTAGGTTAGGTTAGGTTAGGTTAGGTTAGGTTAGGTTAGGTTAGGTTAGGTTAGGTTAGGTTAGGTTAGGTTAGGTTAGGTTAGGTTAGGTTAGGTTAGGTTAGGTTAGGTTAGGTTAGGTTAGGTTAGGTTAGGTTAGGTTAGGTTAGGTTAGGTTAGGTTAGGTTAGGTTAGGTTAGGTTAGGTTAGGTTAGGTTAGGTTAGGTTAGGTTAGGTTAGGTTAGGTTAGGTTAGGTTAGGTTAGGTTAGGTTAGGTTAGGTTAGGTTAGGTTAGGTTAGGTTAGGTTAGGTTAGGTTAGGTTAGGTTAGGTTAGGTTAGGTTAGGTTAGGTTAGGTTAGGTTAGGTTAGGTTAGGTTAGGTTAGGTTAGGTTAGGTTAGGTTAGGTTAGGTTAGGTTAGGTTAGGTTAGGTTAGGTTAGGTTAGGTTAGGTTAGGTTAGGTTAGGTTAGGTTAGGTTAGGTTAGGTTAGGTTAGGTTAGGTTAGGTTAGGTTAGGTTAGGTTAGGTTAGGTTAGGTTAGGTTAGGTTAGGTTAGGTTAGGTTAGGTTAGGTTAGGTTAGGTTAGGTTAGGTTAGGTTAGGTTAGGTTAGGTTAGGTTAGGTTAGGTTAGGTTAGGTTAGGTTAGGTTAGGTTAGGTTAGGTTAGGTTAGGTTAGGTTAGGTTAGGTTAGGTTAGGTTAGGTTAGGTTAGGTTAGGTTAGGTTAGGTTAGGTTAGGTTAGGTTAGGTTAGGTTAGGTTAGGTTAGGTTAGGTTAGGTTAGGTTAGGTTAGGTTAGGTTAGGTTAGGTTAGGTTAGGTTAGGTTAGGTTAGGTTAGGTTAGGTTAGGTTAGGTTAGGTTAGGTTAGGTTAGGTTAGGTTAGGTTAGGTTAGGTTAGGTTAGGTTAGGTTAGGTTAGGTTAGGTTAGGTTAGGTTAGGTTAGGTTAGGTTAGGTTAGGTTAGGTTAGGTTAGGTTAGGTTAGGTTAGGTTAGGTTAGGTTAGGTTAGGTTAGGTTAGGTTAGGTTAGGTTAGGTTAGGTTAGGTTAGGTTAGGTTAGGTTAGGTTAGGTTAGGTTAGGTTAGGTTAGGTTAGGTTAGGTTAGGTTAGGTTAGGTTAGGTTAGGTTAGGTTAGGTTAGGTTAGGTTAGGTTAGGTTAGGTTAGGTTAGGTTAGGTTAGGTTAGGTTAGGTTAGGTTAGGTTAGGTTAGGTTAGGTTAGGTTAGGTTAGGTTAGGTTAGGTTAGGTTAGGTTAGGTTAGGTTAGGTTAGGTTAGGTTAGGTTAGGTTAGGTTAGGTTAGGTTAGGTTAGGTTAGGTTAGGTTAGGTTAGGTTAGGTTAGGTTAGGTTAGGTTAGGTTAGGTTAGGTTAGGTTAGGTTAGGTTAGGTTAGGTTAGGTTAGGTTAGGTTAGGTTAGGTTAGGTTAGGTTAGGTTAGGTTAGGTTAGGTTAGGTTAGGTTAGGTTAGGTTAGGTTAGGTTAGGTTAGGTTAGGTTAGGTTAGGTTAGGTTAGGTTAGGTTAGGTTAGGTTAGGTTAGGTTAGGTTAGGTTAGGTTAGGTTAGGTTAGGTTAGGTTAGGTTAGGTTAGGTTAGGTTAGGTTAGGTTAGGTTAGGTTAGGTTAGGTTAGGTTAGGTTAGGTTAGGTTAGGTTAGGTTAGGTTAGGTTAGGTTAGGTTAGGTTAGGTTAGGTTAGGTTAGGTTAGGTTAGGTTAGGTTAGGTTAGGTTAGGTTAGGTTAGGTTAGGTTAGGTTAGGTTAGGTTAGGTTAGGTTAGGTTAGGTTAGGTTAGGTTAGGTTAGGTTAGGTTAGGTTAGGTTAGGTTAGGTTAGGTTAGGTTAGGTTAGGTTAGGTTAGGTTAGGTTAGGTTAGGTTAGGTTAGGTTAGGTTAGGTTAGGTTAGGTTAGGTTAGGTTAGGTTAGGTTAGGTTAGGTTAGGTTAGGTTAGGTTAGGTTAGGTTAGGTTAGGTTAGGTTAGGTTAGGTTAGGTTAGGTTAGGTTAGGTTAGGTTAGGTTAGGTTAGGTTAGGTTAGGTTAGGTTAGGTTAGGTTAGGTTAGGTTAGGTTAGGTTAGGTTAGGTTAGGTTAGGTTAGGTTAG